>OY998241.1:40166794-40687403 GCA_963922005.1 Cornus suecica
TGCGGGGATCTGCATTGGCCTCTGTAATGACCAAGTTTTTCACAATTCCAACACTCAATGGAATTTCGATACTCCTGTCTTGACTTGGAACAACCACGTCCATCACTTCCGCCCTTCCTTCTGTTTGAACCCTTGCCTCTGGTGTCGGCATTCAATGCTGAGCCACTGTTAGAAGAGTTTGACGTCTGTTTTCTGATATCTTCTGTGAGTACCATACTCACTACGGAATCACACTATAACGGTTCCACCCCTGAACAGTTACTGATTGTTGTAGCCTTTGTAGCGCTCCAACTCTCTAGCAATTGGCTTATAAGAAAAGACGCTTTCATTTTGCTAGTGATTGGCATCTCAACTGATTCCAACTGCTCAACAATTTCATTAAGAACACTGATGTGTTCACTGACCTTCCCATTCTCGGACATCTTTAGATTTGCCAATCTAGTGATGAGATGTACCGCATTCGCTCCAGACGACTGTTCGTACATGCTCGAAAGAGCATCCATGAGAGACTTTGTTGTCTTCTCATTCTTGATGATGAAGGCGACGGACTTTGACAATGTCAGTCTGATCATACCAAGAGCCTTTCGATCTAGGATTGTCCAATCCTCATCTTTCATCGATTCTGGCTTCTTCCCTTCTAATGGTAAGAACAAATTCTTATGGAATAACACATCCTCAATTTGCATCTTCCAATAGGCAAAGTTTGAACCATCAAACTTGTCGATCATCGCAACTTTTTCTTTTCCCAAAGCTCCCACTGAGCCTATTCAAGGTGTTCGAAGTCAAATTACGCAAAACCGATTGCATGGTTGTGTCCGGAACGTTTCAAAATCTTAAGAACGCCTCTGACCGCGTCAAAAACGGGTAAAAAATGACTCCAAACAGGCGGAAAAACAAATCTGCACAAAAGACAGAAAATTGCTGACGATGTCAGTACCTTCTTGAGGCGCGTACGGGCGCATTCCAGCACCTATGGGGATGAATTTTGTGTCAAAACATTTGTCTTCAAAATATATTTCCGTAGATATATTATACTCCTTGTATGGATCAACGATGTTCCGCAAAAGAGCCCCGAACCAAAACTGCTGTGCGTCGCAGCCGAAAATTTGGCCAGAACTTCAGGTGACGCGTGTGGAACTTTCCGCCGACACGCTTGACACTGTTGACTTTGTCTTGTCAATACGAAGCTTCTGGTATGGTTGAATTCTGATTTCGGGCACTTTTGAAATTCGATTCTAGACCAGAACGAACGAGCTTCTTCTTTACTTCAACCTGAAGCTCTGATACCACTTGTTAGGGTTTTTACACCCGCCCAAGAACATAACTAGGGTTTGCTAACCCTATTAGCTATGCCATGAATATCTGCAAATCAGAAAACGCACACAAACACACACTAACGATCAAAGAGAGGATTACAATGTGGTTGATCAGCAGATCAAACATAGTGTATACTCACACTTGTATCACCGAAATAATATAAACCTATATTATTCTTAACTCTCACCAAGAAGAATGCTAGTCTGTATCTCTTCTATTGTCTCTCTATTTTTACACATAATATAATAGGAGATACCCTATATCTATAGGAAAAGATATATAGGTGGTTTTGCCTTTTAGTCGATGTGGGACAACTTTCAATACAAAGTAATCATCTTTTATATATTATATATAATAGATAGATGAATGAGCCTAAACCCTAATATATTCTAACACACCTCACGAGGAGAACAAATTTTATTTTTATGGGACAAGACCTAAATATTGTCCATCATATATGGCGACATAGTCGACGAAAGTAGAAACAAAAAATGAAGTCAACGGCTTCGCAAACATTTGCATTCCATTAATATTTCCAGGGATTTTCATAGTGACATTTTTCACCAATCGAAGAAAACAAAGAGACGAGACAAGAATAGTACTATAGCTATTAGCTAGCTATGTATGTTTGTACGCTGAACCAAAATCCTCTGACTCCATGTGTTCCTTCACATTCTTGTGCTTTTCATCGTGGAATTTCCGTTTCCATGGTCAACACGTCTATCCTTCGAAGATAACAAAGACATAGAGACAATAATTATATATATATACGTACTACATTGTATCAACTTGTCTCCAATGCAATGCAATCTTTTTCACCATACTTTGCCGTACAAACTATCATAACATTTGGGACATTACAAGTTGAAAGAAAAACTTAGTAATCATGCCGTCTTATTACTTGTAAGTTTTGGACGAAATATTTTGTAGGAAAAAAATTCAATCAAGCTAGAATCTAACACATCAGATTTGATAGGATGAGAGTGGGGCTCCCTCGATCAAAATTTTCTACCCCATCAGGATTACTCAGTAGATTAATTCGAATTTGTTAAATTTTCACTCGATCAAGTCTAATTAGATACTAACTTGACCTTACCGTTTTAGGTAGTATTATTTTTGTTTATTTATGAAATTTTACTTTATTAAAAGTTTTTTTTACCAAAGAAGGCTTTTGAAAAGGGTTAAGTACAGAAAACACCCCTGTAGTATAAATACGGTGCGAATAACACCCTGTACTTTAAAAATGTGTGTATTGACACCAGCACTTTTGAAAAACGTGCGAACACCCCCTGCAAGTTTCGAAAACGTGCGAATATCCCCCTGCAAGTTTCGAAAACGTGAGAATACCCCCTTCTTTGACTTTTATACTCTCTTAAATACCGATTTTACCCTTTCTCTTAAAATTAAAATTCAAAATTTATATATAAATTTCGAATATATATATAAATTTTGAAAAAAATATATAAAATTCGGGAAAAATATACTTCTATTTTCTATATATATAAAATTCGTAAAAAAATAATTAAATTTCAAAAATTATATATAAATTTTGAAAAATAAATATTAAATTTCAAAAAAAATATATATACAATTTCAAAAAATATATATATAAAAATTCAATCAAGTTAGAATCTAACACATCAGATTTGATAGGATGAGAGTCGGGCTCCGTCGATCAAAATTTTCTGCTCCATCAGGATTACTCACCAGATTAATTTGGATTTGTTAGATTTTCACACGACCAAGTCTAATTAGATACTGACTTGACCTTACTGGATTAGGTAGTATTGTTTTTGTTTATTTATGGAATTTTACTTTATTAAAAGTTTTTTTTACCAAAGAAGGCTTTTGAAAATTCGTTGTTATTACGACCAAAGCTAGCTACAAACATATGATCAAAATAAATTGTTATTTTTAGTTTTTATGTTTTTATTTGGGATCAGTTTTTGTCACACACATATACTAAGAATGTACCTTCATTCATTTAAAAGTAATTTATTTCAGATTTATTTGTTTTAGCCGTAAGAGTATTTGTTTTGTTGTAAAGTACTAATATAGGATAACTACTCATGGCATAGAAGTTAAGAAAATACCACTTCAAAAAAGTATTTGAAAGAATTAGATAATTAACCACCGCCAAACCCACTCGTCACCTTGCTCATCGAGGGTAACATATACGGGTTGTAAAAATAATTTTTAAATTTTTGTATCGACACTTCCGTTCAAATATTTTTCAAATATATGGTATGTATAATATAGGCTCATTTCATTTTTTTATTTGTTTTTTAAACGTTTTAGAATGAGCCAATGTCTGAGAAGAAAATTTTAATTACTAATTGAATCAATAACAAACAAATCCTAAATAAATGGATAGAGGTAAGAATTGACAAAAAGAAGACGTGGGTTCCAAAGTTAAGGAGGTGAGTAAAGACAAGTCCTCTCACTTTCTCTCCTACGTATATTTATTAATTCTTCCTCCATTGCATATTAATGTGTGTAGTATTTGGATCCATTGTTAGGAATTGTTCTCTTTCAAGCTTTAATTTCCTTAGTTAGCCACTTATATAAGATAATATATAGTGTTTAACTTCTCTCTTTGTAGAATTACTAGTGTAGGTGTTTGGATTGAGCTTTACTCATGGCTGGTCGTTATGATGCCAACCCTTTCGCCCAAGAAGATGTTAACCCCTTTGCAGTAAGTGCCTTAGCTACACACACACACACACACACATATATATATATATACCATCATGTCATGAGTAAAGCAACAGAGTTATCTGTATTTAACTATAGAATTGAGCTATTTGAAAGTTCAAATGAATTGCATTTTTTTAATTTATTGGTTAAAACATACAGCTCATATTCTACTTTCACATCCAATGTGTTTGGTGGTTTGAGGTCTCCGTTTTGTAGTCAATAATCTCCCTTATGAGAATTTGAAATTTTAAATGAATTTTGTTGATCATTAACTATCCAAATTGTTAGGATGGCCTTTAAAACTGTTTTAGGGACTTGTTTAATGCTCTTGAACAATATTTAGAGAGAAAAATTGCGTAGTATGTACTATTATATTAATTAGCTACCAAAAATTTCGTAGTAGGGACTAGCGACGAATTAAATTCGTAATAATTCTTTTCATAATTCGCAACAAAAATAACAATTAGTCGCCTTATACAATTAGGGGGACAGCCATTTATTGAATGAAACCTGCTACGAATTATTCCGTGACAAAAAAAAAAAAAAACCTTAGCTATGAATTTTGAACCATTAGCTGTGAAATTGTCCATAGTTGAAACCCAATTTTGTTGTAGTGAATTTAATTATCAACTTTTTTTTTTCCTCTTTCACTGCTATTTTGATAGTGTTTGTGTATGTTGTGATCTTTTGTATGTTCTTTTGCTGACTATTCCTTGAAGTTCTTTCCCATATAATTTATTTTGGGATTTACAGAGTCATAGGGGTGCTTCATCTGCCCCAAACTCAAGGCTTCCACCTCTTCCACCTGAACCTGCAGATTTCAGCTATGACCATCGTGCCCCGGTTGATATTCCTCTTGATACACTCACTCCTATGGTATATGCAAATTTGTATAATTTTCTTAAAAATGGGACACATTGTATTTGCGGTTCGCATATCTTTCACTTTCTCTAAATGGAGTCTGTTGTCAAATTTAGGATTTAAAGAAGAAGGAGAGGGAGCTGCAAGCTAAGGAGGCCGAGTTGATAATACGAGAAAAAGTAACATGAATCATTTCTTTAGCTGGATTGTTGTCTTCATTCCTTCCTCATTTTGGATTGCTTACAAGTTTCTTTTCTATGCATTTTTTTTCCCAATTTCGCTAAATATATGATTCTTATATGTTATGTTTGAAACTGTTGAAACTCTCAATTTCCTATCTATCATATTTAAAAAACTCTTTTATCTTATATTGCCATTCCTATTACTTATTTTGTTTCATGATGCTTTGAAGGAAGTAAAGCGGAAAGAAGAAGCTCTGGCCCGAGGTGCTCCCTCTCTTAATTTTATGGTTTTCTTTATCTAAATTTTTTTCGAAAACAAAGCCCTATATACACTAAAGTTTCCTAATGCACGCCCAACTATCCCATATGTTATGCTTAAAAAAAATTGACAAGAAGAGTTCTTTCTCTTTGCAGCTGGTATCATTCTTGATCAGAAGAATTGGCCGCCATTTTTCCCAATTATTCATCATGATATCGCCAACGATATACCGATTCATTTACAAAAATTGCAGTATGTTGCATTTGCAACGTTGTTGGGTATGTAAACATATCTTAGTTTTATAAAAGTTCAATTTTCCTTCATAGCAGAACTTCAGCATCCAAACATATATCCCTATACATGTAGGCTTTAAATATAGTAAAGTAAGTTTGTTATGACATTGTGATGAAGTTTCCAGTTTTGTTTCATCATTTCATCATCTCGTGGTTTCTGAAACTTCCTTCTTTCCCTTTTGTTCTTTGATTTTAGATGATCAAATCTGTTGACTTCATGCACTAGTTTTTGTTTTACGGTTAATATTATTCGTGTTAAGCGTATTTTAACTCTCAAATTAATATTTTCAATGAATAACATTAGAAGCATCTTGAAATAAGTAGCTGTTTACAACCAAGATGATCTTGTCGGAACACACTATTGAAGGCTTCATATTTGGGTTGATCTGAAACTGGAATTGTGGGTGGACCTTTATTTTTGTTTGGTTGCTAAGAAAATGGATTTGAACATAAACATGGATGATGGAGGACAATGCTCCCTTTTTTCTTTGTTCTATTTATGTTTTGCCTTATTTCTGCTGAAGCCAGCAACTGCTCTTGAGTATGATAAATCTTCATCTCTCGAAACTCCAACAAAATCTCAGGCTTCATGATAAATTTTCCTCTTAGACAGTAAATAAAACCCTTAGAACACCTCAATTTGAATTCTCCTTTATTCCCTTCTTCGCAATTCTGTGAAATTCCATCTGATAACCGTCCGCAGTGGACACATCAATACTTTGTCATTGTTAGGGGTAGCTTTTAGATCCTTTAACATTAGAGCCTGAAGCTGCGGATGCTATAATGTTTCTTATATAGATAAGATTTTCTCTACTGCCCATATAAGATGGTGCCATGGCTTGCATTTATTGCAGCTTTGGAAACTAGGCCATAACTGGAGTTCCTACTTGTGGAACAGTGTATATATGTTGTCAAGTGTGGACCATTCGGTCTCCAAAATTAATTTAGAATGATGATGGTGCAGGAATGGCATTGTGTCTTACATGGAATGTTATTGCTACAACTACAGCATGGATTAAAGGGGAAGGTTAGTATGGAATTATTTCTCATCTAGTCTATACTTCCCTTAATTTTGCTTTATTCTTCTTTCTAATTAACTTGATTTTACTCGTCCTGATATAGGTGTAAAAATTTGGTTTCTTTCTATGGTCTACTTCATATTGGGAGTTCCAGGAGCCTATGTATTGTGGTATCGCCCACTTTATCGTGCATTTAGGTACTAATGTTTGCATTTCTCAGAAGATTGAAATGTCCATTTATAGTCTGGTGTATTACTTCTCATAAGAATCCCTTAGACCAAGTGTAAGATCCATGAGGTGACCATGCGTGCTTCAAACATAATGGACTAGTAGAGTGAAATCACCCCATTATGTTTATTTTTTGTTATTGGGAAAACCATCATCATCATCCTTGCCTTTATCCCATACACATGAGGCGGTGACATTAATCTTTTTTTCCATTCCTAGATATAATTTACCATCTCTTGGGTTAAAGTTTTTAAAGTTTGTTCTGAAATACTTCCTACTAAATATGTAAGTTTTGCTAAGCCTCTTTTGTCGTTTTCCGTTGACCTCCTTTAATTAAACTCCTCCTCTTCTAATGTGAGCATCATTGGGTCAACAATGAGCATGACCATTCCACTTAAATCCACTTTCTCTCGCATGTTCATTAGGACTATTACCTTTCTTTGTTACTCCGGCGTTTGGATGAGTTACTCTTTGCGTCATTTTCAATGTCAACACTCTTGCTCCATACAAATCAGATGTCTAAAAAGATTCTTGCATATCGTATTTCTGTTATTATGAGATTGGATCTATATCTCTCACTGATTTTCTTGGAAGGACTCATCACTGGTCCTAGCCGCCTGTCCTTACGCTATGAATGTAGTGGTTACGGTTAATTTCTATATTAGGCTAACCTCAACATTGTTGTCACAGGACTGACAGTGCAATGACATTTGGATGGTTTTTCCTGTTCTATATGGTAAGCATTTCTATGTTCTTGTTGTATATCTATTTTCTTTGATTTTTTTTTGAAAGTTAAACAATTTTATAACAAAAGGCAAAAGCCAAGAACAAAGTTAGAGAAGGATAACCCTAAGCTTGCCAAAACCATCCCAATCTATAGAGTCCATTGCACCAGATCATGCTAAGCAAACAGAATAGAGCCATCCCACACCACATAGCAATATTGCCGCCAAAACATGGGAAGCATACACATCATATCATAGGATATAATAAGCAGAGCCTCAGCAATGAAATGGTTCAGCCTGCAGGGCACCAATATCCATTGAAGCTCACCAAGCAGCCAAATTGACCAAGCAGGAAGATCATAGACTTGCCAAATCACATAGCTCATTATTCATATTGGAAATACAAACACACCAGTGCATGTTATAGCAATTAGAGCAGATCGACACCAACAATATTGAATAATGCCCAGATTGGAGAAACTCTCGTCCCAGTTCATACCCAAAAAAACAAAAAAAAAAAATCAGGTCAAACCATGGATAAGTAAGCCAGAAGCAAAACCATTCCATTAGCACTAAGTAATAAGTAAAGCCATCCCATTGGAACATACTGCCTAATAAACATAGCATTCTTCAGTATCTGAATTACCTCATACAAATAGCTTAATTGCCTCAGATAAAAGAGAGCATAAAGCTGCTTTGACCCATAGAATATTGCCCAGCCTGGAGAACCACTCACCCCAGTTCATGGCAAAGAAAAATAGATCAAACCATAGACTCTAGCTGCCCTTAATTGGAATATGACAACCTCTCATGGACTAGTCAGATATATATATGTACTCTGAAACCACCACACAGACCATATAGGCAAGCACATAGCCAAACTGTCATAACCCAAAACATAATAAATAGAGACATGGGGCCACATGAAGCTAAGCGAAAAATAGAATCAGGCAAATCCCAAACCTGCTGAAGCCACACATTATTGGTAGACATTTTGCAGTTTTTAACAGAGAAAAGAGTATACTTAATATCACCAGTCACCTTTTTCTAAATGTCTTCAAAGGACTGAAATACATTGTAAAAAATTCTCCTATTTCTTTCAATCCGAATTCCATAAGACTGTAGCAGCCAGAGCAAGCTTGTTCAGAGTAAAACACAAGCTTGTACCTTTAAACTTAACACACATCCATTGCAACAACAGATTAATATCCCCTTCAGGCCATTGAACAGAACATTTCTTCTTGATATCATCCCAAAGCCTGCATTGAAAATACAAATGGTCCCGGTCTTCTACCTTTGCATGGCAAAATATAATAATAGTCTTCTTTCACTTGTCATGGAGGCTAACTACTTTACCTTTGTCTTCTGTCGACAGCTTCACATCGGAGTTTGCATATTTGCTGCTGTCGCACCTCCTGTAATTTTTAGAGGAAAATCTCTCACGTAAGTTTTTTCGATAACCGGGATATCCGGGCTTCTCTCTTGCTTTTACTCGTTTCTCTATTTCTCAGTATAAAAATTGGTTAATTTTATGTTCTTAATTTATACTAAATTCGTGTGCTTGGTTAATGTTTTTCGAGTTTTAGATTTTACTTCAGTGAGCTCTTATAAATGGACTTCATTCTTTTCATGTCTGCTAACCTTGGATTGTCCCGTGGAACAGAGGTATCTTGGCTGCAGTAGATGTCATGAGCAACCATACCTCGGCTGGGGTGAGTGTTACTCCCCTGTAGAACCTAATATTTTTAATTACAATATATAAAGATGTATGTATATTTTATTTACAATCATCTTTAACTAACCTGTCTTGTGGAATCTACTACTATGCACTTGGTTGAGAGTACATACCCTCAACATTTATTTTAAATTTGTTTTTGTTGGTATAAACTACAAGTGTGATGGTCGCAACAACCACTAAAAGGGGTAAACACTGCAGTTATAACCCTTAGCGGCGGCATGTAAATTGTCACTAAAGTCCCGACATTAAAAGATTTATAATGCCAGTGAAAACTGTTGTAATACCTAGTGAAATTAAAGTTTTGTATTGTCACTAATATTTAATTTTTATGTAGTGATTGGAGGTTTGACCTCAAATGATATGCACTCAATGTATTTGCTATTATAGTAATCGGTTTCCTCTTTACGTAGATATTATACTTCATCGGATTTGGACTATTTTGCCTTGAAACAGTGCTCAGCATTTGGGTTATTCAGGTCTAATTCTTAACATCATTTCTTGTGGTAAATACTTCAATGGAAGGACAAATTAATGTAGTTGTATGGAGCGTGCCAGACTAATTTCTTTCGGTTTTTGTCGGTGCAGCAAGTATATATGTATTTTCGAGGGAGTGGTGAAGCTGCAGAGAGGAAGCAAGATGCTGCAAGAGGAACCTTGAGAGCAGCAATGTGACGCTGCTATCTCAAGGAAGGCAAGAGCATGACTCTTGGCATATAGAGAGTAAAGGAGTTGTTTGTATTTGTTGTACTGGTCCATAGCTAGTTTCAAAATTCTTTTGTTGTTTCAGTTGAGTTGTTTTCAGTTGGGTATTTGTCACACTTGGTTCATATCTTAAATAAATATGCTTTTTAACCCCTTGTGTTGGGAGGTTGGGCTCTCAACGAATTAAGCAGTTGAAAAACAATTTTTTAATCTTAGGCTTCCTTAAAAGACATACGAAGAAACGGAGAACGCCTATCATTTCCGGGAGAAATTACTGAAGTATTGGAATTGCATTGAATTTATAATTTCATGTTAATTTAATTCTACCAATGCAATTCCAAATGTATTGTTTGGATAATGATTAAGCATGATAGTCTAACAAATTTATCACAAAACAAGTAGCATGCAATGTATCAAAGTAAAAAGATAGAGATAGAGAGATGACACCGCGATTTATCGAGGTTTGGTAACTCCTACTCTTCGGCTCAAGATCCCCCTTGAGACTTTTTCCAAACATTTCACTATGACTTCTCCTTTGAAGGTGGAAAAACAAACCTTTATACACAAGCTAACTGGCTTGTCACACAACAAGAGAACAACCCTCTCTTGAAGAATCTAGGGCTTCACTCACCCTAAATTACAAATCTTTTGAAGAAAAGAAGTTTAACTCAAGAACACTCAAAATCCTAAGGTTTTATGGATGATATATCAAGTTTAAGCTCAAGTATTTTTAGTGATGTGCTTACCAACTCAAGACCAATATTCTCTCACAATAAAGAATGATTAATGTTCAAGAGAATATCACAAGATCAAGAGTATAAGCTTCTAAATTATTGGAAATAAATGACCAAGTTGAAGCTTTCTATGCTCAAGGCAAACAAGCCTTAAAGATCTCTCTTTAATGCTTACTCAAGAAATAAATGAGAAGAAGAGAGGAGTAAATGTTAGAGCTTTTGATATGAAGAAAAATCTTTCAAATGGATTTCTTAGTCTTCTAAAAGACCATTACAATCTATTTATATCTAGGGTTTAGATATGGAGTGGTGGTGGTTGAAAGCCATTAATGCAAAAATAGCCATTTTTTCAGGCCTAACTAGTCGACTGCCTTGATGGCCCACTCGACTGCCCAAGGGAAACTTCAAGATTAAAAGTTTCACTCACCACCAGTCGACTGTTCAATCCTTGTTGCTAAGGAGTTGACCTTCAATCACAACCAGTCGATTGCTGATAAGTGCACAAAATAGAGTAATTTACCTAACATAATGTCCTCATATGTATATATTTTTATTTCATGCAGGGGTTGATTTGCAAAAGAAAAGAAAAAGAAAGCAATAAGGATGAAAATGAAGAAAAAGAAAGAATTGGTGGGGGAGAATGTAATAAATGCATATATATATATATATGTGTGTGTGTGTACGTGTGAAAGTGTGTGATGAGTTAAATAAAAAAAAGAGAGAAGTAGTTGAGAGAAGTAGGTGAGAGAAGTAGTTGAGAGAAGTAGGTGAGAGAAGTAGTTGAGAGAAGTAGTTGAGAGAGTAGGTAACATTTAATGTAGAATTAAATGCATCAGTTGCATTATGCCTATATATAGAGGCCATGTAGAATGAGAGGGAGGAGTTGAGGAATGAGAGCTTAGAATACTTTTGTACCATTTTCATATTTTGTGTAATTTTTGTTCTATCAATGGAATTTTATTCTATTACCTTGTTTCATTTTTTTATCAACATGCTAGCTTAAAACTCTTCTCAAGGGGGTGATGAAGCCACCATGGGTAAGATATAAATAATTTTTATTTTATTTCATATTGTTTAATTCTCGTCCCGAGAGTATTCATTTTATGAATCTCAATGAACAAAAACCTTACAATAGAGGTTGGACACTAAAAAATAGAAGGAGGATTTTCCGTGATTACCAATTAATGGAAATACGGGGAATGCCTACTACTATTTACATTTTATTTAAACCAAAACATTAGAGGGAGGATTCTTCGTGATTACCAATTAATGGAAATACGGGGAATGCCTACCAATATCTATGTTTATGTTTAATAGGTTGGAGGAGAATTTGCAATAGAAATATATAATATTATTTATATAGACCCGGGTGGTGGATTCTTTTCCCTTGAGATTTTTTCCACCATTTGATAATTTTATCTAGTTATTTTAGTTTACTATTAAAAAAATTCAAGAGTTGTTTTAAGTGATTTCTTTTTATCTCGAAAAGTAAAGTTTTGGATCCTTGTCTCAAAACGAGTTCCAAGTTGAGAGTGGTTCGACCCTACTTATTGCTATACTATTTTAAGTAAAGTATTAGTAGGTATAAATTCTTGTTGATCGGGGTGTGGTGAAACAACGACACAATATCATCAAATCTCAACCCGTTAAATGGCGCCGTTGCCGCTTCAACACTAAGAATTCGAAATTAAAGATCCTCAACTCTAATTTTTCGGGAACCCACCCGACCTTTCTATCCTTCCCTTTCTTATTATTTTTTTTTTCTTTTCTCTCTATTTTGGTGATTTTCTGTTATTTTGTGAAACAAAAAAAAAAAAAAAAAAAAAAAATTAGCTCATTTTATCCTCTGCTCATTGTGTAACCGTAGGTATCCAAAAAAAAAAAAAAAAAATTAATTTCCGTAAAAGTCAAAGTAGCATCACTTTTGAAATTTTTGTTTTTGCCATTCATTTTCGTGGGCCCCCTTCAAAAAAAAAAAAAAAAAAAAAAAAAAAAAAAATTTAAAAATACAGTCCGAAGCACTCAAGTAAACATTTTGAAAATTACTTTTGCTTCCCTACTTATTTTCAAAATAATCAAACCCACCCATAAAAGAAAAAAAAAAAAAAATTAGATTAGTTTAATTCTTATTATTTTTATTATTCACTCAATTTTATTTTCATTTTTTTTACTTACTTGTTTATTTTTGTTGTTTTCTATTTGCAGGAGTTACCGTACCGGGTCGTCATCCAGGTTCCATATTTCTATACTCTTGTTATTATTATTTTCCCCTAGAATAGGTAAAAATTTTGCATGCGACCTCTAGGGTAGAATAACATTAGACGTTACCCTAGGCTCCCGTTATTTGTATTTAGTTTTTTTTCATATAAATATTATCTTAAAACAAAAAAAAAAAAAAAAAAAAAAAAAAAAAAAAAAAAAATTTGTATATTTCTTTCGTATTTTATTTTATTCTTGTCTTGCTTGTGCATATTTTAAATTAACATTTTGCATAAGATACTTAAGGGCAAAAATTCCCACAAGATACGGTCGGGATTTCATCACCCGTCTCCGTGGCCCACAAATCACAAAAATTCCTTGCATTTGTTAAACCATGAGCCAGATTTGATTAAAATTCATTAGAAATCAGTCACTTTAGGGTTACGAGCTCATAGGCCCTCTAGGAAGGAAACGGTTGGTAGTCACTCCAGTGAGTCATTATCAAATTGATAAACGGTAGGACAGTTCTGTCTAGGAAAGTGAGGTTGACTCGGCATTAAGCAGGCCACGTGCCTCGCCACACTTTCCTGGGAACTACTCCGTTGTTAGTTTGATGATCCTTAACTGGTAATCTATCGACTTAATCTGGAATAGAGTAGGAGCTGTCTAATTAGGAGAGAATTAATTTGGACATCATCCTATTAATTCTCTACAATATTAGATTTAAAAATTCACCACCTTTGAATTTAAGCTCAAGATAAAAAAAAAAAGCCAAAAATTTTGTGTGCTTTGTCCCTCATCTAGCCCTTTTAGGTTTCTTTTTGTTTATGCCCCAGTGGTTGCGAGTTAACAAGCGTCTAGTCAGGTTTCCTAGTGATCTATCTCTAATTGATTTAGAAGAAAAATCAATTCCCTTGTTATATCTGTCAACCACCAATAATTCATCAATGGCTGCACCAAGAACTCTTAATGACTATTTTGCCCCAATCACAGCCAACCCACCCAATAGCATAGTTCTACCTGAGAATGATGCACCCCAGTTTGAGATTAGATCTGCCACAATCAATATGTTGCCAAAATTCCATGGACTCGAAAGTGAACAACCCTATATCCATTTAGGGAAGTTTTTGACAATATGCAACACATTCAAAAATCAAAATTTGAATGAAGAGGGTGTCAAACTGCGTCTTTTTCCCCTATCCTTAGAAGATAAAGCTGCTTCATGGCTAAACTCCATTCCACCCAACTCCATTAGATCATGGGATGAACTTGCAAAAAAATTCATGAGTAAGTTTTATCCCATGCAAAAGACCGAATCAATGAGAGATGCCATTAGTACTTTTAGAGGAAAAATTGAAGAACAATTCCACCAAACTTGGGACCGATTTCATGACTTGCTCCTCAAATGCCCACATCATGGCTTTGATAAAGCACAGTTAGTCCATTTCTTTTATAAGGGACTTTCCCCTATGAACCAAACCATGATTGAGTCAATGCACCAAGGAAAGTTCAATGCCCAAACCCCTGACCAAGCCTATATATTTTTGGAGGAACTAGCTGAAAATGCCCAAAATTGGAATTGGAACCAAAGTGATAATGATTTTTCTAGGAATGATCAAATGAATAGAAAACCTGGTTTTTATGAGATCAAACCTGAAAATGAGTTAAAGTCTGTGATGCAAAGTCTTGCTGATGGAGTGAAAGACTTAAGCAAAAAGTTTGATGCATTTGCCCTAATATCCACACCTGCACAATGCAATGTTTGTTCTGGTTTATCTCATCCCACAGAGGAATGTCCGGTCTATTGCACATCTGAACCTTCGGATGCGCAAGTTTGTGCTTTCAATACCTTTAGGAGACCATTGCCTAACACATTTAGCCAAAGTTACCATCCTGATACTAGAAACCACCCTAATTTTTCATGGAGGCAAAATTTACCTCCACAAAACTTAGGTGGTTCATCCGGTTTTCAAGGTAACTCCAATAGGCCACCTCCACCTCAAGGACAAATCATTCCTCAAACTCAATTCCCCAGGAATAACCAGTTCAATCCAAGCCGAGATTTAGCAGTTGATCCCATGAACAACTATGTTGCTCCGGTCCCACCGGTCCATAATACTTCCAATTATGAGGACACTTTGAAAATGCTTGCCCTTAATCTTGATCAATCCAATAAGCATTCCAATCAGAGATTCCAAAAGTTAGAAAATAACTTTGATCTCTTGACTCAAAATCAACTGCAATTTCAGCAGTCTCTCCAAAATCAGTTGAGTCAACTCACTGCAGCTCTGTCTGAAAGACAAAAGGGTACATTCCCGAGCCAACCCGAAATCAATCCAAAAGGAAAAGGAGTTAATCACATAGGGACCACTTCTAATTCTGACCACTCAAATGACCATGTCAATTCTATCACTACCTTGAGGTCAGGAAAGAAAATTGATAATAAGGTTGAGCCACCCATCAGTCATGAAAATGAACAATCCAAATCTCTTCGACCCAATTCCCCAAAATCCAAAAAGGATCAAGATCCTGAGCTTGATGAGGTTATTCCTAAGCCGGTTGTTCCACGTGCACCCTTTCCCTCTAGACTAGTCAACAATAAGAAGGATTCTCAATACAGTGAAATCTTAGAGATTTTTCAAAATCTCCAGATTAACATTCCATTTCTCACTGCTATTAAGCAAATTCCTTCTTATGCAAAATTCATTAAAGACTTAGTCAAGAGGAAAACCAATATCCCTAAGGAAGCCTTCATGGCCCAACATTGTTCTTCTTTCCTACAAAACCAAGCTGTGGTTAAACACAAAGACCCTGGTAGTCCCACTATCACTTGTAGGATAGGAGAAAATTTTGAAGGTCAGGCTTTATTGGATCTTGGTGCCAGTGTCAATGTGCTACCGTATTCAGTTTACTTGGATTTAGGATTGACTGATTTGAAGAAAACTGACGTTAGAATTCAGTTAGCTGACCGATCCATAAAAATTCCAAGGGGTATCATTGAGGATGTGATAGTCAAAGTTAATGATTTTTATTACCCCGTAGACTTCATTGTGCTAGACACTCAGCCCACTCAAGGGAAGCAAATTCCAATAATTTTAGGTCGACCATTTTTAGCCACAGCCAATGCTTTGATCAATTGTAGAAATGGTAGCATGACTTTGACATTTGGGAACATGAAAGTGGAAGTCAATGTGTTTAATTTGATGAAACAACCCATTGAATCAGAATCTGTTGAGGAAGTTTGTCTTATTGATTCATTGACCACCCACACCTTTAACCACTTTTATCCTGAGGATCCACTTCAGCAGTGTTTAGCCCATTTTGGTGATAGTTTTGATGAGGCTAATTATATTAGCCAAATCAATGATTTGCTAAACTCTGCCCCACCTTTTGAAGCCCCCAAGTATAAATCTAAATTTGAATCATTGTCCTTATCGGTTACCACTGAATCTGAACATGCAAAGAAACCACCTAAGATAGAATTAAAGCCTTTACCCGAGACTTTAAAATATTCGTATCTTGGTGAATTTGAGACTTTTCCAGTGGTAATATCTTCTGAGTTAACTGAGCAACAAGAGTCCCAATTACTTGAGGTTCTAAAGACAAATAGGGAAGCCATAGCATGGTCCATTGATGATATCAAAGGCATTAGTCCTCTAGTGGTGCAACATCGCATTCACTTAGAAGATAATGCGAAAACCTGTAGGCAACCTCAAAGGAGACTTAACCCCAATATGAAAGAAGTTGTCCGTGGAGAAGTTATCAAACTTCTTGACGCTGATATCATCTACCCGATTTCTGATAGTCAGTGGGTGAGCCCAATCCAGGTCGTTCCAAAAAAGTCTGGCATCACTGTTGTGTCCAATGCCCACAATGAGCTAGTTCCTACTCGCATTCAAACTGGATGGCGAGTTTGCATAGACTACAGGAAACTGAATAGTGTGACTCGGAAAGACCATTTTCCACTTCCCTTCATCGACCAAATGTTAGAGAGATTAGCTGGTCAGGCCTTCTATTGCTTTTTAGATGGCTATTCTGGTTACAATCAAATTCCTGTCCACCCCGATGACCAAGACAAGACAACTTTCACCTGTCCATTCGGTACATTCGCTTATCGTCGTATGCCATTCGGCTTGTGTAATGCCCCAGCTACATTTCAGCGGTGTATGATGAGTATATTTAGTGACATGGTTGAAAAGTTTTTAGAAATCTTCATGGATGACTTCTCTGTCTTTGGATCATCATTTGAGCAATGTCTGGACCATCTTTCTCTCGTACTTCAACGTTGTCGTGACACTAACTTGGTACTTAACTGGGAAAAATGTCATTTCATGGTTACAAAGGGAATTGTCCTAGGTCATAATATCTCTAGTGCAGGAATTGAGGTCGACAAAGCCAAAATTGATCTAATCTCCAATCTACCTATCCCTAAATCTGTTCGCGATATTAGAGCATTCCTAGGTCATGCCGGTTTCTACAGGCGCTTCATCAAAGATTTCAGTAAGATAGCTAGACCTTTGACCCATCTTCTCGCTAAAGATGCCCAATTTGAGTTTACAGATGCCTGTAAGTCCGCCTTTGAGCACTTGAAGTCCACACTCACTACTACACCTATCATTCGCTCACCTGATTGGACCTTACCTTTTGAAATTATGTGTGATGCGTCTGATTATGCAGTAGGTGCTGTTTTAGGCCAGAAAGTGGATAGAGCACGACATGTCATATACTATGCTAGCAAAACCTTAAATGATGCCCAAATCAACTACTCAACCACTGAGAAAGAGTTGCTAGCCGTCGTGTTCTCCTTTGAGAAGTTTCGATCTTATTTGATTGGATCTAAGGTCATCATCTATACAGATCATGCAGCGTTAAGACATCTTTTGTCCAAATCTGATGCAAAACCTCGGTTGATACGCTGGATCTTACTCCTTCAAGAGTTTGACCTTGAGATTCGAGACAAGAAAGGTTCTGAGAATGTAGTCGCTGATCATTTGTCACGTCTTGTTATTGAATCCACTAGTGACTCCATTCCAATCTCTGATTATTTTCCTGATGAGCAATTATTTGAGATATCTCATGCACCATGGTATGCAGATATTGTCAATTATATTGTGATTGGTCAAATTCCTTCCAACTGGTCCAAGCAAGAGAAAGATAAGTTTTTGGCCAAGGCTAAGGAATATTTTTGGGATGACCCCTACTTGTTTAAATATTGTCCAGATCAGATCATTCGTAGGTGTGTTCCTGAGGTAGACCAAGAGTCTGTCATTTCCTTCTGTCATGACCAGGCCTGTGGTGGCCATTTCAGTTCCAAACGAACTGCTGCAAAAATCTTGCAGTCAGGATTCTATTGGCCAACCCTTTTCAAAGACACACACACATACTGTCTAGCTTGTCATCGATGTCAATTGCTCGGTAAGATAACCAAAAGAAATGAATGGCCTCAACAATCAATTCTCGTCGTTGAAATCTTTGACGTCTGGGGTATTGATTTCATGGGACCATTTCCATCCTCGTTTGGCAATCTCTACATCCTTCTAGCAGTTGATTATGTGTCCAAATGGGTAGAAGCTTTAGCCACCAAAACAGCTGACCATAGAGTTGTCGTGCAATTTTTCAAAGACCAGGTTTTGCCTCGATTTGGAACACCTCGAGCCATAATCAGTGACAATGGTTCACATTTTTGCAATAAAGTCTTTGGCAACCTGTTGTCCAAATATGGAATCAACCATAAAGTGGCCCTATCATATCATCCTCAAACCAATGGTCAAGCTGAGGTATCCAATAGGGAGATTAAACAGATTTTAGAGAAAACTGTTAACCCCACCAGGAAGGACTGGAGTCTTCGACTCCAGGATGCGTTATGGGCATACCGAACGGCTTACAAGACCCCTATAGGAATGTCCCCATATCGATTGGTCTATGGCAAAGCCTGTCACTTGCCTGTTGAACTCGAACACCGTGCTTATTGGGCTATCAAGGCCATGAACTTTGACTATGATAAAGCCGGTCAACGTAGGACCCTTCAACTTGATGAGTTAGAAGAAATTAGAAATGATGCCTATGAGAGTTCAAGACTTTATAAAGCTAAGACTAAAATGGAACATGACAAACACATTCTCAAAAAGGAGTTTTTCATAGGCCAAAAGGTTCTTTTGTATAACTCCCGTCTTCAATTGTTTCCTGGGAAGTTAAAGTCACGTTGGTCAGGCCCGTACTATGTCCATCACATTTCTAGTCATGGTGTCATTGAGTTACAGGACCCTAAGACTAGACAGTTGTTTAAAGTCAATGCTCATCGCCTCAAGCCTTTCCTAGAACTTGAAGCTTCTGAAACTGAGGAAATTCTCCTCATTGATCCGATTTATTCGGACTGATCCATTTAAGGGTAGCACCTCCATTAAGTCTGGCTGATGACGTTAAACTTAGCGCTCCTGGGAGGCAACCCAGTATGTTGTGTAAATATTTTCTACAAAATTTCTTTCTCACTCTATTTGGGTATGTTTAAATTTTGTTTGGGGGTAAAGTCTGTCATAATATTTCCAATCACTTGACTTTTCTTTTGCCAAGAATCTTTGCAGGGACTATACTCCATAACCTCCACCTCAATTGCGGTAATTTGTTCCAATTTGTCTCTTAGATGTATTTTTAAACACTAGGGACAGTGTTATTTTTGTTTGGGGGTGGATATCTATTTAATCAAATAGAGTTTCAAAAAAAAAAAATAAAAAAAAAAATAAAAAAAAAAATTCTTTGTTTTTATGCATAAGTGTTTTGCATTATAAGTTGATTAAGTTTGTGTTTATGATATAGCAGTAGTATGTGATGCGATATTCCCGCTCATGAGAGTAATGATTAGATTGAGTTAGTGAAGCGAAGTTATTTACTTTAGTGGGGACCGTTCATATCATTAATTTGAGATAGTTATTGTTCGGTAGTGAGTGGGAGTATTTGCATTCATATTATCTTATATATTGTATCATGGCTTAATTAATGAGTGTGTGAATGCATGAATGCGTGAAAATGAAGACTAAAGAAGTTTGTGGGTATCTTCACTGTAAACCCTCACGAGGCTATTGCTCGTCCACTAGGGTAACCTAGGGGTTTAAGGCCTTATTGCATATGGTAAATGCAATCGAATGCAGCCTGCGAAAGTGGCACATCTTTAGTTAAACTTCAATAATATATCATTTTTGTGAACTTATCTATTTTTTTTCCTTATTTGCTAGAGGACTAGCAAAAACTTGTTTGGGGGTAATTTGATAAGTGCACAAAATAGAGTAATTTACCTAACATAATGTCCTCATATGTATATATTTTTATTTCATGCAGGGGTTGATTTGCAAAAGAAAAGAAAAAGAAAGCAAGAAGGATGAAAATGAAGAAAAAGAAAGAATTGGTGGGGGAGAATGTAATAAATGCATATATATATATATATGTGTGTGTGTGTACGTGTGAAAGTGTGTGATGAGTTAAATAAAAAAAAGAGAGAAGTAGTTGAGAGAAGTAGGTGAGAGAAGTAGTTGAGAGAAGTAGGTGAGAGAAGTAGTTGAGAGAAGTAGTTGAGAGAGTAGGTAACATTTAATGTAGAATTAAATGCATCAGTTGCATTATGCCTATATATAGAGGCCATGTAGAATGAGAGGGAGGAGTTGAGGAATGAGAGCTTAGAATACTTTTGTACCATTTTCATATTTTGTGTAATTTTTGTTCTATCAATGGAATTTTATTCTATTACCTTGTTTCATTTTTTTATCAACATGCTAGCTTAAAACTCTTCTCAAGGGGGTGATGAAGCCACCATGGGTAAGATATAAATAATTTTTATTTTATTTCATATTGTTTAATTCTCGTCCCGAGAGTATTCATTTTATGAATCTCAATGAACAAAAACCTTACAATAGAGGTTGGACACTAAAAAATAGAAGGAGGATTTTCCGTGATTACCAATTAATGGAAATACGGGGAATGCCTACTACTATTTACATTTTATTTAAACCAAAACATTAGAGGGAGGATTCTTCGTGATTACCAATTAATGGAAATACGGGGAATGCCTACCAATATCTATGTTTATGTTTAATAGGTTGGAGGAGAATTTGCAATAGAAATATATAATATTATTTATATAGACCCGGGTGGTGGATTCTTTTCCCTTGAGATTTTTTCCACCATTTGATAATTTTATCTAGTTATTTTAGTTTACTATTAAAAAAATTCAAGAGTTGTTTTAAGTGATTTCTTTTTATCTCGAAAAGTAAAGTTTTGGATCCTTGTCTCAAAACGAGTTCCAAGTTGAGAGTGGTTCGACCCTACTTATTGCTATACTATTTTAAGTAAAGTATTAGTAGGTATAAATTCTTGTTGATCGGGGTGTGGTGAAACAACGACACAATATCATCAAATCTCAACCCGTTAATTGCCTTGTAAAGGCTAGTCGACTGCTCAACCTTTTTGATGAGAAGCCTAAGCTTTGAATAGCAACAGTCGACAGCCTTTGAGTAACCAGTCGACTGGTTGAACCAGTCCTATTTAAAATATGTTTTTAGGTCATGAAAATTTTGTTTGGTTTTTAACACCTGAGTTTAGACCTTAACATCAAACCATAAGAACCTTTTACAATATCACTCACCGACCTAACCCCAAGTCTTGAATCTTCATCTTTGAGCTATTCCGAAGTGAAATGACAATTTTGCCCTTTCTTGTCAATCTTTTGCTTTTCAATAATGAGTTCGTTTCTTGCTTAACTAAAATACTAAACTCAAGTTGTCATTAGTACTAAACACTCTAAATATTTTGTTAGCATCAAAACGGTCATTATTGCCCTTGAAAAAATCCTCGGGCCAACAAGGTCAATTAGGCTCATGGTTTGTGATTGCACATTGTGGTGTCATCCCTAAGGCTCTTAAGTAAAATAAACGCGTTTAAAAAATGGATCGTCGGTCCAGCGGTTCATTTGGGAGATATCGCAAAGTCAAGCTTCATGATTTTTGGGTCAACTATGGCAAGGGGCGGAACCATGTACACCCCAGTCACTACAAGAAATGTTGGAATCACCTGCACCTTTTTGTGCCGGTAAAAAACAACAAAAATGCCAGAAAACCTTTCACTGATGGTTTACCAACGCTTTATAATTTTCACCGACAAAACCAGTGGCGGTGAGGAATTCCCGGCACTTCCTGTAAAATGCCGGTATTTACCGGCGGTCATTTGAAAAGCCCCTCCCAGATTTTTCTACCGGCGATTCTATCAAAGTGCCGTTACCATTTTCCGACAGTTCAACAAAAAACATCGGTGAAAGGAAAATTAATATTTATAAAATTCAACTATACCACAAGTCTGTCTCAACCCACAACACAATGATATATAATTTTTTGAATTTTGTTTTTGAAAATATATATATTTTGAATTTTAATTTTTTGGAAAAAATTTATTTTCATTCCATAAATATAAGCCCTAATTGTATATGTAAATATAATTTATATAATTAATTATAAATAATAATAAATTTATAATATAATGCTACCACAAATATCAATTTGTATAGGGATATGAAGCAGTCTTATGCTTTTGTATATGTATAACAAATATCAGTTCATTAACAAAATAGTTTTAAATATTATATCAAGTTAATGAACATAAAAAATGCATGAAATATGTTGTAGCGTAGTGGGCCGTGATTGTCCATTCTCATACTTAGGTCTCAGGTTCGAGTCTGGGCAATAAATTTTGTTTTTGAGTTTAAAAAAATAGTTGCGGCAATTATATTACCAAACATATTAATTGTTCTGTAGCATAATGGTTAGTTGATTTTGGATAACCTATCACTAAGTCCTGAGATTAAACCTGGGCACAATTTTTTTAAAAAAATTATTCAGCGGCACTTATATGCAAGCACCGGTGAAACAACACCCATTTACTAGCGCTTATTGGAAAAATGTCGGTTTTCACCCATTTACCGGTGTTTTTGGCGTAATGCCATAAATTACATAACCATTTATCGACGCTTATTGGAAAAGTGCTACTATTCACCCATTTACCGGCGTTTTTTGCCCATGCCAGAAATTACATAACCTTTTCCAGCGCTTATATAAATAATGCCGGAGAAGATAATAAATCTTGTAGTGAGTGGGGCCCTTCCCAAACGGTTTATAAAATTTTTAATAGCCTAAAATTTTATGGATTTTATGGATAATATTCTAAAATATTGCATATGGACCCTGCTAAGATTTCAAAATTTCCTTAAAAAACCCATAAAAATATATATTTGGCAAATTAATTCATACGAAATTGCATATGGCCCTCCTAAAAATTTCAAAAATTCCTTCAAAACCCATATAAATATATATATATATTTTATAAATAAATTCATACAAAATTGCATACAGCTCCCCCTATAATTTTCCAAAATCTTTTCAATAGTTTATTAAAAAATATATATTTTGAAAATAAATTCATATAAATTACATATGCCCCCCCCCCTAAAACTATTTCCTGGCTTCGCTCCTGACTATGGCTAAAGGAGCAGTGAGACCTTTCTTTGTGTAATTCCAGTTATCGGAACATGGAGGCCAAAATGGGGTGTTTGTAATTGGAGAAGGTCTTGATGTTGTTGGCCACCAAGTACAGATTCTACTGCTTGTCCATCACTTTAATGCATATCTTGACCAAGACTTCTTCCTTTATAGGCTCGTAGCATTCCAAATTGTTCTCTTACGCACGTCTCACTATTTTTTAGACCACCTTGGTGAGGTTAGGGTGATGATATTTTCGTCGACCTAATTGTACTTAACTGTAATAGAATTTTTGAGTTATCTCCTCAAAGACACTATCGTAGTGTTGCCTGACAGTATCGGAGTCCACCCTAGTGGCGACACTACAAAGGTGTCTTGGGCAAAAGGCTATCCCTGGCATCGAAGTCGCATTCATCAACATACTTAAAAGTATGCGAACAACACTTTTTGAGCTTCCAAGATATGTTGTTAGGATTCCTAGATGGAAAAGAGTGTGTCAATCATGAGGACGTTCTGAGTGCGTCTCATTACTGATTAGAGAGGTAGTGGTCCTTCTAGATACGCTTTGCAGGTGGCCTCCAACGAACGTCCTTGTAGTTGTTGGTCCACCACTGTGGGCTTCTAGCCTTCGTTTACGTCATATGTGCAAGAGCTGGAGGTAACGTTGGGGCAACGATCGGCTATATTTGAGACCTATATTCTGTCTCCCACTGTTGTTCTCGGGCAGACTAGATAAACAAAACAAATACTCAAAAGACAACAAATGCATCAAATAAAGCCATAATTAACACAAAGATTAAAAACAAAAAAAGGGATAGAGCAGAGGATACAACCCCATCTAAGAGCAAGAGATGGGTAGAGAACACTAAGGTTTTATAGTTTTGATGACTTCTATATTTACTTGAGTTATGTTGTCCGTACCAATAAGAATTTCAATACCAATTTACTATGAGACCATATTTTTAACTACTTATCTATTTCAAAATTTTAAGTTATTAGAGATGGTGTAATTTATACAACAAAATTTATCACACACACAAAAGCTCTGTTGAAAATTCCGTTGGTCTAATGGTGATCTCTTTATAAAAAAATGTTTATGATTATTATGAACAATCATGCGTCTTGTGAAACTACCACTAGCCGATTAACCAAAGTTCACGTGAAAATAGACATTATCAATTGACAATAAGGTGCTATCAAGACTATACATTTTTTTAAAATTAAATAATAAATTGAGATTAGATCTCCAAATACGACGATGATTATAATAAATCATCAATTACAATCAATATTTCATACTGATGCACATTCAAGTAGTATACTGATATATTTATAATAAAATCCATGTATGTAACAATGCAATGTTGTATTTTATTTTTCTTTTCCAATTGTTACTATAGTTGTTGAAAAACAATACACAAATAAAATTTGTTTTATTCTATCTCGTTCAATATATATACATATATATATATATATATACACTTGAAAGTCACTTTCCTCCCCATTAAGGATGTCAATTTAATCCGTCCCGACCGGGTTCCGACCCGCTATGACCCGAATGAGACGGGTTTGGTAAGCTCTTAAATGATTTTGGGGCGGGTTTTGTATTAAATTCAAAACATGAAGTGGGTTCGGGTTCTATAAAACCCGCCTCGACCTAATCCGTTTAAAGTTTTTATATTTTTTTACATTAAGTATATTAATAACATCTCATGAAAATAAATGTTCACTAAAAGTGTTATAATGATCATTTTTCTTAATAATCAAATGAAGTAACAAAATAATTTAATTATTGAACTTCAATTACTGATAATGAATTTTTTATTTTTTTTTGTTACCCTATTCAAGAAAAAATACATACTCAGACATATTCAATCAATTAAGTATTTTAATTGTGTAAATTTCAATTACTATTCAATCAATTAATAAAAAAATACATACTCGGACATATTCAATCAATTAATTATGTACATAACTATTGAACTTTATAACTTATAATTCAATTATTTATAAGATTCTACTTTATATATTTTCAACAATTGATTTTTATTTAAGAACGTTAAATACCATTAGGAGCAACCATAGTTGAAATCAATGGCATCGACTCATATGACAAAAGATATTAAAAAATTTATAGTAACGAACACTATAAATTCATAGAAAAAAAATTAAAAATTACTAAGTGAAAATGCCAAAAAATGATACACAATAATCAAATGACCTTTATTGATCAATCATGTATTTGGGATGGGCTTTAACCCATCTAAAATGTCTACCACCACCTTATTTAATGGGATTTGATATATCTCTTTATATTCCTATCTAAATCCCTTGCTTATATGGATTCTTTTCTTGCAGCCCACTTGTCCACTAGAAGCTTCCATGGGTTGGGCCTAGCATTTAAGCCCATTTATGCTAAGTTGAATTTTACCCATTACACAAGCCCCTGAGGTTATGGGCTTGTATGCACCCTATTTGGCCCATGATTGAATTTCTATACATGTTTCATATACATGTATGTGGGTGTTTTACAAGGAATGCTTGGGATGACGTGGAGGCTTCATTAAGTGGGGAAGGTGGAACAACCATTTTGAATTTTGAAATGAGTGGCCCACACTCCCTTAATCTTCGTGCTTTGGTGACTGAAATGACGACACATGACCTTCGGTTTTCGCGCTGTCATTTGGTCTTCCTATGGAGCTTCTATAAAACCCCTTGCTCTTGTTCACTTCATCCTTCACTTACAAAAACATTCCTTTCAATCTTCTGTGAATTCTCTTCCTCTTCTTTGAGTTTACTTTCAAGTTATCATCGTCGGATTCTGCAACTCCTTTACCAAAGAACTTTATCGGAGTAGACTTCCATCTCTACCGAAGACTTTTCTCGTCTTATCTCTTCCTCCGTGTAAGTTTTAGCACTGTTTATTTCATTTTTCTATCTCCCCCTCATTTATCTGTCTCTTCTACCTTTCTGAGATCTTGTCTGAGAGCGACGATACTAGGTCAGTGAGTTAGGTGATTCTATCTTCTGAGAACAACGTTGAGGACCTTACCAGTATCCCTTCCTATGTCCATCTAGATACACCCGTGCCCATAAACCCTCTGTCAGCCCCGACCTACCAAGTTCTTCAATAAACCCCGAATTATCAGGTGATGAGGGCTCTTCTGATGACAAGGGTCCTGTAGTCCCCTTCGTTCCTGTTCCTTTTTTTATTGCCCCTCTCTTAAAGAAATTAAGGACCGTAATGGATATCAAACACCTTAGGATTGATGTTGATGTGCCCGATAATGTGCATCTGGCCCCATATCCCAAACACCTGGACTTTTCCCAAAGTGAGGGGTTGAACCGGACAATATTCTCTTTTATGCTATCCACCTTAAAATTCTAAAATTTACCCTTTACCCCTTCTTTCATTATATTTTGTTCATGCCAGGGTTGAGCCCACTTCAGCTCAACCCGAATTGCTTTAGAGTCTTGGCCATGTTTCTTTTGTATAATAGGAATTTTAACCTTGACTTAGGTCTGGTCGATATCTTTCTTTGTTACTTCTTTTAGAAAGCTAGGGAGTGCAATGGTAGGTATAACCTCTTCCCTTTTCAGGGTAGGGGTATATGCTCCGATAAGGAAAAATATGATAAGGGTTGGAAAGAGAGAATGGTGATAGTCAGTGGCAACTGGTTTTACCCATTCTCTCTGACCTATCCAATCCCTAGGGTTTTCGGTCTAGTTCGTCTCCCCATCTTTCGTCCTCTCCATAAAGTCACATGTTTCTGTGAGTTCTATGATATGCATTGGGAGAAGTATGTGCTTAGTTTTCTTGGTTACCAAGAGAGGGAGATGGCCCTAGGCCTCATAAAGGAACGGTTTAAACTCTTAAAAGCCAATATTTGAAGCAACGTCAGATCTACCAGTGTGCTTTTAACTCCATAAAATTTGGAGATGATTTCTAACTTTGGCGTTACTATTGAAATGATGGAGATTCCTTTGAACCCTCTGACCTCCAGACGTACTTCTACGCCCACCGGGCCTTCTACTGTCCCTGATGTGCTGATATCGACTGCACCTCTGGCTAATCCCAACCCTTCAGAACTCAACCCTCCACCCCCTTGTGCTTCGAATGTAGGGGGTACGACTCCGGTCACCCGAACTCGCGCTGCTACTGGTGGCAGAAGGGCCAACAAAAGGGTCAGGGTTAATGCTTTTGGGGTCTCAACTAGCGACCCTCATTCGGGCCAGGATGCTTCTAGCTCGGTCATTCCTTGTGAGCCCAAGTTTCTGCTCCCAAATGGATCTCCGGTTTGTGCCGGCTATCTCACCATCTGTGAGCTTGATGCCTTGTGGGTAATGGCCAATGGTGTGTGGACCCTTGCAGATAGGGCGACTCAGTCCAAGATTTCAAGGGGGCTCCAAGATGACCATGGAGGTATATTGTTATCTTCCTTACTTGTTTTTATTTTCATTTTTATCGTTCTTCTGGCACTGACTTATGCCTTTTGTTTTGCAACTGCTTTATGCCATCCAGTCCTACAACCATCTCCTAGAGGTTGATTCCCGAGAGATGGTCAAGCTGCGGAGTCTTCAACAATAGGAAAATAACCACCGGATCACTCTGGCCAAGGAAGTTGACGATCTTCGTCAGAGTTTATTGGAGCAAAATATTATGCTAGAAATCAAAGAGGCTGAAAGAAGAGCTTTAGCTGCTGAACTTGCGGAGCTGAAGGTGGCACATTAGAGGGTTGTTGCCGAAGAGGTAAAGTCGGACAATCTTCTGGCTTTGGAGCGATCCAAAGTTGAGATGTGTCGCCTGGGTGGTTTGGACATGCATAAGCGTTATGTGGCCATCTGTGATGTGCAATCGTTGTATGGGTGGCGGACGCCGCATGAACTGGAGCATATTCCGGAATCTAAAAGGAAATTCAAGACTCCTGAAAAGATGGATGAGCACTTGGGGGTGTCCTTCCTGTATAAGGATCCTGCTCCCTTAGAGAATGAAAATTGCTTTGCTGCCTTTTTGAAGGGAGAGTACCCCATACCCTTAGCTCCTCCACCACCCCCTTAATAAAATATTATGAATGACCTTGGCCCTGAGTTTAGGGGTCAAGGTCATATGACCTAGTTTTTATTTTTATTTTTTATTTATTGTATTTCCCTTTTGTAATGCCCTTGTTAGGGCCATTTTGTATTTTCCTAAAGTTAATGAAAAATTTGTCCCTTTTGTATAGCTTCATTTTTATCCTTTACTTCTCAAATGACTTATCTGAATTTGAGTGGATCAAATGATTCTTTCATTTCTCAACACCTAAAAAGAATTTTTACATACTTTGGGACTTCAGGTGTGCGATCCCTTAGTTTTGTAAATGTTCTTTAACTGACTCAAAGTATGTAAACTATATTGAATCCAACACTTAGGAAAAATATCGTGCTTTAAGAGACTTTGGGAGTTTTAGCCTTCATGTCTCATTAATGTCCTCTTGGTTGATTCAGGGTTTACTAAACTTAACACTTAGGAACATTATTCGGTGTAAGACATCGGGTATTAGGCCCCTGGGTCTCTTAGGTATCCTTTGGTTAATTCGAGGTCTGTTGAATTCAACACTTGAGAAATTTTATTCATTTGAAGCGAGACTTCGGGCATCAGGCCCCTAAGTCTTATAGGTATCCTCTAGTTAATTCAGGGTTTACTGAACTCAACACTTAGGAATTTTTAATTATTTGAAGTGAGACTTTGGGAATCAGGCCCCTGAGTCTCATAGGTATCCTCTTGTTAATTCAGGGTATACTAAACTTAACACTTAGGAATTTTTATTCATTTGAAGTGAGACTTCGAGCATTAGGCCCCTGAGTCTCATAGGTATCCTCTGGTTAATTCAAGGTATACTGAACTCAACACTTTAGGAAAATTATCCATTCATTGGACTCATAAGATCAGACCACTAGAAAAGTTGCATACTGTTTTGCAAAAAACATAGTATTTTATTTAAGTTAAAAGGACACATAGCAGATGTGTCATACATTGGGCACAAATGCTTTGTTGTAATCAACAGAGGTGTCGTATGTCGGACACATATGCTTTTATTCAAATACTACTACTTTCTAAACCTATCTAAGGATAATTCCTCTTCAGGCGGTAGGCATTCTAGGAGTTAGGCTCAATGCTGTTTATTTTGTTCTTCCTTACAAGGTAGGCCCCACGCCCGATCACCTGTATGACAGTGTACGGACCTTCCCATGTTTCCCATAGCTTGCCAACACTTCCAATCTTTCTTCTGAGCATCATGTCACCAACCTGGAATTCTCTCCTCTTGACTTTTTGGTTAAAATGGGCTCTGACCTGCTGTTGGTAGGCGACTAGTCTTATGCCCGCTACCTCTCTTCTTTCTTCCAATAAGTTCAAATCATGGGCTAAGTGTTGATTTTTTGAGCCTTCTTTCCATGTTTGAATTCTTAGCATCGGTACCTTAGCTCGGTTGGGATAACTGCTTTGGCCCCATAGGCCATGGCGAATAGAGTTTCCCCCATTGGTTGTCTTGGGGTGGTTCGATATGATTATAATACTTCTGGCCGCTTCTCCAGCTAGGCTCCCTTAGCTTCTTCAAGCTTCTTTCTGAGAGTGTCAAAAATTATTCTGTTCGTCCTTTCTGCCTGCCCATTGCCTTGTGGATAGCTGACGGAAAAAGTATTTTGATTTATCCCATGCTTCCTTAGAAATGCTAGAACCATTTTGTTATCTAGGTTGGTGTCGTTGTCCATCATTATTGTTCGAGGTAGACCAAATCTGCAGATGATATGGCTCCATATAAATTTGATAACATGGCTGGTTTTTATGGTCGGGTATGCTTCGGCCTCTACCCATTTGCTTAAGTAATCTGTGGCCAATAGGATATGAGTTGTGGATTGGATGGCTTGTGGGAGGGGACCAACGATGTTCATTCCCCATCGAGCAAATGGGTGAGGGACTATCATCGAATTGAGTAGTTCTGGAGGCGGATAAATGGCATCTCCATGGAACTGGCACTTTTTGCACATTCGGACATAAATCTCAACATCTCTTGACAAATAGGGCCTAAAATATCCCTGGGTGAGGACTTTGTGGGCCAAAGACCTTCATCTAGAGTGCTTACCGCAAGACCCGACATGGATTTCCTCCATGAATGCAGAAGCTTATGAGGGTGTAAGACATCTTAGGTAAGGTCTATAGAAAGACTTCTTGTATACCTAACCGTTGTAAAATGCATATCTCGCAACTTTCATTATGATCTTCCTAGCTTTTGGCTTTGACTCAGGCAGGGCGTCTATTCTCAAATAATCTACTATGGGGTCCATCCAGCTAGGTTCCCATGGGATGATCAACACTTCTTCGGGAGGCTCAAGGTTTGATCTGATAATGAAATCGATCGGCACTACCCGGGTCATGTTATCCCCGGCAGATGATGCCTAACTTGCTAGTCTATCGACGCTCACATTTTCACCTCTTGGGATCTGTTCGAAGGTTATCCGTTGGAATCCTTTGGCTTCTTTTAGTACCAACTCTTTGTATTCTTGTATCTTTGGTTCTCGAGTTTGATACTCGTCATTGATCTGGCGTATGACTAGTTGAGAATCACTTCTTATTTCTGCTTTCTGTACTTGTAAGCTTCGGGAAAAGCAAATACTGACTAACTGAGCTTAATACTCGGCCTCATTATTGGAGGCCGGGAAATCCAACCGAATTGACTGCTGAAGTCTGGTGCCATCGGGCATTTGGAGTTCCACGTCGGCCCCTGCTCCGCTGATGTTTGATGATCCATCCATAAAGATTATCCATATGTTATGTTCTTCTTCTTCGGAAGAGTCTGCAAGTTTGGTTTCCAGTAGGAAATCAACTACTGCTTGTCCTTTGATGGCAGTTCGGGGGACATAGGTTATGTTGTAAATCCCTAACTCGATCACCCATTTGGATACTCATCCTGACATGCCAAACGAGCATTTAGATGGGTTGAGTTTCATCCCGTACCGTCTAAGGGTGTTAAATACCTGCTGCAAAATCTCCAAAGGGATCTTCATTTGCCTTATTTTTTACCACAATATCATCGATATATGCCTCTATGGTAGACCCGAGCATGCCTTGTAAAACTCTGCTAACTAACCTCAGAAAGGTTGCACCTATATTCTTTAGTCCGAAAGGCATAACTATGTAACAATAGGTACTTGATTCGGTGATGAAGGACGTATTCTCCTCGTCCGAAGGATCCATGCATATATGATTATAGTCGGAGTATGCATCAAGGAAGCTCAGACGTTCAAACCCTACAGTGGCATCCACCATCTGATCAATCTTTGGCAGTGGGAAACAATCTTTCGGGCATGCTTTATTCAGATCAGTAAAGTCCACGCACACTCTCCATTTCCCATTCTTCTTTTAGACCACCACCACATTGGCCAGCAAGGAAGGATATTGTACCTCTCTGATGAATTCGGCTTGGAGAAGCCGATTGACCTCCTCTGCTATGATCTGGTTTCGGTGGACTCCCATGCATCGCTTCTTTTGCCTAACGGGCTTTACGCTGGGATCCACGTTGAGGGAGTGCCGGGCTACTGAAGGGTCAATGCCGGACATGTCCAGGTGGCTCCACATGAAGATATCAGCATTGGCACGCAGGAGGGTTTCCAACTCATTCCTTTTTTGATCGGTTAGGCCTGACCGATGTAAGTCGTTGATCAGTCGGCCAAACCTTGTTAAGTTTAGCCAACTAGGATTGACTAATACATAATAATAATAATAATAGAGTGTGAAAATAAGCCCTTAAAGTTGATCTACTTTTCCCTATCCCAAGTGCACGAATCAATTGTAATATAGTATAGATGAGATAGGGTATATCGAATCCACAGAGACTATTGAATACACAACTTCTTTATAATTATTGTAACTAAATTATGAAAGATAATTTGTTTGTTTGGTTTTCTAGAATTAAGTTGACAAGAAATAAAATAACATAAAAGTAAAGATATATTTTAGTTTTGGTTGAAAACTATGGAGATAAAGATCTAGGGTATTTCTAACTCCACTACTAACCGCATAATATATTGTCTAATTTATTCAATTGTAAAGGGTAGTCCATCATATGTGAATCAGATATAGGATCGCAAACATTGGCAAAACCCTAATCCCAAAAAGGAATAATTAATCCATCATTGGCACAAGCCATCATTGAACAAGCATAACTAGTACATACATCTACTTTAAAATACTCCTACTAACATAAATTAAAAGCATGTCACTCGTTATCTTTCCTTATGCATGGTTTGTCTAGATTGCATGTTAAATACCACCATTGTGTAGAAAATCATGAATTAAGCATCCGAGTTCTAGCCCATATTGAATAACCATCATAAGCTAAGACAAGACATAAAATAAATCAAGAATCTTATATAATAATTAAACGTAATCATTCATCTACACAATCATCACATATGTGTCCTTCAGTTTCCCCTTATACAATAAAATAAGAAAGAGTCTACATTACTTAGCTAGGGTTTTGTTAAAAACCCTAGATACCGATTTAGTTGTTCATGATAATGGTTGTCTGCCTTGTTGATGTAGACACGCCCTCCATGGTTGATCTTCTACGCAATCTCTAAGACAATATATATATATATATATATATATATTATATATATATATATATTCCAACCTCTATCTCCTCTTTTCATTGCAAGAGAGACCATTCTTTTTTATAGAAAAAGAGGTCAGGAATGTGTATTGAATTTTACTTAGACAATAGTGAAAACATCTTAGAGGGGGGTGAATAGGATTTTTGTCGATTTTATGATCTATTAAAATTATTTAGCATAAATTAAATTTTAATTAGTCACAAACCCTAATTCTCAATTCAGTTCTCAAAAACAGATCAATCAAACAAATAAGAATATAAGTGCAGAAAATAAATAATGAGAAGACATATAGATTTTTTACATGGAAAACCTTGTAAAGACTCCAAGTAAAAACCACGGATACGCTCGGATATCAATGCACTATGAATAAGAGAATTTGTATCGACTCTATGAAAACAAAACTTATAACCGTTGTTGTTTGCTATTCTTCACTCGACGTCTGAAAGTCTAGATTCACTCGCTCTCCACGAAGCCCTTGCTCTGATCTCCGGACACAGACGACTCCATTCTTCAACGGATCAAAATAACCGCGTTGCAATAGATGGTGTGTGAATTTTTTTAGCAACTATACCATTCAATCGTGTATAGAGATCGTCGATGAAGAAGCATAATTGAAGACGTCCAAAAATAAGAGAGAACTTATATATCTCTAATCACTCAATGATATATCTCTGTAGAAGAAGAAAAAGCTATAGAAAACTTGCAAAAAATTCTTCAAGACATGCCTCTTCTTGTTGTAGACTTGTATATTTATAGACAATGATGATCCAAACCCTAAGTTTGCCCTTTCTCATAATTTCACATCCAAACCCTATATTCTGGTCAATATAATGTGTATAGAACGCACTTTGATGTATATAAGTCGTGGTGATATCGTAAAAACCAACCCCCGAATAATTTGGACATCGCATGCACAATTTGGCAAAAAACTTGCCGCAGCTATGCTTCAAGTGTAGTTGGGCCTAGGCTTCAAGCATAGGTCCAAGGGTACCTTTAAATGTTTGAAGTATCGTCATTAAACACATTGTCCTATTTTTCAACCTCATAAGAATCATTATCCAATATGAATAATGGCTCACTATCTTCCTCCTCAGCAGACATTGGAGACTCATCAACATATGAGTCATCAACCACTACATTGGCAGATTCCATCATCGTTTGAGTTCTAAGGTTAAAAACCCTATATGCTCGACTAGTCAATGAATAACCCAAAAATATTCCTTCATCACTCTTAGACTTGAAATTCCCAATAGATTCATGATCTCTAAGAATATAACATTTTGCTCCAAAAACCTGGAAATATTTCACATTGGGTTTCTTGCCATTTCATAGTTCATAAGGAGTTTTTAAGGTGCCAGGCCTAAGATAAACTCTGTTTGAGGTGTAACACGCTGTGTTCACTGGCTCGGCCCAAAAATACCTGGGAACATTCCTACCCTGTAGCATAACATTGGCCATTTCCTGAATAACCCTATTCTTCCTCTCAACTACTCCATTTTGTTGAGGAATTTTAGGTGCTAAAAATTCTAGTTTTATTCCCCTCTCTTCACAAAACACTTCCATGATCATTCCTTACTCTAGAAATCGAACAATTCTTCTCAGTCTGAATTCTTAAACAAATCCTCTTAAAACTTTCAGAAGCTTCAAACTTTTCACTTAGAAATCCAACCCAAGCAAATCTCGAATAATCATCCACCATGACAAAAATATACTTCTTTTCTCCTTTGCTCATGGTCCTAGTGGGACCCATTAAATCAATGTGTAACAGCTCCAAAGGTCTAGAAGTACCAATTATATTTGTCTTTTTATGCTGATATCTAACTTGTTTACCCATCTGACATGATCCACACACAATCCCTTTTGCATAACCAAGCTTAGGGACTCCCTTAAAAATTTAATTCTTAGTAATTTTTGTTAATTCTCGAAAATTAACATGTCTCATCCGCTGATGATAAATTTCAACTTCATCAAGTTTAACTCTATTGTATAACAATTAATAACTAGGAACAATGTAATAGCAATTATTAGTTGAACGCATACCTTCCATCACGCAATTCCCAAAAGAGTCAATGATCGAACACTTATCAGGTGAAAAAGTGACCTTATGATTGTTATCACATATCTGACTTATGCTCAATAAATTTGCTTTAAGACCTTCTACATAAAGAACATCTTCTAGTTTAGGTAGAATAGGAATCACAACCATACCTTTTCCTTTAACATTTAACTTTTTTCCATCACCAAACATTACTATCCCACCATGACACTCCCCAAGAAATCCAAAAAATGACTTATCTCTAGTTATATGCCTCAAACATCCATTATCTAGATACCAAGAAGTAGATTTACATGCTCTAAGAGTAGTATGAACTACAAGACAGTGTAGCTCACCTTTGCGAATCCATGCCTTCTTCATCTTCGGAGCTCCATTCGCCAATCTTGACAAATTCTTCATTTCTTTATTCAGCATTCGAATTTGATCTTGAACATGATATCCATGTTGAACTCTTTGTTCCTTCACTAAATTTAACACCTTCCCTCACATCTTAGAACACCTAGGTCGAATGTGACCTCTGACACCACAGTGGTGATAAATAGGAACAAACTTCCGAATTCCATCAGTTGACTTCCTAGGATATCTAGAGGCAAGGAAAGACTTGTTTTCAATAGGTCTTTTAACATAGGATTGAGCCCTAGGATTCTAATTTGAATTTCCATGAGAAGAACTAGATGCTATATGAGTGGCTTTCACAAAGGTAGTTTTTGTAGCAACATTCAAATTTTGCAATACTCCAACAAAACCCAGTCCCTTTGTATTTCCTACGGACTTTCTTATACTCAACATATGATTAATCTTAAGAGTTCCACTAGACCACTTCTGAATAGTTGAGTTAACATCTTTCAGCTCTTTTTCCAAACTTTCAATCTTAGTAGATTTCTCAACCAATTCCTTATTGAGACCATCTACTAACTTCAAAGCCTCATTTTTTCTAAGTTCAAACTTATTCAAATCCTCAATCAACTTGGCCTTTTGGGTCTGTAGAAGATTTAGAGTCTGAGAACTATTGGCTAATTCGTCTTTTAAAGAATGCAATTCTTTGTCCATGTTAAGACTTTTAGTCAACAGTTTCATATGATTCTTGTGAAGTTGTGAGGTCTTATCAAGTAATTTATTATAAGACTCTTGAAGCGTTTCATCACAATCTTCATCATTCTCAGAACCTTCTTCTTCATATATTGCCAAACTTTAAGCAACTTCTTTAACCTCCTTGCTCTATACAACAAACACAGTGAAATTCTCAGAATAATCACCTACTTTTGATTATGTCGCATCATTAGCTGATCCATTGTCAGAGTCATCATCCCAATTGATAGCTAATCCTTTGAATTTTTTGAAAGTGTTTGTACACTCAGCAACTATGTGACCATATCCTTGACATTCAAAACATTTGGATTTCTTCTTTTTAGGATCAGACTTGTCCTTCCTAATTTGAGTTTTATTTCTACTTCTAGATTCACCCAACTTATCCTCAAATTTTTGTCCTTGGCCATTCTATTTAGCCCTAACAAATTTGTTCAACCTCTTAACAAACATGACAAGATCATTCAGACTCAACTCACTTTCTCCATCAAGTTCAACATGATCCTCCCTAGTGGTTTTGAAAACTATGCTCTTCTATTTTGTGCCACTAGCCTTCTTATGAGGGATTTTGAACATCTCCATCTCATACGATTTTAAATTTTTAGCTAATTCTTTAACTTTAATTTTTTTAAGACTCATGACCTCAGATATGGCAGTCACCTTAGACCTAAAATGCTCAGGCAAATACCTAATAATTTTCTTCACTATGGTAGTATCGGGAATATGCTCACATAGATTATGACATCCTGTCACAATATCAGTTAATCTAGTCTCAAAGTCGGCAAAAACTTCATCTTCCTCCATCTTCAGCTGTTCAAATTAAGAATTCAAAATTTGAAGCTTTGATTGTTTCACCTTCAACGTTCTTTCATGAGTGACTTGGAGAATGTCCCAAGCTTCCTTGGTAATTACGCACATAACAATCCTCTTGAAATCACTTGGAGTAACAACATTGTATAACGCATTCAACGCCTTCGAGTTCCAATTCGCGCTATTCATTTCGGCAACAGTCTACTCGCTTGACGGTTTCACTTCATTAGTCGCATCGTCTTTTCCAGCCACTTTTTTAAACTGAAAGCGTAGGTATTTTTGTCAAAACCACTTTTCTTCACAACTGCGCCAAAATGACCCTCTTGAACCCACAATACTTTTTGCTTGAAGTGACAGCTTTGGAAAATGACATTTTCGCCCTCCAGGAGACATTTTACCTCAATATGCTCACTTTCATGCTTCAGTTGTATTCTTCATTACTTCAATACTTGATTCTGCATTTTACTAAGATTATCGATCTTATTGAAATGAAACCAACCTATCTAACACTCAACATGGTTATTGTATAGAACATGCCATACATAAACAATTACAATAAATGTTCTTACATGTATCATGATATTCCTTGAAGAATGGTATGAAATCTCATCATATATGGTCAATATTGTGTCCAAGATAGCCTATAGATCATCCCATATTGATTATGGCCAAAACAGGTCCCACTATTGTATATACAAGTTGTTGATGTGGCCTGGCCGTTTTTGGTCTCACTGAGTACTCGGTAGCTCCTGACTGCTGCGCAACCGGGCGCAAATGCGCTAAAAACTTTGGTCATTTTTCGTGTTAAGCGCAAGTGCGCTTACTTTCGCACTTTACTGAGTACTCGGTGAAGGCATTACCGAGTAATCGGTAGTTCTTCACCTTGAACTTCATTTTCTTTGCTCCGTTTCTCTTCTCGGCTTCATTTCTCTTCACTCCTTTTGCATTCTTGACTTATTTTTGGTCCTTCATATGTATTTTATCTATGGTTTCGGCTCTCGAACAATCTTGAGTCACCAATCCAGTTTTCTCATTAAATTTAACTCATTTTAAAATGTCTTCAAACACGAAAACCGTATAAAAGCACTAATGTATACTATTTGGCTCCTATTAGTCATTTTCTCAGGTTGTTCGTGAATGACTGATATCTCTATCAAAGGCTCCGTTGCTATGGAAGATCCTGCTTTCCCATCCTGTAATTGTTATTGATCATCAGAAGTAAAATTTACTTTTGAAACCCATTTTGGTTTTTCTCCTTTCTTTAGCCCATTCAAACTAACTGCATAACATTTTTTAGCTGCCACCTGATCTCCCTTGATATCAATCACATCTACACCATTCGGATCCACACACCTCATGAATTGATGGAGGGTGGAAGGGACTCCGTGCATCCGGTGGATCCAATCTCTACCCATAAGTAAGTTGCACGAGGGCTTGACGTCTACCACCACAAAAGTCTCTTTGAGTGTACGCCTTGCCGCTAAGACCGGTAATTGGACTTCTCCCATTGGTTCCACTCTTTTGGCATTGAACCCTACTATCGAAATTTTTGAGGGTACTATATCATTTGAATCGATCTCCAACTTCTCGAAGGCCTATATGGTGATGATGTTGGTGATAAGAACCAAATATCATACATTTAAGGCTCCTAATTATACATTGTTATGTCTATATATATCTGTAAATGCCAAAAAATGCACAACACAAGAATGTAATATTTTATTCAGTTTTGGCTTTCCTTATATACATTCCCTTTTGGGGCTTTGATCCCATTAGGGAAACACTACTTTGCTTACATCATTATCTCTATTTTTAAAGAAATATAAGCTGAAATGGGCCTAGTCTTTGGGCTTTTGATAACCTTGTTGGACCATCAGCTTGATGGGCTTCTGTGGGCCTGGAAATTTCCACACTTACACATGCCCTCTTCTTGGTGGTGGGCTTTTAGGCAGCCAGGCCCATTACCAAGAAGGTAAAGTGGAAATCAAGATACATTAACCCTGTCGGGGTGACGTGGCAGGTCTATTTAATGTGACGGTTGTACATTATTTAACCATTTAAAATTCATGGCTCGGGTAGCCTCGATTAGCGAGATAGGGACTGAAGAGGCGGTGTGACGCTTCGTTTCATGTGCGCACAGCTTTTCGAGTGCTTCGATGACCTCTATAAATACCCAGGGTCCATTTGCTAAACACTCATTTCATTTCGAAGCTATTTGCTCTAAACAACTCTCTGCAACTTGGGCTCTTATCTTATTACTGTCAGAATCTGTACATTTCTCCAGAAAAAAACTCATAAAATCTCATCGAGATTCATCCTAGAGTAAGTTCTCTCTTCCAGCTTTCCTACATTTCTTTCAACATGTCTGATAGCTATGACGTTCGGTCAGGTAGCGACCATCTTCCCTCTTCTGTAGATCCCGACGCTTCCCTTAGTCCTCCATCGGTAGAGGGGGTGAGGAGGGTTAGATCTAGTCCTCCTGAGGTGAACCAAAATGTTGCAGTGGGTGGGGATTCGGCTGTAGGTCAATCGAGAGCTCAATCTTAAGCTGATCCCCTTCCCCCTACACATAGGGTAGTACAGTGCTGAAAAGACTGAGGGTTAAGTGTGGGATACCCGATGGGGTGATAATTAAGAATTATCCCAGAAAGTACGACTTCAGGAAAGGGGAGGGAGTTATGGATAATCAGATCTTGCTGTCAGCCTTCCACCTTCAGGTTCTTAGAATCCTGATCCACTTTTTTTTTTTCTTTATACCCTGTCTACCTTGGGTCTGGCTCCGCTTCAAGTGGGGCCTAATTTCTTCAGGATCATGGCTATGATCCTGATAATTAATTGGAAGATGGGTCTTGATCTGGGTCTGGTTGAGCTCCTGTTCTGTTACAAGATTCAGGACCAGAAAGACTGCAGGGGTCGGTATAATATTTTTCCTTTAAGTGGGAGAAAGATGTGCGATGGCATTTAGAATTCTAATAAGGGGTGGAAGGAGAAAATGATCCTGGTAAGCGGGACTTGGAGGCTTCCCGACTTAGCCAGATTCATAGTCCCTAGAGAATTTGACAAACCTTTATTCCCTTCCTTCAAACCTTATCATAGGGGGTCGTGCTATTGCGAACAATGTAATGATAAGTTGGGTCATCATGTGCTAAAGTTTTTGGGAGCGCTCAACCGCTTTAAAACTCCAAATTACATCTAGTCCAGATTTGATATCCTTAAATTTAAAATTTGGGGACAACCCCTGAGGATGTGTGCCAGTTACCTGACGGGTTCTAATTTGCAGGCACTTTCAACAGAAGGACAACCCCTGATGATGTGTGCTAGTTACATGACGGGTTCTAATTTGCAGGCACTATCAATAGAATGACAAAATACCATGCTGAGGATCCCGATACCTGTCCTTAAGAAGAAGGCCAAGCGGGTAATGGGCCCTCAATCAAACCCTTTAGCACCGGAAAGAGCCCAAGACGATCAGTGGTCCCAAAGTGATCCATCTCTTCCCTCTGGGACAGTTGATCCACCACTAATGGGAAATGCTCCAGTTACTCTACCTCCTCCTTTGGGATCGCCCTTTGTTCCTTCTTCGGGGGAAATCCCCGTTCCTAGGTCCCGACTAGTTAAGGGAGAGTCTAGTCTAAAGGGAACACATCGTCCCTGATCTGAGGTTAATGTCCTCGATCGATTGGTTAGGCCCCGTCTGACCACAACGTCGTCGCAAGCATAGTGGCAGAGATCGGGGCTGCGACCGAGGAGGAGCAACTTGTCCCATGGGCACCGAAGATAACACTTTTGGGTGGTGACTTTTTGGTTAGGGGACATGAGACCATTGACAATGATGTTGCCCTTCGGGTAATGGGTTTCCAGATCTGGACCCCTGTAGATCGAAATAAGTTGAAACAGATCGATTGGGCGGATTTGGCCATGTCTAGTCCGGAGATTGCCATGAAGGTACGTTTTTGACACGATGTTCCTTCAGTCGTACTTTGTATTTCCTCACCTTAAGTATTGATCTGTCTAACACTTGCATTTTTGGTAGATGCTCTACTTAACCCAAGCTTACAATGCAAATATGGAAGAGGACATTAGGTTACTCAGCAAATCTAATGAGGTTCTGAGGCTGAAGGAAGATTCAAGGAAAAAAGTTGCCCCCTTGTTATCAATAGCCAATGAAAAGCTATAGGATTAGACCAGGAGGGCAATCACTACGGAGCAACAACTTCAGGCTGCCTAAGAGAAGATCAAAGAAACGGAGGTAGTTCGGCGGACCCTAGCCTCTGAAGGTGAAGGCTTGAAGGCTGAGAATGAGGGCCCAAAGGCCTCTAGGGAGAAGCTTCTGGAGGAGAAGGTTGAAACCAAGAATCTCTTGGCAGTGGAGAGGTCAACGGTGGAGATGTGTCATCAGGGTGGCAATCAGATGTATAAGCGCCTCTGCGACACTGCCCAGTACCAGATCGGTTCGGCTGAAGGACATGCTTCAAGGATATCCAAAAACCTGTTGAGGAGAGGGACTTCACCTCGGTGGAGGAATTGGATGAGTCTTTGGGCATTGTTCCACCGTATGATGATCCGGTTAGAAGTCTTGATGACGTTCGTTTATGTGAGTTCCTGACCAAGCCTCTTCTGGGGATCACGTCCGATTCTGATCCTTCAGTCCCCGATGGGGTCATTGTTCCTGTGAGCTCAAATACGAAGGGAACTGATGCTGACACTTAGGATTTTTCATTTGTAAAACGCTTTGTAAGCCTTGGCCATCGGGGCCCATATATTGAATGAAAATCATGGTTTCTGTCTAGTTGACTTTTGCAATACTTAGATTATTTTATCCAAAAAGTATTGTGTGTTTTCGGGCGCCTGAGGCCATTGGAGAGGCATCTCTTCAGGATTAATGTGCATCTTTCGGGTACTTCAGGCCATTCGAGAGACATGATAACACTTTGTTTATTTTTGAAAAATTATGATCTCTTCAGGATCAGTGTTGTGTCTTTCGGGAACTTCAAGCCATGCGAGAGACATGGCAACACTTTGTTTATTTTTGTAAAATTGTGATATCTTCAGGATCAGTGTTGTGTCTTTCGGGTACTTCAGGCCATGCGATAGACAAAACAACACTTGGTTTATTTTTTGTAAATTTCGATCTCTTCAAGATCTATGTTGTGTCTTTCAGGCACTTCAGGCCATGCGATAGACAAAGCAACACTTGGTTTATTTTTTGCAAATTTTGATCTCTTCAGGATTTGTGTTGTGCTTTCGGGCACTTTAGGCCATGCGATGGACAAAGCAACACTTGGTTTATTTTTTGTATCAGTAGATATTTATAAGCTATTTTTACTATAAAAATGATTTTTTAATGATCGAGCGCTGAGACCTTTTTACAAAAATGATCAGAGTAAAAGTAAAAATTGGACCTTTACAGGTAGTACCTCTTCAGGCGAGAGGCATTCTGGGAGTTTGGTTATATTCTTCCATCCATATTCCTTCGGATGCGGTATACTCCACGCCCGATGACTTTGTTAATGGTGTACGGGCCCTCCCAAGGCTCCTTGAGCTTGCCTACATGCCTAATTTTTGCCTAAGGACCATGTCTTCGACCTGAAACTCTTTTCTTTTGACTTTTTGGTTGAAGTGGTTCCGAAGACGCTGTTGGTAGGTGGCCAGCCTGATCCCGGTAGCCTATTTTTGTTTAGTAGATCGAGGTCGTGAGCCAGGTGCTGGTTATTTGGTCCTTCCACCCAGGCCTTGCTCCGGAGGGTTGGAACCCTAACCTCCGTTGCGATCACAGCCTCTGCGTTATATGCCATAGGAAAGAGGGTCTCCCCAGTGGGTTATCTAGGGGTCGTTCTGTATGACGAGAGCATTTCGGGTAGCTTCTTGAGCCAGGTCCCTTTAGCTTCCTTAAGTTTTTTAGCCAGGGTGTCGAATATGGTTCGATTCGTCCTTTTCGTCTGTTCGTTCACTTGTGGGTACCCGACGGAGGATGTACTCTAGTTGATACCATGCTTGACAAAGAACGCTCTCACCTCCTTGTTGTCAAGATTTGTCCTATTATCCATCATGATTGTCCTCGGTAGCCCGAATCTGCATATTATATGGGTCCATATGAATTTGATGACGTGGCTACTTTTGATGGCGGGATAGGCTTCAGCTTCTACCCATTTGGTGAAGTAATCAGTGGCCAGAAGGATATAGGAATTTGACCGAATTACCTTCGGGAGAGGTCCTACGATATCCATTCCCCATTGGGCAAATGGGTGTGGTACTATGGTTGGGTGTAGGAACTTCGGTGGCTAATGGATAGCGTCTCTGTGCATCTGGCACGGTTTGGACCTTCGAACGTAGTCTTCGGCATCCCGTGACAGATAGGGCCAAAAGTATCATGGGAGAGTATTTTATGGGCGAGGGATCTACCTCTGGAGTGGTTCCCAGAAGATCCACTATGGATCTCCTACATCACTGCTCTTGATTCCGATTGAGTAATACATTTCAAATAAGGACCTGAGAAGGATTTTCGATAGAGTTGCCCGTTTATAACTGAATATCGGGCTGAATTTCTCCTGATCTTGTGAGCTTCAGTTTTGTTCTCTGGGAGTCTCCCGTTTCTTAGGTAATCCATCAGGGGATCCATCCAGTTGGGAGCCCATGGGATAAGTATCACTTGTTCGGGCTCTTGAATACTTGGCCTGATTATAAAATCTACCAACACAACCAGGGTCAAGTCCTCTCCGACTGAGGACGCTTGGCCGACTAGGTAGTCAGCTACATATTTTTTGCTTCACGGGATTTGAGTGAATGTTATTTTTTGAAAGCTTTCTATTTTTTTAGCACAAGTTCCCGGTAAGACTCCATTTTCGGGTCTTTTGCCTCGTATTCCCCTTTAATATGTGGAATAACTAGCTGAGAGTTGTTGTGTACTGCTAGGGCTTGGATTTGAAGGCTTTGGGCTAATCTCAAGCTAGATACGATCGCTTCGTACTCTGCCTCATTGTTGGTGGCTGGGAACTATAGTTGTACTGACATGTGGAGGTGTGTCCCATCGGGTGTTAGGATTTCCAAACTGATTCCTGATCCAGCAGGGCTGGCTGAGCCATCCACGAAAAGCTTCCAAGTGTCTAGCTCAGTATTCTAGTCGGGTTCTTCAGTTTCATCTTCGAGTAGGAAATCTGCCACTGCCTTTCCTTTGATGGAAACTGGGGGTATGTAAGTCAAGTTATATATGCCTAATTCGATGGCCCATTTGGAGATTCTGCCTGAAAGATCATGTTTCAACATAATAAACCGGAGAGGTGTGGCTGTCAGGACAATGATTGGATGAGCTTCAAAGTAGTGCCTCAGTCGTATTTTGGCGTTCACCAGTGATAGAACCAACTTTTTCTGCCTGCTGTATCAGCTTTCCGCTTCAGCCAAGGATTTGCGGGTGTAGAAGACTGGCATCTGCAGGTTCCCATCCTCTCTGATGAGGGCTGCACTATTTGAGACAGATGATACTACTAGGGACAGATGTAAGACTTCATCAGGACCTGGTGTGGATAGGATCGGGGGTCTGGTCATATACTTTTTTAACCTCACTAGGGCTTCAGACTGCTCAGGACCCCATACTTCTCCCTTTTTTGCCTTGATTGCCTGAAAGAAGGGTCTGCATCGATCAATGAGTCATGAAATGAACCTGCTAAGGGCTACCACTATTGCCGTCAAGACTTGAACGTCTTTATGTGTCTGGGGCTCCCTTATTTCCATCAGGGCCTTGACATGTGTCGGGCTGGCCTGGATCCCAGTTCGGTCCACGATGTGTCCCAAGAACTGTCCGGATGATACACCAAATGAGCATTTCTCCGGGTTAAGCTTCATGCCATGCATCCTGAGGGTGTCAAACACTTGGCGCAAGTGGGTAAGATGGGCTTCCTTTTTCCTGCTCTTGACCACAATGTTATCAATATAAGACTTGATTACTGTACCCATCATCCCCTTAAAGATCCTGTTGACCAACCTCTGGAAAATGGCACTTGCATTTTTCAGACCAAAGGGCATAACTTTAAAGCAATAAGTACCTGTTTCAGTGATGAATAAGGTATTTTCTTCGTCCATCGGGTTCATTTTTATCTAATTGTATCCCAAATAAGCATTCAGAAAAGTTAGACAATAGTAGCCGGTGGTATCGTCAACCATCTCATCAATCTTTGGCAGTGGAAAGCTGTCCTTCGGGCACGCCCTATTCAGGTCAGTAAAATCAACACAAACCCTCCACTTACCATTCTTCTTTTGCATGACCGTTACGTTGGCGAGCCATTTGGGGTATTTGAATTCCCTGACAAAATCAACCTGAAGCAATCTGGACACTTCGTCTGCTATGATCTGGTTCCGATGCACTCCCATGTATCTCTACTTTTGCCTGATCGGTTCACGTTCGGGTCGACGTTTAATGAGTGATGGGTAATAAGAGGGTCGATACCAGGGCTGTCTGTGTGTTCCCATGTGAAGACATCGGAGTTGTCTTGCAATAACTGTGTCATTTATTTCAATTCAGAGTTAGTAAGGTTTATACATGTAAAAGTAGCTTTTTCGGGCTATCAGGTACAACAGAGATTGGCTGTAATGGCTCGACCACGATCGGGGTACTCGGATCTCTTTCCTTTGATTATTATTTGGGGCCTGGATTCTGTTCCTTGGAATGGGGCACCACTAGGCCTTTTCCCTTCCGGATCTCCTTCAGGGGGACCGCATAACATTCCTTAGCGGCCACCTGGTCATCTTTGATATCAATGATGTCAAAACCATTCGGGCTTATACATCTCATCACTTGGTGAAGGGTTGAAGGCACACCCCGCATAAGGTGAATCCATCCCCTTCCCATGAGCAAATTGTATGAAGGCTTCACATCCACTATAATAAATGTCTCGGTCAGGGTTCTTTGAGTAACAGATACTGGCAACTGGACTTCCCTGATCGGTTCGATTTGTTTTCCATCGAATCTTGCAATAGGACACCGAGATGCCACAATTTCGTTCGGGTCAATTTCAAGCTTATCGAAAGCCCATTTGTTGATGTTGTTTGCATTGCTTCTAGGATCGATCATGACTCTTTTAACAAGATAGTTGGCCACCATCAGTGTCACAACCAAAGGGTCATCATGTGGGGTCTGGATATCCTGAAGGTCTGATGCGGAGAAATTAATTTGTACTTCTCCTGTCCTGTGGTGGACTTCGCTGATTTCGTTGACTTTTCTCATTTTGCGGGTCCTTCGCATCTGGCTCTGGCAGGATACGTCCGTCTCATTGGAGGCGGGGCCACCAATAATCATATTGATGATCCTGACCGGCTGTGCGGCTGCGGGGTTCCGAGGGGCGTTAGGGGCACGTTAATCGGCCCTCGATCTATCCTATTGGACGTAATCTTGGAGCTCTCCGCGAAGCAACAGTGCCTCTACCTGTTGTCTGAGATTACGGTATTCGTTTGTGATGTTCCCGAAATCACCATGGAAAGTACAATTTTTTGACTTATCCCTTTGGTTAAGTGGTTGTCTAATGGTTGGGGGTTGCTGTAAGATCCCTTTGGTCTTGTTTTTTTGGTATAGCTTGGCAAGACTGACCCTTAGGGGGGTCGTTCTCTCTTTAAATTTGGAACGTTTGAATGGTTTTAGGGCTGGTAGTCCTGATGAAGTTGGATGTTTTCGATCGGTCGCCCGATCCTTTGATTGAGCTTCAATGCTAACCAAGGCCACCCTCCTCTGCCTGACGGTCTCCTCTTCTTCGATACTCAAATATCCCTGGGCTCTGGAGTTTAAATCCCTAATGCCTGATGGGGGGCGCTTCACCAGAGACTGATGGAACTTAGTTCCTGGAATAAGGGTCATCCGGAAGGCCTCAACGGTAGAGTGCTGGTCAAAGTTATTGACATAAGAAGATTCGATGTTGAATCGGGATAGGAAGCTCTTTAGTGATTCTCCTTTCTCCTTGATCATAGTGAAGAGGCAGGATATGGTCTTCTTCTGTCTCTTGTTCCCATAGTATTGGGCAATGAAGAGCCTGGTCAACTGCTGCCAGCTGCTGATGGACTGAGGTGGTTGCTTCCTGAACCATAATAGAGATGCATTAGCAAGACTTGTGGAAAACACCTTGCAAAGCAAGGACTCATTTTTCGCGTACATGGTCATCTTCTGATGGATCTAATAAATGTGCTCCTTGGAGTCCTTGGTGCCATCGTAGGGGGTAAACCAAGGCATAACGAACTTCTTTGGAAAAGGTTTCCAAGTTATCTCGGGGATGAAGGGTGATTGTATCAACTCGGTTGAAGCCTGGATGGCTAGGTCGTTGGTGGATTGAACTTTCAAGTCTTCAAGGATTTTCCTCTGGAACTCGACCATCATTGCTTGGAGCTTCTGGGGGGTCATGGCTTCGTCGGCAGTGGGAGCCTTTCCTGAGTGCTGGGAAGACTCGGCATGCTCTTCCAACGTGTCGACATCTTGTTGGTTCTCAGAGTGGTCAAGCGCCACTACCGGAGGGGCAGGTGGTGGTGGAGCTAATCTCTCCATGAGCTCTGGGTTCTACTTCTCAAGAGCCAAGCTACGCTCCTCAGCGGCTATTAGGCATTGCAGGATTTACTCAATGGATTGGGGACCTTCTGCACTGCTGTCTGCGGTGGTCGGAACGTCCGTCTGCGAATGAGTGACCGATATGTTTTAGAAGGTGGTGAAGAACATAGATTTTAAAAGGTGGTGAAGAACGAAGACAAGCTCTCAGATCTTCGGATTGAACAAAATAAACTCAGCTTAACGAGATCGGAAGAAGGAGATGATTTTCAAATCTTGAAGAACAGATTGAAAAACTCAAGAACTCCTTAATTTTTCCACAGACGGCACCAATATGTAAATGCCAAAAAATGCACAACACAAGAATGGAATCTTTTATTCAGTTTTGACTTTCCTTATATACATTTCCTTTTTGGGCTTAGAGCCCATTAGGGCAACACCACTTTGCTTACATCATTATTACATCATTATCTCTATTTTTAAAGAAATATAAGCTGAAATGGGCCTAGTCTTCGGGCTTTTGATAACCTTGTTGGGCCATCATCCTGATGGGCCCAATGCTTGATTGGCTTCTATGGGCCTGGAGATTTCCACACTTACAATATCGTTATATTAGTGCTCATATACGGTTTTCATTTTTTAAGACGTTTCAAGCCATGTCATGTAAAATGAGTTAAATTCGGTGAAATAACTAAATTTGTGATTCAAGATCGTTCAAGAGTCGGAACCACGAATAAAAATACCTATAAAGGACCAAAAACAAGTCAAGAATGCAAAAGGAGTAAAGAGAAATGAAGCCGAGAAGAGAAATGGAACAAAGAAAATGAAATACGATATACATGGTGAAGAACTACCGAGTACTTAGTAGTGCCTTCACCGAGTACTTGGTAGTACAAAAGTGAGAAAAATTCCAGAGACATATGCCCATTCTCGCACCATTGTGTCGCCATTACGCAGCCACCGAGTACTCGGTAAGACCAATTACGACCAGTACACATCAATAACTTATATATGCACCTATGGGACCCATTTCGGCAAGACTCAACATGGAATGATCTATAGGCTATTTTGGATGCAATATTGACCATATATGATGAAATTTTGTACCATTCTTCAAGGAATATCATGATACACATTCCTGACTTAACCGTGAAGCAATCAGATTACCAAACAAAGACGTCTCTTTTTCTATAAAAGAGAGGGGTCTCCTTTATAATTATGTGTGTTATATTGGAGTCTTGAGATGTTGAATTGAAGGACTATTACTAGAGATTTGTGCAACAATATGAACCATGGAAGGCGTGTCTTCATCAACAATGCAGACAACCACAAGCATGTAAAACTAAACCGTTACCTAGGGTAACAAAACCCTAGCCAAGTAATGTAAACTCTTTCTTATTTTTATTATATAAGGGGAAATTGAAGGACACGTATGTGATGATTGTGTAGATGAGTGATTACGTTTCATTTTATATAAGATTCTACGTTTATTTTATGTTTTTTTTAGCTTGAATGAATGTTTTATCTTCCTTAATCATGGTTATTCAATATGAGCTAGAACTCAAATGCTTAATTCATGATTTTCTACACAATGGTGGTTATTACTGATAGATTGTACCAATGATGGATTAATTATTCATTTTTTGGGATTAGAGTTTTGCCAATGTTTGTGACCTTATATATGATTTACATATGATGGACCGTCATTTACAATTGAATGAATTAGAGAATATATTATGCGGTTAGTGGTAGAGTTAGAAATATTCTAGATCTTTATCTCCACTATTTTCAAACACCAAAACCAAAAAACTATCTTATTTTATGTTATTTTATTTCTTGTCAATTAGTTATCAAAAACAAACAAACAAATTATCTTTCATAATTTAGTTACAATAATTATAGAAGAGGTTGTGAATTCATTAGTCTTTGTGGATACGATATACCCTATCTCATCTATACTATATTACAATTGATTCGTGCACTTACGATAGGAAACATTAGGTCAAATTTAACGGTTTATTTGCACACACCATTATTATTATTATTATTATTATTATTTATTACCCAAGCCTAGTGTTCTAAACCTATCGAGGTTTCAGAACCGATCAAGTTTTTAGCACTGCTGTCGGGGACTAAACGATTTTATAGACTTTCAAATTATTATTATAGCTAGATTATTTATTTGCTTTATTTTTATCTTCTTGTTTTAAGAGACAAGATTGTGTGATCTTTGACATGTGCATTAAGATTAGCAGAAGGACCCAGAAAAGCGGTGACGATTGCTTGGCTGGACTTTTTGTGAGTTTTAATTGTATCTTAAATTTTTGTTTCAATCTTATCTTGAATTTTATTATTTAATTTCTCTTTTATTTTGTTTATGTATTTTCAGTTTGTTATTTAAATTAGTTTATTTTATTTTTATAAATTTGTTTCATCGTTGTATGAGTGGTTTGCGTTATGTATCTAAAGATTTTAATAATATGGATGACCCTCAAGTACAACCACTAGGTTCCTTGAAATATTATTACACACCTTCTAATTTCAAATCACTATTGGACATTATAATACCAAGTGAAATAGCGTCACATTATGAAATTAAAGCTAGTATTTTGAATATGTTACCTAAATTATATGGACATAAATATGAAGATCCATATGAGCATATTACTAAGTTTATAGAAATTATTTCGACAAATAAAATGAATGAGATTCCTACTTATGCCTTACGTGTGCGATTATTTCCCTTTTCACTCAAAAAAAAAACTAAAAGATGATATAATAGTTTAGAACAATGAGTGAGAACTAATTGGGAGAACCATAAAAAGGAATTCTTACATAAATACTACCATATGGGAAAGACACACGAAACCCAAGCTGCTATAATGAACTTTGCCCAAATTCCGGGTGAACAATTCCATGAAATTTGGGAACGTTTTAAAGAACTTTTGGCAAAATGTCCTCATCATAAATTTACAAAAATACGATTTGGTGCAAAATTTCTATCCTGGACTAGGCGAGATACAACAACATCGTATAAATGCAGTATGCGGAGGAAAATTTGCATTAGAACCAGTTGAAGACATATAGAAAATATTCGAAAGGTTGAGTGAAAATTCACAACAAAACGCTTCAGAAACTATGGCTAGATCAATACTTAATAACCCTAGACGAATGGAAACTGTTAAAGAAATAGAAAGAATTGATGACTTTACGGCTCAAGTAGCTGAGATAAATAGAAAATTAGATAACTTTCTAAATTTCACTCAAAATACTCCTATATATGTGATAGGTGTCAAATATTAGTTATTTTGACCCCTTAACTTACTATTGTTACGTTCTTTCATTCCATTATTTGGTATTTTTATATTGTTTCCTAGTTAAAGCATGTTTCAGGAGTTTAATGAAGAAATGAAGCTAACTTCGGTGAATTAACTAAAGAGTGTGTTCTTTCAATCTAAGAGGAGTCAAAGAGGCATTCTGAGACAAAAATGGCCCTCGGAGAGCAAAAATGACATTTTCAGAAGTCGTCATCTTCAGCAAAATGTATCGTGGTTTCGAAATGGAAGTTTTGGCACATTCACGGAGAAAATTGGTTTTCCGTAAAAACCCTACGCTTGTGCCTACGTTTCCAATACAAAAAAGTGGCTAGAATTGCAAAATCTACGCTTGGACCTACGCTTGAAGCGTAGCCTCCAAGCATAAGTGCGGCAACTTTGAGGATTTCTGCATGATTTTTCATGTTTCACCCCGGGCTTAATTGGAAGACATGCCCGAGACTCCATACCATTGTATACATGGATATACACTTATATTTAGGGTTTTGATGGGTTTTGAGAGTGAAAAGACTGAAAATGGCCTCTTTATGCCATTGCCTATATATACAAGACCATACATCAAAGTTTTGGAGTTGAGTTGGAGAGTTCAGACGTGAGTTTTTGGAGGCTGTTCATTCATTCAGATTTGATGTTGTTGAGAGCCATATTCAAACCTAGAGATTCGAAGATGAAGACTATGGAGAACGATTCTACATCAACGATGCAGTCACCTTCTACCATGGCCAACTAACTCGGTATCTAGGATTTTCTAGCAAAACCTAGCTAAGTAATGTAGTTCTTTTATTGTTTTTAACTATAAACGAGGGGAAACTGTGACCATACTATGATGATTGTAGTAGTGAAGAAACCGTACTGATTTGCATTATAAAATTCTATGTTTGTTCTAAATTCTTATCTTAGATGGAATAAATATATTATTTTGCACAATTATGATTATTTAATATGGGCTGGAACTCAGATGTTTAATCATGGTTTTTCTACATAATGGTGGTAATGAAACTTGAAACCCTAGGTTGACACAGGTTGTGCCTTGGCGATTTAATATAGACATGCTTTAGTTTATTTTCATGCATTAGGAGTAGATTAGAGTAACATAATTGACATGTACTAGTTAGCTATCTGCGATCCGGTTGATGGTACTCCTTTTTGGTGTCATATTTAGCTATCTGCGATACAACCTGATTCACAGTTATGGATCACCCTTTTACAGTTGAAACAATAATGAAATATATTATGCAGTTAGTGGTGAAGTGATGAAACCCTAGTTTTATCTCTCATCTGAATCACAACCAATTTACTTTGTTTTTTAGTAAATTTAGTTAAGATTAGATAGTTTGGTCTTTCAACCACCTAAACAGACAATTTTCATAAATATAACTAAGTGTTTTTACATTATTAAAGTGAACAATCTCAGTCTCTATGGGATCGATATCCCTTACTGAAGCCACTTTGCTATTCTATAATTGATACGTGTGTTTGCATAAGGTAAAACCTAGAGTCATTAAGGTGTTATTTTTAACCACATATTTGTACACACTTGACGTCGCATCAAGAAGTATGTTCGATATGTTTCGATCCTTCCTATTTAGCTAGTGGATGTCCACTGATATATCAAGAAGATATAATACTATAGAGGACCCATACCAGCATATAAATGATTTTCTAGAGGTAGCCTTTACTGTTAGGTTTGATAATTTGCCCAAAAATGACTTGCGAGTGAGATTATTCCATTGGTCATTGAAAGAGAAAGCTAAGAAATGGTACATCAAATTAGAAAAAGAAAAAAAAAATTATTGGGAAGCCCTTAAGAAAGAATTCATAGAAAAATACTATTCAATAGGAAAAACCTCAGAAGCACAAGATGCAATCAAAAGCTTTAGGCAATTTCCTGATGAATATTTTCATGATGCATGGGAAAGATATAATGAAATTTTATATAAATGCCCCATCATAGGTTTTCCGACCAAGATATTGCTAAAAATTTCTACATGGGACTTGGTGAAAGTCATAAGACCTCGGTAGATGCGGCCACGCAGTGAAAACACAATCCAATACCAATCTGAGTTGTGGTCTAGAGGTGGACAACATGATAGGAGATCCGAAAAATCTTATGTTGTGGATCATGATGGTGTGAGAGATACCATGGCATTGTTTGGAGAGAGATTGGAGAGAAATGATAAATACCTTCAGTGAAATCATTCCCCTCCTAAAATGACATATGTAGTCGAAGTTGAGTATTCCCAAATTGAGTGTCAGAAGATAATGGTTGTTGATGCCAACGCATCGTGGAACCATTCCAATAATGCTCCTTTCACCAATCATACACCTCCAATGCCAGAAATCACTAACTCTTGTCTTACAAATCTACAAAATGTGGAAAATCCATCACCAAAATTCCAACAAGGACAATCATACAATCAACAACCAAGGTTCACAGAAAGACAACAGTCATACAACCAACAACTTAGGTATACTGAAAGACAACAATCATATGGCCAACAGTCGAGGTTTCAACAGAGTCAGCAATCATTTGACTCCCAGTCAACAATCATGGCTAGAAATTCTCAGTCCAACTACCAACCAAGAACATCTAATAATTCCTAAGCCCTCCATCCATTCAATAACAACCAATCCTTACAGCCTTCTAATCATTCACAAGCTCTACAACTATTCAATAATTCACAAAAGCTTCAACCATTCAATAACAATCAGGATACGCAACCCTATAACTACCAAGCCCAGCCACCAAGAAGCCAAACTCCTTCACCCAGTTTCCAGACTAGTCGGCTAGAGCAGGTCATAATGGACATTCATAAAAAGTTAGGAATTCGTACTCAATATTTAGCATAACTGCACATGTAGATGGGCCAAATGGCTAATGAGAGAAATGTGAGAGAGCCAGGAAAACCCTAAGCCATAACAAGCATTGGAGCTTGGATCTTTTGCTAATAATCCCTCATGAGTCGGTTCAAGCAATCACGACTATGAGAAGTGGGAAGGAAGTGGAGAATCAAGTTGAGGCAGAGCATGAAGAAAGCTTGTAGAGAATAAGGGAAACAGAACAAGAGAAGAGGAAGGAAGCTGCAAGGAATGAGGCTGAAAGAACACAGAAAGACCAACCATCAGTGGATGACACTATTGATGAGACATTACTTGAAAAGCCAGAAAGAACGCATTATGAGGAGGCAACGCCATTTCCTCAATGTCTTAGAAAGCCGACAAAGTACGGAAAGACGAAAAAATCTGATATGTTATATACATTCTGAAAAATCAAGATTAATTTACCTCTCTTAGGTGTAATCACCTAAATACTACATTATGCTAAGTTTTTCAAGGATCTTTGCACCCAGAAGCGGAAAAATAGAGGAAAGAATCCAACAAAAATATTATTGACTGAGCAAGTGAGTTCATTGCTTTTAAGAGATACTTCACCTAAGAGGAAAGATCCTTGTGCTTTTTCAGGTTTTGATTTTTTGAAGATCAGACTATGGCTCCATGAGTGGTCTGTGAATGCTTGGTTCCTCAACTTCATGCTCATAAAGACTCAACATTGTGCTCACTCAAATATTTTTGCTTCTTGTAGTATTGTTTCTTTTAGGTTCCTATGTGGCCTTAATTGCTTTTGCTCTTCTAAACATAGGATTTGTTTATTCTGCAATTTCATGTGGTGGAAATTTGGCTATCACATTGTTATATGGGGTTTTCCCCTTAGCACCTTGTCAGGCTTAGGCCTTTTCTTTTATATATACGTCATCTTACCATTCAAAAAAAAAAAAAAGATCTCGGTGCTCCTACTATTCTATGTTTCATTGGTGACCAGGAAATCGGTAGAGTTTTTCTTGATCTAGATGCAAGTATTAACTTACTTCCTTATTCAGTCTACCAACATCTAGGGTTGGGTGAGCTTAGTCCCACATCGATTGTACTATAATTCACCGATCTATCAGTCAAACAGGCCAGAGGAGTGCCTGAAGATGTCATTATGTAAGTGGGCAAGTTTTATTTCCTGGTTGACATTGTAGTCCTGGATACAGAACCTGTTCCTGATGCGAAGAAATACATTCCAGTAATATTGGGAAGACCATTCATAACAATGACAAATGCATGGATCAATTACAGAACCGGAGCCATGGATCTGACATTTGGCAACATGAAGGTCAGGATGAATGTGTTCGAAGGAAGTCACCACTTACCTGAATCTGGGGAATGTTTTCATTTTAATGAGTACAATGAACTGGATAATATTATATCAGATTTTGCAACTCAAATCTTTGAGGGAGATGAGCTAGAGTCATTTAAGACTGAAGAAAGGCTAAATGAGGAAGTTGATGATTATGAGGCATATTGGGAGCTGAAGAATGAAGAGTTGGATGCAATGGAGACTACATTATACACTCAACCATGGCAGGAGCCAGTTGAACCACTTCCAATAGTTTCAAATACTCCACCAATTCCATCTCTACTTACTCCTTCTGCCTTGGAATTCAATGAATTACCTAAAAAGCTGAAGTATGTTTTCTTGGGATCCGATGAGACTCTTCCTATAATTATATCTTCGAAATTGACAGAGAAATAGGAATTGAGTGTAGTAAAGGTTCTGAGTGAGAAAAAAGAGGCAATAGGATGGAGTGTTGCTAATTTGAAAGGCATAAACCCCTCGATTTGCATTAATCGCATGCACCTTGAGGAGGATGCAAAGCCATCAAGAGAGATGTAGCGGAGGATGAATCCCAATATAAAAGAGGTGGTGATGAAAGAAGGGGTAAAATTGCTAGATGTGGGTATCATTTATCCCATCTCTGACAACACATGGGTAAGTTCAACTCAGGTGGTGCCGAAGAAGTCGGGCATCACAGTGGTGCCAAACTCAACAGGTGAACTAATTCCACAACGCACGACCACGAGATGGCATGTGTTTATTGATTACAAAAAGATCAATCTGAATTTTCCATTACCATTCATTGATCAAATCCTGGAGAGATTAGCCGGACAGAGCTATTATTGCTTTCTGGATTGGTATTCCGGCTACAATCAGGCGGCGATTGACCCCTGTTGTTTAGGAGAAAACCACATTTGCTTGTTCGTATGACACATTTGCTTATAGATGGATGTCGTTTTGTTTATGTAATGCGCCAACAACATTCCAATAATGTATGATGTCTATATTCTGTGATATGGTAAAGAAATTTCTTGAAGTATTCATGGATGATTTTTCAGTTTTTGGGGAAATCTTTGAAGACTGTTTGAGACATCTAGAAATGGTACTTAAGAGATGCAAGGAGACGAATTTGATCCTAAGTTGGGAAAAGAGCCATTTCATGGTTCAAGAGGGGATACTATTAGGCCATATTGTATCGAATCGAGGAATAGAGGTCGATAAAGCAATATATCTGACTACGCCATAGGAGTTGTGTTGGGTCAGAGAAAAGAAAAGCTTCCATATGTTATTTACTACGCCAGTAGGACTCTAAATGAAGCTCAAATGAACTGCACAACTATCGAGAAGGAGTTACTGGCAGTTGTCTTCGCTTTGGATAAATTCCAATCATATTTATTAGGCACCAAGGTTGTCATTTATTTAGATCATATCGCTCTGAGGTATTTCCGACAAAGAAAGATTATAAGCCCCGACTGAGTGGGTGGATTCTATTGTTACAAGAATTCGATCTGGAAATCAAAGATAAGAAGGGTTTAAAAAATATTGTTGCAGATCATTTATCAATGATTATTGTCGAGTCCACAAAGGAAATTACTCCTCTTAAGGATTCTTTCCCGGATGAACATCTGTTTAGTGTGGCTATGGTGGAACAAATACTGTGGTATGCTGACATTGTCAATTATAAAGCCACAGGTCGAATCCTAAAAGGATGGTCTAAGAATGAGAAAGACCGATTCTTCAACCAAGTCAAATTTTATATCTGTGATAATTCACGTTTGTATAAGTATTTCTCCAATCAGATTATCATGAAATGTATCCCCAAAAGTGAGGTGCAAAACATACTTACCTTTTGTCACACGCTGGAGTGTGGAGGACATTTTGGAGCTCAAAAGACAGCCCATAAGGTGCTGCAAAATGGATTTTACTGGTCGTCCATATTCAAGGATGCAGTTGAATTTTGAAAAGTGTGTCTGCGGTGTCAAAAGCTTGGATCCATATCTCGAAGAGACATGATGCCTTTAACCCTGATTCTGATTGTAGAATTGTTTGATGTGTAGAGTATTGATTTCTTAAGAGCATTTCTAAAAGCAGATAAAAAGGAGTATATACTTGTGGGGGTTGATTATGTTTCGAAATAGGTAGAATCAATAGCCACCAAACGTGATGATCATGACGTGGTGGAAGAATTTATAAAATCGAACACTTTCTCATAATTTGGTATGCCGAGAGTTCTGATTAGTGATGGTGGAAGCCATTTTGACAACCAGTTTATTTCCGCTCTGTGTGAAAAGAACGGTGTCACTCATAGAATTGGTACGCTATATCACCCCCAATCATAAGGTCAAGTGGAGGTTTCTAATAGGGAGATTAAAAATATTTTGGAGAAAACGGCGCGTCCGGATTTGAAGGATTGGCCGCGAAGGCTAAATGATGCACTTTGGGCGTACATAACTGCGTTTAAGACACCAAGTGGTATGTCTCCGTATCGTATTGTGTATGATAAAGTGTGCCATCTCCCTGTAGAGCTGGAACACCGAGCATATTGGGCTATTCGAAGATTGAATTTTGATATAAAAAAAGCTGGTGCGTAGCGGAAACTCCAACTACAAGAGCTTGAGGAGTTCAGAAATGATGCATATGAAAATTCTTGGATTTATAAGGCTCGAACAAAAGCATTGCATGATAACCACATCAGACAGAAAGTTTTTGCGCCCGGCCAGAAGGTTTGGCTGTTTAATTCGAGACTCAAGTTGTTTCCAGTCAAGATGGGATGGGCCATACAAGATTACGAAGGTTTTTCCTCATGGAGCAATGGAGCTTGATGATCCTGACACTGGAAAAATGTTTGTCATGAATGGGTAGAGATTGAAGCATTATGTAGAGGTTCGACCAGTTGAGTGTGGGTAGAAATGATTGATTTAACTGAACCACCACCTGAGCTGGATAAGCTGGATCCAGAGTATTGAGAAGCAGCAATGTCATACCAATGACGTTAAACATTGGTACTAGGTAGAGAATAGTAGCTTTGACGCCTAGTTTATATCTGTATATGGTAATTTAGTTATTTCGGCATTTAAGATCGAGTCCGTAAAATCGAGTTGCGAGGCCATCATCATTTATGTATAGAGTGTACATGGAGCCTAGGAGTCATTTAGGAAGGATGGAGTTGAATGCGGAACGAATTGATGTCAAAGGGAGAAAATTTCAAAATTTGGGTCTGGGACCTACGCTTCAAGCGTAGACCGAGCTACGCTTGAAGCGTAGCTGAGCAAGCCTGTTATAAATAGGCTGCGCTAAGTTCCCTCATTCATTTCATTCAAACTTTACTTTCTCTCTCAATTCTCCACCATTCTTCTAGAGGTTTGATCTTACTATTTACCCATTCAATTCCCCATCATTCATTGCCAATGGATTGGAAGATTAGTTGGTGATTCAACCAGATTCGTGTGAAGAACTCAAAAAGTCACCGAAACTCAATTTTTGGAAATCCATCGTTTCTCTTGATTCGGTGAGTTTTGTTCCATCATTTTGATTTCATATTACTTATTTAACGATTCTAAACTATTATTGACGAATGAGCCTGATTAAAATCATGTTTTGATCCGTTTTCTAAAAGTTGAGTCTTTCGACATCGGAATCAGATTAAATATTGAATTTTTGGGATGACGGCTTGTTTAATCATCATACTGGATATATTTAAATATAGTTTGAGTTTGATTTGGTGTCCGGTTCATTGTTGCTTACTTTTAAAAAAAATCCGTATTGTAGACATAACACAGACCAAGATTTCGGCGAGATGAGTGGCTCAGGCTGCCGTTGTGGCTGATCCACCAGTACGACAGAGGTTTAGGTCATCGTCACCTATACTGTCACCTATCTGCCACCGTAGCACGCATACCAGGAGGCCACAGTATGTCGATTTGGCATCCTAGTCTTCCTCGTCTTTTGAGGAAGAGGAGTCGGAGAGCTCGACATAGGGGCACGCTATCTTATTACCACATGGTCGCTTGGTGGTTGAGCCAATTGCTCCACGGGCACCATCACTTCCACCTATTCCAGAGCAGCAGGCTGAGAAGATGGATGAGGATATATAGGTTGATCATGCTCAACAGGGGGATGACATCGATGAGGGAGACGATGATGGTAGGGCTGATGAGAGGGTACCAGAGCCACCAGTAGAGAGTGATCCCGGAGTTTTGAACACATTTTTGTCGGTACCCCATACAACATCAGTTGAATGTTTATTTGACCGGGCTCTCTTGAAGGGTTATCAGTAAAAGAAGACATACCCCATGAGGATATTCGAGGATTTACAGCCAATTCCAGCCTGGATGATCGGCTGATTGAGGACTCAACGTCTTTTGCCTATTCTAGCCCCGGCTACCCCGCACATATGCGAGGATATGATTCGGGAGTTTTGGCTGCACATGCGCCACTTTAGTAGGGGGAAGAGACTACTGACTGTGGTCCGAGGTATAGAGATAGAGATTACGCCCCAGACTATTGCTGAGGTGTGGGGCATTCCATATGAGTGTCCGCCCGATTTGGCTGTTGAGTTCTCGCCTATGTCTGAGGCACTTTCATTTATTTCTTAGCTAGTTATACTTCAGACTGTCGGGCAGTGGGAGATATTGCGCCGACGGAGGGATCAGAGGCGATTATTTCATAGATTTCACTGTATATGTCAGCATGTTGGTGTGCTGATTCCACCTACACCACCCCCTTCTGATGATGAGTCTTAGCTTAGTTTTAGTCAGGTTTTTGTTATATTTTTATTTTTATTTCATTTATTTTTTTACACATTAGAGACAAATTGCCGAGCGGATAGTTTCGTATAGGGATTGATGTGACCGCTTGAACGATTATCTTCTAAATGTTTTTTTATATTTTCATAGTTTATAAAATTACAGTTTTGATTATTCAATCGAATTGTTTGATATATTCCCAGAATTTTACGCTTATTCTACGTTGCGAATAACTTGAATTCTTTCAAAATATTTTATCGCAATATGCAGACATTTGTACGTTTAAGTTTGGGGGTGTATCAGCGGTGGTTTAATCGGAGAACTGAGATTTTAAAAAATAAAAAATTTCCGGCCTATGCCTACACTTGAAGCGTAGGCTACAGTGAGGGAGTTTTAAAATTTTGATACATTTGACCCATTTTCGGGTTGTTTTGGCATGATCTGTATTTGTACTTGTATTAGGATTTGTTTAAGTGAATTTTAGGATTTTGTGTAGAATTTTTATAGATTTTTTAGAGTTATCCTAGTCCAATGAGGAAGTGGAATGCAAATATAAGTTGGAGTTGGATTATTCATTCCTTCCACTATCCTATTCAGCTAAGGGTTTTAAATCCTTTTCCTTTTCGATTACCCTAAATCATTCATCTATAAATACAACCCTGAGTCATATAAATTCTCAAAACTTTCAAACTAGGGTTTGTGTAAGAAAGTCACAAAGATGTTTAGTTCATCATCATATTTTGTTACGTCTTCTATTTCTCTTGCGGGAGATCATGAGGGGAGTGAGTATGAACCTTATTCTGATTTGGATGAGTTAATTAAGAATGACGAGCAATCGGCTATTGAAGACAATCGAGGAAGGGAGATGGAGCGAATTGAGGAAAGCACATCTATGGAGGTTTTGAGCTGAAAAAGAAAAAGAAACATGCCAAGACCATTCATGTTATGTCGATTACAGTATGAGTTGGATTTCAGTCCAAACGAGCTCATGAATCCATTAATGATTTTTGGAGAAGCAATCCGATGCAAAGAGGATTGAGCCATTTAGAGTACCCAGCTGGCCAAAAGGTGTATCCTAGGTTGGTTAAACTATTTTATGAGAGATTGACAGTTCATGGACCACCATGATATGAGGTAGCATGGGCTAAACTGTCATAATGGAGTGACCCGATAAATGTGACTAGGAAATTGATTGCACAAGCTTGGAACATCCTATTAAGATGTCTAGATCACTTGAAAGAAGAGTTTTTGCTACCACCGAAAGAATGGACATACACGGATGAGGAGATGATTAAGGAATTATGTGATGTGCATGTACCAAAGAAGGGAGATAAGGGTATGGAGAATTTTTGGTTGAAACTAGATTTGTTTTACTTGAATAGTGTGATTGCGCAAGCACGTCAGAATCATCAGACAAGTTGGCGAGGAAGGTCGATGATTAAGATACTCTTTGGTATGTTAAAGGGATATTGGGTGTCATTCCCTGCTATAATATTTGAGGTCATGATTTGGATACAGGAGATTGTGAGCAGAAAAGTAAAAGGGTGGAGAGAGATGGAGTATTACCTTCCATATCCCTTTTTATTATCCAAAATCATGGAGATACAGCTTGGGGATCGTATAGAGGAGAAGAATGAAGAGTGTGGGACGTTTATCATGAAGTATCAAATATTACTTATTTTGACCCCTTAACTCACTATTGTTATGTTCTTCCATTCCATTATTTGGTATTTTTATGTTCTTTCCATGTTAAAGCATGTTTTAAGAGCTTAATGAAGAAATGGAGCTAACTTTGGTGAATTAACTGAGAAGAGAATCAAAGAGGCAGTCCGAGACAAAAATGGCTTCCGGAGGGGAAAAATGGCATTTTCAGAAGCCGTCATCTTCAGCAAAAGTATCGTGGGTTCGAAACGAACGTTTTGGCGCATTCACGGAGAAAATTAGTTTTTCATAAAAACCCTACGCTTGTGCGTACGCTTCCAGTTCCAAAAAGTGGCTAGAATTGCAAAATCTATGCTTGGACCTACCCTTGAAGCGTAGCCTCCAAGTGTAAGTGCGACAACTTTGAGGATTTCTGCGTGATTTTTCTTGTTTCACCCTGGGCTTAATTGGAAGACGTGCCCGTGACTCCAGACCTTTGTATACATGTATATACACTTATATTTAAGGTTTTGATGAGTTTTGAGAGTGAAAATATTAAAAATGGCCTCTTTATGCCATTGCCTATATATACAAGACCATACATCAAAGTTAGGGAGTTGAGTTGGAGAGTTCAGACGTGAGTTTTTGGAGGCTGTTCATTCATTCAGATTCATTGCTGTTGAGAGCCATATTCAAACCTAGAGATTCAAAGATGAAGACTATGGAGAACGGTTCTACATCAACGATGCAGTCACCTTCTACCATGGCCAACTAACTCGGTATCTAGGATTTTCTAGCAAAACCTAACTAAGTAATGTAGTTCTTTTATTGTTTTTAACTATAAACGAGGGGAAACTGTGACCATACTATGATGATTGTAGTAGTGAAGAGACCGTACTGATTTGCAATATAAAATTCTATGTTTGTTCTAAATTCTTGTCTTAGATGGAATAAATATATTATTTTGCACAATTATGATTATTTAATATGGGCTGGAACTCGGATGTTTAATCATGGTTTCTCTACACAATGGTGGTAATGAAACTTGAAACCCTAGGTTGACACAGGTCGTGCCTTGGCGATTTAATATAGACATGCTTTAGTTTATTTTCATGCATTATGTGTAGATTAGAGTAGCATAATTGACATGTACTAGTTTGGTAAGTCATGAGACGGGTTGTCGCGATCCGGTTGATGGTACTCCTTTTTGATGTCGTATTTAGCTATCTGCGATACAACATGATTCATAGTTATAGATCGCTCTCTTACAGTTGAAACAGTAATGTACTATATTATGCGGTTAGTGGTGGAGTGATGAAAACCCTAGTTTTCTCTCTTATCTGAATCACAACCAATTTACTTTGTTTTTTAGTTAATTTAGTTAAGATTATATAGTTTGGTATTTCGACCACCCAAACAAATAATTTTCAGAAATATAACTAAGTGTTTTTACATTATTAAAGTGAACAATCTCAGACTCTATGGGATCGATATCCCTTACTGAAGCCACTTTGCTATTCTATAATTGATACATGTGTTTGCGTAAGGTAAAACCTAGAGTCGTTAAGGTGTTATTTTTAATCACATATTTTTACACACCTAACGTCACATCAAGAAGTATGTTCGATCTGTTTTGATCCTTCCTATTTAGCTAGCAGATGTCCACTAACATATCAAGAAGATATAATACCATATGATGTTAACGCAGCCTTTACAACTACTAATAATAGTCCTTATTCAAAAAATTTCAATCAAGGCTGGTGAAACCATCCATATTTATTTTATCAATCTTAAAACGTAGAAAATCCTGTCTAAACTCAAAATTTCAATAAAAATCTGAGACCATTCAATAAAACTCAAATGTTTAATCAAAATCCGAGACCATTTAATCGAGATCCAAGTCAACTCAATGGCAATCAAAATTTTCAAGGATTTCGACCTTTTCAATGAAACCAACCTCAATTTGGAAATCAAATTCAAAACCCTAATCCATCACAAAGATCATCTAGTTTTGAGGATAAAGTCTTCGTAGCCCTTGGTAACTTAGAAGCTCATACCCAATTGTTACATACACATTCACAAGCTACTTCAAAATTAGAAACACTGGTGGGATAAATAGCTAACACACTTAATAAAAGAGAATAGGGTAAATTACCGAGTCAACCAGTGATGAATCCTAAAGGGCAACATATGATTGAGTTAGGAACTGTATAAGAAGCTACACATGAAACTGTTCAATCAATCACAACCTTAAGGAGTGGTAGGATAGTGGATAATAGAGTAGAGGAAAAGTTTGAAGAAAGACTAGCATAAGAAGAAGTCTTGGAAAATATTCTTGAAGAAATATCACATCCAACAATAGATGAACCTATTAATGAAATACTTGAAAAACTTACGGAGAAGGAATATGAACCAAAAACACTATTCCCTCAACGTCTCCGAGGATCAAACTATTATGGCAAACAAGGCGATAAAACAAATGAAATATTAAAAGTATTTAAACAAGAAAAACTCAAATTGCCTTTATTAGATGCCATATCTCAAATCCCACCTTATGCTAAATTCTTGGAAGATTTATGTACGTAAAAGCGTAGGAGTAGAGTTAAGGTACCTAAAAAGATAATGTTGATTGAACATGTAAGTTCATTATTATTAAATGATACACCACCCAAATATATATATCTAGGAGCGTCTACAATATCATGTATAATTGGAGACCAAGAAGTAAAATGGGCTCTCCTTGATTTAGGTGCTAGTGTCAATTTATTATCTTATTCAGTTTACCAACAATTGGGATTAGGATAATTAAAGCCTACTACGATTGTACTTCAATTAGCAGATAGATCAATCAAACAACCAAGAGGGATAGTTGAAGATGTGATAGTTCAAGTAGACAAATTATATTTCCCTGTTGATTTCATAATCTTAGACACATAACTTATTCATAGTCCAAAGAAACACATACTTGTAATCTTGGGATGACCATTCTTAGCAACAGCTAACACGTGCATTAATTGTAGTATGAGAGTAATGGATATATCATTTGGGAATATGAAACTAAGATTAAATGTGTTTAATACAAATAGCCAACTTTTGAAAAAAATTGATTATTTTAATATTGATAAGAGAGATGAATTAGTGGAAGAAGTTGTGCAAGAAATATTAGTAAAAGATGACTTGAAAACAATAATAACTGAGGTAGAGGATATTAATATGGATAGAGATGAACAAGTACAATTCAAAAATGAGGACATTGCAGTTGTAGAAATCGCACTATATGGTAAATCTTGGAAACAACTTCATGAGCCATTACTTCTTATTTCAAGTACTCCACCTATTCCGTCACTTACATATCTACCAAAATTAAAACTTAAGGAATTATCTAAACAACTCAAATACGTTTTCTTAGGTCCAAACAATACTCTTCCTGTAATAATTTCTTCATACCTTACTAAGCAATAGGAAGAACAATTAGTAAAAGTACTTTCTGACCATAGGGAAGCAATTGAATGGAGTGTGGCTGATCTAAAAGGAATTGACCCTTCAATCTATATGCATCGTATACACATAGATGAGAATGAAAAACCATCTCGAGAAATGCAATAGGTTCTGAATGACTCTCTTCTTCGAAAGATGTAAATCTCCAGAATTAGTGCTTTGGAAATTATGTAATTAGAAGCTCCCTAGATCTGTAGCAAACCTTGGTATTTATAGAAGTGATTGAGAAGAGTCATGTTTGGATTAGACTTGTCCTGCTTGGAATAGGATTCCTCTTTGATGTGTTTCTCCTCAATTCTAAGTCAAACCCTTCAATCTGATGTAAAATACACCTTATAGAAGTGCCTAGAGGTGTTGGAGTCGAATATAGGTCAAAGGAAGTCGAATCGGATCAGGATTCAAATTTTGCAGCTTTTCTACGCATGGCCCCTACGCTTGAGCATAGGGGTTGCTACACTTGAGCGTAACTCCAAATTCCTTAAATGTAGCTCAAGCGTAGTTTTGATGATTCTAGCCACTTTTAGCTACTGTATGCGTAGCTCAAGTGTAATAAAATTTATGGAAACCACTATTTCTAATTATTGCTCCATTAGAACTCCCTCAACTCCATTGGTATGTTTCCCGAAGTTTCAGTTCCGAAAAATATTATTTTTGCCCTCTAGGAGACACTTTTTGCTTAAAAACTCCTTTACTGCTCTCTTCTTGGATAGACACAAGCACATATTTGGTTAATTCACCAAACATGCAAATCGCATAAAAATACCAAATAATGGAATGATAAGACGTAACACTAATGAGTTAGGGGCCTAGAATGAAAAACATTCGGCATTTGATAGTGACTCTAAAAACCATTTATTTATTTATTTTAGACACTTTGTTTAGAGATAAATTTTATTTATAAACTTAATTCATATATCTATATACACATATGTATATATATTATTATTATTAAATTGAAACTAACTCAAATAAATTAAAATTTAAATGTGCATGTTAAATTATACTATTAATAATATTTAGTGTTAAGTGTATAGTTAAATCTCAAAACACTCCGCATGCTAGACTAACTTTAATCAACAATATTCTTCTTTCATGTAACTAATAGTTTTTTTTTTTGTCGTTTAATAAGCATGCACTTACTATAAAATTAAAACAATAAAAAATTATATATTATATAAAATAAAAAAATTATTGATTAAAGTTAATATAGCATGCGGAGTGCTTCGAAATTTAACTAGACACTTAACACTTAGCATTATTAATAGTATAATGTAACATGCACACTTCAATTTTAATTTATTTGAGTTAGGTGCAATTTAATAATAATAATAATAAATATATATATATATACATATATAAATATAGATATATGAATTTAGTTTACAAATAAAATTCATCTCTAAAAAAAAGTGCCTAAATTAACTATCAAATGTAAGTAGAAGGACATTACAGTAATCTCAAAGAACAAATATGTTATCAACTAATTGAGTAATTTATCAAGGGTAAAAATTGCAATTCATGTGCCTAAAAGTCATTAGGGGGTTCTTTGTTGACTTTTTGAAATCTCGAGGGATTAATCGTTCGCAAAATGCAACTGTTATATCTAACTATAATTTAAGCAAACCTCAAAGGGTGTCACTGTAAATAAATAAATAAAAAACTACTCCCTCCATCCCATATTAATTGTTCTCTTTCTCAACTTTACTTGTCACAAAATAGTTGTCAAGTTTCGAATCCTAATACAATATAATCTTATACTTTCTTAAATTATTCATCTTCATTAACTTCAAAAAATAATGTGTCCCACTAAAAACTACAACTATACTATATTATCAAAGAGTAAAATTGGAAACACAAAATAAAAACAAAATATTGAAAATTCATACTTGTACAATTAATTTAGGACAGAGGGAATATATATATTCAACAGCCAAAAACATTGTAAAATTATGGGATATTTGCGGAAAACCCCATAGTGTGTTATGGAGTGCGATAAACATCAACTAGCTAGTTTAATTTTGTGTATATAAATCCATGACAATTAAAAAATATTGCTATTTGCCCCTTACCGGGCACTGCCCGGCCATTTTGGCAGTGAAAATGTGAATTGCCCATAATACCCTTTATAATGAAGAAAATGCCCTTATTCTCTCCATCTCTCTAACTTCAAACCCTAGTTTCTCTCTCTAAAATCTCCAAACCCACATTCAATTTCTCTCACCAAAATGCACACACACATATATATATATATGTATGTATTGATAAAGAAAAATAAATTGGAGCTTGAAAACATACATATATATATATATATGTATTGATGATGAAGAAGAAGAAATTGGAGAGTTTGAAACACACACAAATATAATATACATATATATATATATATATATATATGTATTGTTGGATTTTAACGATAAAAGAAATCAAGAACATGAATTAAATTGCATAATAAAATATTCTACATACCTCAATTGCAAAAACAACAACCGTAGAATACCTTTAGCACTCTTATGTAATCCATGCTCCTGCAATCCTGAAAACGTAGAGCGCACTACCCCCGTCTTTTTTTTTCAAGTCGATATGGCAAAATAAGAGTATGACAACTCTTATATAGAGAAACAGCAGGGGGGGACAGCCTCTCCATAAACAAATACCTAGAGTTTCCCTTCCTATCATGGAAACTTATATGGTATATGATTAGTAATTATAATCCCACGGTGATTGTTACACTTGTCAATTAGACCACAATGACAAGTATAACTCCAACCCATTAATTATGAATAATCACATTGCAATCATATTTTATATAAAATGTGCATAGGACCACAAAATAATTTTTAATATATTATATAATTAAAAATTCCAACAATCTCCCACTTGGTCCGTGCACCCTAAAATTTTAGAAAATGACACTATGGATTGTAACACTTTAATTTTAGAAAAGTCGGGTGGCAACCCATATATTTTTGAAAATACAATTATTGAAATCAATGGGTTGAAACACTCTCCTCCATATACTTCCTCAATAGTGGATCATGAATGCGTAGACAAGTAATATATTAGTCTGAACAGTATGTCACCTGAACATATTATAGCAAATCCTCATGGAATAAAAATACTCCCACAGGCAAATTTTAATATCCCACTTCATACCATCACGGTATGTCACCTGAACATATTACAACAAACTACCAACCTTCTGTTCAGTGTGATGGTTTACCAATATGGAGTCAATCCCATATCTAGCCCAAGTTATCCTCATGGAGTAAAAATACTCCCATAGACAAATTTTGATATCATCTTTCATACCATCACGGTATGTCACCTGAACATTTTACAGCAAACCACCAACCTTCTGATCAATGTGAGGGTTTACCAATATGGAGCCAATCCCATATCTAGCCCAAGCTATTCTTATAGAGTAAAAATACTCCCACAGACAAATTTTAATAAATGTGTTTGAACTCACTAATGTGGTGTCAATCTCACATCTAGTTCAAACAACCTCCAGAGTGAAAAACCATTCCTAGGCAACCCTGCTAGCAGATAAACAATCATATATATAATGATGCATCATAACTTCACATTGCATGCAAATAAATAACATCCCAAAGAATAAGGGAATAAACAACAGTCACCACAAAGAGGCGTAAGAACTGAAAAACAGCTATAAGATAGCTAACCATAAAACAGAACATTAAACATCATGGTATAATAACTCACGAATACCCATCCGGATCATGTGCTCCTTAAATATTTTAGGCTAGTTCTTTAGTGAGAGGATTGACAATCATATCCTTAGTAGCTATATAGAGAACCACAATAGCACATTCACTTACCTTCTCACACTCAAAAGGTATTTTACATCAATGTGCTTATTGTACTTGGTTATATTATTATTCTTCACATACTTTATAACAACTTAATTGTCACAAAAATACCAAAGGCTTGTGTATGGAGTCCACAACCTTCAAATCTGTAACAAAATTCCTCAGCCACATGGCAAGTTTTGTTGCCTCATAACAACTAACCAATTCCGCATACATAGTGGAATATGTGATAATAGACTGTTTATTACTTCTCCATGAAACAGCTCCCTGTGCCAACAGGAAAATAGAACCAGAAGTAGATTTTCTACTACTAGAACAAGTAGCATAATCCGAATCATAATAACCAACCATCTCAAAGTAATTTGATTTCATGTAAGTCAACATGAACCCTTTGGTTCTTTAAAGATGCCTCAAAACCTTCTTCACTGTTGTCCAATGGACAACATCTGGATTTTGCTGAAAACTTCATATCATCCCAACCACATAACCGGTGTCAAGCCTAATGTATGTTACTTGACTTCTTTCAACCTCATTATTGGGACATTGATCTTTTGAGAATATATCTCCTTTAACAACTGGAACCTCAAGATGACAATAATTCACAATATTGAAAAGTTTCAACACATTCTCAATATATGTTTTCTGAGATAAATCAAGTATGTCTGCAATGCGATCTCTATGGATCCTAATGCCAAGAAAACACTCTGCATTACCCATGTCTTTCATATCAAACTGACTTGACATAAACTTCTTAATATCATGTATTGCATGGATGTTATTGCTAGTCAATAATATGTCATCAACATATATAACATGGATAACAAAATGACTCCCACTTACTTTGAGGTAAATGAATTTTCCCATGACATTCCCTCTAAAAACCATAACTGATAATCACTTCATCAAATTCAAATACCACTGTCTTGAAGTTCACTTGAATCCTTAAATAGATTTCTTTAACTTACACACCCGATGCTCATGTCCCTTGACAACGAAACCTTCAAGTTGAGAAATGTAAATCTCCTCTTCAAGATTTCCAGTAAGGAATGTAGCAAGAATAATCTTTAAGGAGTTTTTAAAGAAACAAGACAGAAAATCTCAGAGAAATCAACCCCTGATTTTTACTTGAAACCTTTAGCCATCAATCTAGCCTTATATCAATCAACTTTTCCTTGTGAATCTCTTTTGGTCTTGTAGACCCATTTACAATCCACCGCTTTCTGATGCTCATGTAAATCAGCTAGTTCCCATACTTTATTAATATACATATATTGTATTTTATCATGTATGACATTCATATAATCAGAATGTCTATGAATCCTCATAACCTCATCAAAAGAAGTGAGTTCTCATTCTCACTAATCAACCTCAGCAACATATACCTAAAAACATCTAGTATAGTAGACATCTGAACTCGTGAGAATTTCCTAGGCTAAACAAGCTTAGGAACACGATCGAGAACTATAAGTGGAAGTAGTGTGGGTGGATCAACTGGAAGAGTAGGACTAAAATTCTAACGAAAAACAATGAAGAGGGTTCAATAAAATCGGTATCGTTAGGAACTGATACTGAAAGTTGTTATCCTGTAAAAAAGAGAACACGATGACCCAAACTCCCACTAGAATCACCATCCTCAATAAACAGTGCATATCGTGTCACAACAATCTCCATATGTCGATATGGGTAGTAAAAATGATAACCAAATGACCTTTCTATATACCCAATGAAATGACAAGTAACCGTACGAGGATCTAATTTTAAAATATCAGGATTATACAAATTTGCCTCTACAAGGCATCCCCAAACATGCAAATGCAGAAGACTAGGCTTACAACCCATCCATAACTTGAAAGGAGTCTCAAGGACGGTACTCCATTGAGAAGATAAACTGCAGTTTTGAGAGTTTCTCCCCAAAAACTCTCAGGAAGTGAAGAATGACTCATCATACAGCAAACTGCATCTTGATATGTGCGATTTCCCCTTTCTACACCTCAATTTTGCTCAAGGGACCCAAGAGTAGTGTACTGAGGTACAATACCCTGATCTTTAATATAAGAAAAGAGCGGACCGTGAGTCACACCCTCCTAATCCATCTTCCCGTAATACTCACCCCCTCGGTTCGATCTCCCAACTTTGATCTTTTGATCTAATTTGCCTCTCAACTTCAACATGATAAACTTAAACACATTAAGTGCAACGGACTTATGATGAATGAGGTACAAATAAACATACTTCAAAAATCTTTTATAAATGTAATGAAGTAATGCTAACCTCTACGAGAAGCATCAGGAAACGAACCACATATAACAGTCACCACATATGTCATAGTCAAAAAAAACAAGTAGTTAAATAACTTCCTCATTGACCAAGCATATAAGTCGTTTTCTTGAGATATGCCTCAATCTTCTATGTCACAACATAGAATAAACCTCTCTAATAAAAGCACGTTTTGATCCTTTATTTTGATGTCCTTTCTTTTCTCATTGTGAACTTTCACAACTATACAACTCGATTCAATATAATGTCCTCGAGTCGCTAATCTTCAATCACACAAAGTACTAATAACTGGTTAACATTATCTTTCAACATCTCAATAATTCACCTTGAAAATCTCATAGGTCTAAATAGAGAATTTATTATCTTGTGGACCAACCGATAATCTTCAAATATAATTCTCTACAACCTCAAATTCTTAACTAACTTATAAATCTTATAGACGTATTCCTTACCATAACAAATTACATCATCTCTGACTAACACAAGTTATATCAGATAATAGTACATTGACTACTTCTTGGACCTCATAAATTGTTACTTGACAATATCGAGCAACTCCCTGCAATATCAAATATGAGAATACTATCCCGAATAACCTCAACAATAGAAGCAACAATAAACCTATTGGATATGGTAATAATTGTAGTCCACAAAATCAACATAATGTCAACATTTGTACTCCAAGCATTGTAAACAAACCATTAAATGGTTCAATCCCTATAAGCTATCAAAATAGCGGAAGCGTTCAAAGAACTTTTAAACATGTTATATCACATAACACAAAAATAAACAACATATAAAATAATATGTCACAGCTTTAGGGATTATAACTTTAATTCGTGCTTTGGGGTTTAAAGTCGAATTTATCAGAGTATTTTACTATGTACAAAAACCATCCACTCTGCGGGAAACAGGTAAATCATCTAAAATCACCTTTTGACATAATTTTATATTATTTACCCCCCAAACAGCGATTAAATCGCCCATAGAACTACTTAATTATACTTGAAATATCACCGATCAATTACACTACATTTTAGCAAAAGGGTTATCCAGTTCTAAATCAAACACTCTCAACTATTCTACTCACTCATCTCACACTAAAATCATTGATCACCTTTTGGCAGAGCAAATGCCTTTAATGTAAGCAAGTGCACTGTGAGACCGATTTCAAAAATAACAACCTCCATGAGTGTGTCACATTTTGGCAGGCGTCACCCACTTCAGCTATTACCTTGAAATGACTCATTTACCGATCTTTCTAAACCCCAAGAAAGACCTAAGCTTCAAAGTTTTATTTTATTTGGGTCAAATAATTTTCTTAATTTCTTTAATGTGCACATATATAAATAACCCAAATAAAAATAAATTAAATATAACTTCACTTCAAGTAGTAACTTTAGTACAAGTAAACATGCTCATGCATATTAACAAATATAATAATAAATATGCACATAATATTATCAAATCTGTAATGTCCCACATCGCCCGGGTAGAGGCCTGAGGATGTGCTTATATGTGCAGTGTTGTCTCCAATTGGTATGAAGCCTTTTAGGAGGAGCCCAAGAGCAAAATCGTGCGGGCTGGGCCCAAAGCGGACAATATCATACCAAGTGTTGGAGCGGGATGTTACAATTGGTATCAGAGCCAGAGCCCCGCTGGAATTAAGTGTGGGAGCATGCACATCACCCGTGGGTCGCCAGCGAGGATGCTGGGTCCCAAGGGGGGAGGGTGATTGTGATGTCTCACATTGCCCAGGGTAGAGGTCTGGGGATGTGCTTATATGTGCAGTGTTGTCTCCAATTAGTATGAGGCCTTTTGGGAGGAGCCCAAGAGCAAAATCATGCGGGTTGGGCCCAAAGCGGACAATATCATATCAAGTGTTAGAGCGAGATGTTACAAAATCTATATAAATAGATTTAAATAATTAATCATGGTCCACCTCAAAAATTGAGTTTAAATAAATCATGGTCCGATCCGGAACCACTAACTGATATTGGACCCATATACTTTATCATCCATATTAGACTTGCATATTTCAAAAATAAAATAATATGCACAAATTTTCAACATCATTTAATTAATGGGCTTTGGGTTTAAAGAACTATAAAAGGTCCGGTCCAAAAAATAATAACCCACTAATTAAATTATATCTAAATATTTTTCAACCCAAAAATTAAATGAAAATATTAATTTCTATAACCCAACATATTAGGCCCAAAACTATTAACTTTAAATAACAAGCAACCAATTGGATTAATGGATTACATTTTCAACCCAAAATTGAATTAAGAAATCAATTTCCGTAACCCAAGAGAACATGCCCAAAAGATAAACTTTAAAATATACAGGCCCCAAAACTAATTAAATGTAACTAGGCCCTTTGGGCCCAAGAGAATAAATTTTAAAAACACTTAGGCCCAAAAGAAAACCTTAAGCCCATTAGGGCACATATTGGGTCATCCCCTTCCATGGGACTTCTGCAACAGAACCTGTGAGGGCCGCCACAGTTGCTACTGCCGACCACAAGGTCGGACGGCCACAAGGAGGCGCTCGTCGGTGCTACGGCTCAACGTCGCCGGCGACATATATACGTGGTAGGCTCCAATCCAGACTGATAGCTATATAACAGTTTTGTATATGCATATATATTCATATATATATTGATATATCCGGATTCAATGGAGGAAACAGTCGCCGGTAAACTTGAAATAAGGGACGGAGCCAGATTAAAAAAAATCGTGTGAATATATATGTATGAAAACATATCAATATTCATAGCTTCAGGTAATGTTGTGGTGTGTTGAGAGGAGACAACTAATTTAAGTGCTACACATATAATTAATACAAACACAGACACATATTTGTATATAGCCATTGAGTGCATGTCACTTGAAGAGAACAAACAAAATAAGATTTTAGCCAACCGTGACCGTTATATATGTATACATATCATTTAACAGCCTATACACGCGATAGGCATAAATATCGAACTGTTCTTGATTATCTTTTAATTCTTTATTCAATCCATCAACCAATAAACCAGACTCTGATACCAATTGTAATAGCCAAAATTATGTGGGTCATAAGCAAGGACTGATGGGTCTGACCCATAGTAGCTTCTAAAAAATGAGTAACCAACAAATTAGGGATTAGTCTCATTCATGAGAAGATAGAGCCCAAGAAAAAAAAAAAGTTTATTAAATCCCATGATTTAAGGGATTGATAAAGTTGGGTAGATGTGTATGACCCATCTACAAAATTATGTATAAATATGTGGCCAAGTTATGAATAAAGACATTACATTCAACCCAATTTGTTGTGTATTTTTCTGCATTTACACAATTGGCGTCGTCTGTGGGAAACAGTCTTTGAAATCTTTTTCAAAAGTTTTTCACTCTCTGCTAAGAGCTCAAATTAACATCATTCATGGCGGTTATCACCCGGTCACAACAGTCCGAGCTACCCCCGAACGGAGGTCAGCCCTCTCAAACCAAGGATCCTGTCAGGCGAGCCCTATAGGATAAGACCGCCGAGTTGGAGAGACAGAGCGCCGAGTTGGTGGCAAAACTAGCTTTGCTGCAAAACCTTCAAGATGCCTAAAATGGCTATTAATCCAATCGGCAGGAGCGGTCCGTGGGCCATCAATCGGAAATGGTCAACCACCATATGAAGTCCAACAACGATCAGGAGGAGCACGCGGAGTCATCCCTACAGGTGCTCGGGGCACAAAATCCCGAGGAAACCCTAACCATGAGAAAATTGGAGGAAATTATGATCAGATTCCAAAGGGAGGTACTCAAGGATCTGAAGGCCCAGACCCCCAACGATCTGGCATCTGAGGCATCCATCGACGTAGTACAGACACCATTTACACTGGCAATCACCAGCGTACCCTACCCGGAGAGGTTCAGACTACCGAAGTTTACCTTGTTTGACGGCACAAAAGATCCGATGGAACACATCTACCATGTCCATACAAAGATGAACATTTACAAGGAAAACGAAGCCTTACTCTGCAAAGTCTTCCCCACCAGCCTGACCGAAGCAACCTTGCTATGGTTCAAAAAGCAACCACCCCGATCCATTGGAAGCTGGCTCAGACTCTGCGAGTTATTCATCGCCCGGTACTTCAACAATAAAAGACTGAAGAAGACTATCTCCAGTCTATTTACCATGATCCGGGAAAAAGGTGAATCCCTGAAGAGCTTTGTCTTGCGATTCAATGTCGAGATGTCCTCGATCGATAATTGTAATCAACACTCAGCCATCTAGGCCTTCAGGATGACCTTGATTCCTAGAACCAAGTTCCACCAGTCTTTGGTCAAAAGGCCACCGGCAGACATCGGAGAACTCAACTCCAGGGCATAAGGGAATCTCTGGATAGAAGAAGAACTAGTCATACGCCAAATAAGGGAAGCTTTTGCAAGCGTAGATGCAAAGGCATCCGAACCAAAAGTCAAAGATCGTGCACCAGATTGGAAGCGACCAAGCGCTCCTCCTGCACCCTCCCAAGCCCTAGAGAAACATCAGATGTTCGAAGACAAGATCACTCCACTAAAGGTTAGTCTAGTTAAACTGTATCAGGAAACTAAAGGTAAAGGGATCTTCTGATCACCACCCCCTATCAGTCAGCCAATGGAACTAAGAGACATGTCGAGGCACTATGCCTTCCACGAAGAATATAGGCACTACGCCAATGAGTACATAAGTCTCAGGAGGCAAGTAGAGGCGATGATAGCAAAGGGATAATTGACCGAATACGTCACGAATGAGGGCACCCAATCAGATCAAACCTCATATACACTAGCCAAGGGGATAGCGGGTCGTCCTGTAAGAGTCATTCACATGGTTCACAGAAGGCCTAGCCGATCAGAAATAGAGGAAGCCCGTAGATCCCAGATGCACCAAGCCCAGAGACTGCGCAGGGTTGGGAGATCAACGAGTTTCAAAGCCCGAAGAAGGATGCCCGGATAACTTTCTCTTATGCAGATTTGTGGAACATTCAATCACCACATGACGATCCCTTGGTGATCTCCCTCATGGTCTCAAACTGCTTGATCAAGAGAGTAATGATCGACCCAAGGAGCAGCGCTAACCTAATCACTAAGTGGGTCTTTGAGAAACTGGAGATTGACCCCCAAAAGATAGTCCCTTCCAGAAGCCCGATAGTAGGATTCGATGGCAGAATAGTGGAACCAATAAGAGAGATCCAGCTGGTAGTAACAACAACAAGGCGCACACTCAAATAGACTTTTGTGGATGTAGATGTCAAACCCTCGTACAATTTCCTCATGGGAAGAGGTTGGATCCATCAGATGCATGGAGTTCCTTCCACCCTACATCAAGTCATGCAATGCGTCGACCCGAACGGAATTGATGTGATTGACATCAGGGGAGATCAGGTGGCGGTCGAAGAATGTTACGTTGTCACCCTGAAAGGCCTTAGGAAAAGAACGAAACCAGAGCAAGCTTCAAAAGCTAGGGCAGTACCCGATGATCAATAGCAATTACAGGATGGGGGTGCGGGGTCATCTATAGCAACTGAACCTTTGTTGGAAGTTTAGATTTACCTCAATCACCCCGAAAGGATGACTTACATTGGTTCTAGCCTCAGTACACAGGAGAAGGAAGAATTGGAGGCCCTTTTGCGCTCCAACGTTGATGTATTCGCTTGGGGCCACATAGACATGTCTGGCATTGATCCTTTAGTGGCCCACCGAAACCAGATCATAGCTGAGAAGTGGATCCACTTCTCTAAGATGGATTCATTAAAGAGGTGCAGTACACTTCCTGGCTGGCAAATGTAGTAGTGGTCCAGAAGAAGAACGAAAAATGGAGAGTGTGCGTGGACTTCGCTGATCTGAACAAAGCATGCCCGAAGGATATTTCCCCTTACCAAAGATCGATCAGATGCTGGATGCCACCGTGGGATTCGAGCGCTTGAGTTTCCTTAACACATACTCTGGGTATAATCATATACGAATGAACCCAGATGATGAGGAAAAGACGGCATTCATCACTGAATCAGGTACATATTGTTATACAGTTATGCCTTTTGGACTAAAAAATGCAGGAGCAACCTTTCAGAGGTTGGTTAACAAAGTTTTTCAGGGCATGATGGGATCTACCATAGAAGCCTACATTGATGACACGGTGGTAAAAAGCAAGGCGAAGAGTGACCACCTGCCTGATCTGCAGCAGGTGTTCGACATCCTCAGAAAGTACAAGATAAAGCTCAACCCATCCAAGTGTTCCTTCGGAGTGTCCTCGGGCCAGTTCTTGGGACACATAGTTGATCGAACAGGAATACAAGTGAGCCCAGCACAAGTCAGAGCTCTCATGGAAATGGGGGAGCCAAAGTCCCAGAAGGAGATCCAAGAATGACAACCCTTATCCGTTTCATCTCTCACCTAACTTATTGGTGTCGTCCCTTTTTCCATTCTATAAAGGCAGCAAAAGGAGAGGTATCGGGGTTGGAGCAATCAGAAACTCTGAAGAAGCTCAAGAGCTACATGACAAAGCCTCACATACTGGCAACCCCGGAAGCAGACGATCCATTACAGTTGTATCTAGCCATATCCGTAACATCCACCAGCGTTGTTCTGGTCAATGAGGGCAAGGGGTACCAGATGCCGGTCTTCTACACCAGTAAAGCCTTTGCTGATGCTGAAACTCGCTATTCCAAACATGAAAAGTTGGTACTATCATTGATCAATGTGAAACGACGTCTTCGGCATTACTTTGAAGCACTTCCAATCGTGGTACCAACTACAACCCCGATTATATCCATAATGGAAAAACCCGAATTGTCAGGGAGAGTATCCAAATGGGTGATAGAACTAGGAATCTATGACATAACCTATGTCCCCCGAACAACCATCAAAGGACAAGCGGTAGCTGACTTTTTGTTAGAAATAGAACCTACAGACTCTCCCGAAGAAAATGAACCAGGCTTATGGGTAATTTTCATGGACGTGTCGTCGAATGTCAACGGAGCAGGGATCGATATAGAGCTCGTGACACCCGATGGCACTAAAATTCAGTTGTCCGTTCGATTAGAGTTTCCAGCCTCCAACAATGAAGTTAAGTATGAGGCCCTTCTAGTAGGAATTCGTTTGGCCCGAAGCCTGCAAATACAGAGGGCAGAGATACGAAGTGACTCCCAGTTGGTCGTATGACAGTTGAATAGGGAGTATGAGACCCAAGAGCCTAAAATGGAAGCATGCAGAGATTTGGTACTGAAGGAGGCCGAAGAATTCCAACAATTAACCTTTGAACAGGTCCCAAGAGGGGACAACGTCATGGCAGATCGTTTAGCTAATCAGGCCTCTATAGCAGGGGAGAGTATGACTCGAACAACACCAATGGATTTCATCGTCTGATCAAGCTTGGAACCCTCTGAGGACGTGATGATCATTCCATGGGAGCCAAGTTGGATAGACCCTATAGTAAACTATTTGAGGATAGGTACGTTACCTGAATCAAAACAAGAGGCCCGAAAGATAAGAATGAAAGATGTAAGATACACTCTATATAACGGCTAACTTTACCGCAAGTCATTCTCTATACCATACTTAAGATTTCTTACACCCTCCAAAGCTTCTGCAGTCATAGAAGAGATACATGTTAGATCATGTGGCAATCATTTTGGGGGAAGGTCTTTAGCCCATAAAGTCTTCACCCGGGGGTACTTCTGGCCTTACCTGTCAAGAAACGCTGAGGTATGCACCCGACGTTGTAAAAAGTGCCAATTTCATGGTGATGTCATTCATCCACCTCCTGAACTATTGAATCCAACAATTATCCCTCACCCATTCACCCGGTGGGGAATAGACATTGTGGGTCCTCTCCCATAAGCCATACGATCTACTACACATATCCTTCTAGCTACGAACTACTTTATCAAATGGGTGGAAGCTGAGGCATACACAACTATCAAAAGCAGCCATGTTATCAAGTTTATCTGGAGTCACATCATTTGTAGATTCGGTCTACCCTGAACTATAATGATGGACAACGGCACTAACCTGGACAACATGAAAGTTTAAGCATTCCTGGCAAAACATGGGATTAATCAGATAACTTCTTCTGTTAATTACCCGCAAGGTAACAGACAGGCAGAAAGAACAAACAGAATGATCTTTAATACTCTCAGGAAAAAATTAGAAGCAGCAAAAGGAGCTTGGTTGGAGAAACTACCCGAGGTCTTGTGGTCTTATCGGACCACCCCAAGGTAACCGATAGGGGAGACCCCATTCGCCATAGCCTACGAGGCTGAAGCCATTATTCCGACTGAATTGAAAGTGCCAATGCTAAGAAGTCAAGCATGGGAGGAGGGCCTGAACAATCAACACCTGACCTACGATCTGGATCTGCTGGAAGAAAGAAGGGAAGCCGCATGAGTAAGGTTGGCTGCCTACCAACAACAAGTCAAGGCCGATTTAATCAAAAGGTCAAAAGAAAAGAGTCCCAAGTGGGCGATATGGTCCTCAGAAGAAAAATTGGGATTGTTGGATTACGAGAAATATGGGAAGTACCTTATACAATAATTGAAGTCATCGATCGCGGTGCCTATCGGGTACGGAAGAACGACAAGCCATATCGAGCCCAACTCCCAGAACGCTTACCGTTTGAAGAGGTATTACCCTTAGATAATGTTTTTGTAGTATAAGTATATGTGTCCTGCATATGACACCTCTGTTGATTATAATAAAGCAACATACTTTTTAAAGTTTCGAATAAAATATCATATTCTTTATATATATATGTATGGTCAGACCTTGCAAAGAATACCAATTTTCCTAAGTGTTGAGTTCAACCCTGATTTGAACTAACCAAAGGACATTAAATGAGTTTCAGGGGCCAGATGCCCGAAAACTCCATATTAAAATGAATTTTTTTCCTAAGTGTTAAATTCAAATCTGATTTGAACTATCCAGAAGACATTGACAAGTCTCAGGGGCAAGATGCCCGAATACTCCATATTAAAATGAAAATTTTTCCTAAGTGTTAAATTCAAATCTAATTTGAACTAACCAGAGGACATCGACAAATCTCAAGGGTTAGATGCCCGAAGACTTCATATTAAAATGAAAATTTTCTTAAGTGTTAAGTTCAAAAGTGTTTATTTCGGGCTAATCAATAGCTAAACCGAAGTAATAAGAACAGAAAGCCATAAGAAATTGGGGAAATCCTTTCATTTATATAAATAAAAGATACAAAAATAACCCTTCTGAAGGGCAATACAAAGTGACGTTGAGAAAAACCCGAAGTCTTATTTTCCCCGAATTCAGGGCCAAAATTAGTCTTTTCCCTTCAGAAAGGCGGCAAACCTTTTCTCATTCTCAGAGGCCGATGGGTCCTGATAAGGAAGAGGCACCCCCATGAAAGTATCGAACTCCTCAGCAGTCTTGAACTTTCGATCTGCCAGGGGAATGTGCTTCATCTTGTGTCTCTCCCGCCATGCCCTGACCGATCGAACGTCATAGATAGTGATTTACCATTGGTGCATGTCCAGCCCACCTAAGCGACACATCTCTACCTTAGATCGCTCAAGAGCCAGAAGATTATCTGACTCCACCTTCTCTGCAGCAATCTTTTGGTAGGTTGCCTTTGCCTCTACCAATTCAGCAGCCAAGGCCCTTTTCTCAGCTTCTCCGGTCTCCAGAAGACTTTTGTGCTTAGATACACTCTAACGAAGACCATCTGCCTCCTTTGCCAAAGTAATACGATGCTCATTATTCTGTTGTAGCTGAGTCTGCATCTTAGCCATTTCCCGGACATTGGCCTCCAAGACTTGATTGTAGGCTTTGATCCCATAAAGGAGCTACACAATTATAAAAAGGGTACGTATGAGTACAGAACGAAGCAAAAATAGACAAAGGAATAAGGAAAGTACGGAAGAGATCAAGGTGAGTACCTCCATGGCCATCGTGGAACCTTTCTGAAATAACTTAGTCCTGATGATCTTTGTAACGTCCGGTATTTTTACGTGTTAATTAAAAAAAATTATTTAAATAATTAAGTGCTTATGTGATTATGTGCTTAATGTGTTTATGTATTTTAGCATGCCTTACATGTTGTATGTGATATAAAAATTGTAAGTTGCATGTTGTATTTTCATTTTGAAAATAATAACAATTATTGAAAAATGATTTCGGGAAAGAAATAACCGAGGGGTAAATGAGTAATTTCATATTTTTAGCAATTAGTGGAAAGTGTAGAGATTTTGGGTAAGAATTAGGGCATGAGTGGCATGTTGGTAATTAGAGAGGATGACAATAGGTAGAAGGGTAATTGAGAGGCTTGATGGCACTCTTGTAATTAACCCTAACTTAGGAAGAATTTGGTCATTTCCACTTTTCATGTGGTGTCTCATTCCTAGCCCTTGATCTCATTCTCCCATCTTTGTTTTAGACCCTTGGATCATAAGGCCTTTTTTGGTTGGCACTTAAATGGAATAAGCCATTATTGTTGGTCTTCCACTTGGCAAGACTCTTTATCAACCATTGGTTGGTTAATTGATTCCGATCTTTATTCTAGACCCTTGGATGATAAGGCATTGTTTGGAAAATTAATGGGTTTTGTGAGTTGTGTAATAAGTCTTCCACTTGGAAAGACTTATTCCTAGCCCTTGGATTCATTTCCTTTTTCCCCATCTTTATTTTGGACCCTTGGATGGTGAAAGGGTGAGTGGGAAATCTCTACACTTGTGTGTTTCTCTCATTTGTAAGACATTTCCCTCATTCACCAAAAATCTCTATCTTCTCTCATACGTTTCTCTCTAGCTCTCCCTCACTTCACTCCTTCTTCTTCAAGTTGTGAAATTCTCTCTTCCTTTTGATAGGAGTTTGAAGGAGGTTTGTGCATGAAAGTTGTTATTGGTACTCTAAGCTTCCTTTTGAGCTAAAGCTTGGTAAATGATTTCCCCTCCTTTGGAAGTTCTAGTTTCAAACCCTAACTTTTATTCTTGAATTCTTGTCTTCAAATTTTGATTATGGGATTGTCTTATCTATAGCTCTTCCTTAAGACTCTATTGAAGCTTAGCTACCGGGTGAATTGAACTTATTGTTGGCTTTGGAGGATATTGGGTTGATTCGATTTCACTCTTGGAAGGCTTTACTTGTTCTTGGTGTTCTTGCTTAGAATTGAGGTAGGGGAAAAACGATTTGTGTTCGTCTTTGTATGAGGGTGTGTGTGTCTATGTGTATATATGCCGTATATATATATATATATATATATATATGTGTGTGAGTTGGTATTGATAGCTTAGACTATGATTTAGGCCTTTGAGAACATTATTTTGTGCTATAAATTATGTTGTGGTTTATTGCTTAACAAATGTTAAATTGTAAGCCTTGTGATAAATTGAATCCAATATACTGTTATTTGATAGAAGCATGTATGTATTGTGATGGCATGTGGTTATGATTGAGAACCTTCATGCATGTTGGGGTGCACCATGTATTGTCAAAAACACGGGGGTAGGTTTATACGGTTTATGTACTCGTATGTGTAAGTATTCTTGTGTCGAATCGTCGTAACAACTGGCCAGGGGGTGTTCCCAACCTATGAAAATAATGAGCCAGGAATGGGGTATAGGGTGAGTCGTCTCATTCTATACCAGGAATGGGGTATAGCGTGAGAGCCATGTGGAACAAGAGACCGACCTAGGGTTAGTGGCATGAACCTTGGTTGGGTTGAACCACTCGGACTACCGAGATGGAGGCAATGACGCTTCATATACTAGGCTAGTGAGCTCACCCCACGCCTTATATATATTTCATGTGATGATCCCGTTAGGAGAGTTCCGTAGTCTCTCTGTGGACGTGTAATTGTATGCCCGCCTTTTTGTGTATGGGAGGCGGACCATACTTATATTTTGTTAGGCGTTAGGTTGATAAACATGTATCAATATGTTCCTTTTGCCCATGTAAATCAAACTTGTAAAACTATTTTATCTTAATCCGGCTAGTATGTTAGCCGAGGGGTTAGTATCGATGTACATCCCTTGGAGCGCTATACGCGGGGATTATATTATTTTGGTGCACTTTGGTGCTGGAAATGTAAGACTAGTTCGAATTATGAAAACTATGTCCTATTTTGCCTTGGTGCGGCGTGATTATTAAATGTATAAATTCTTCTATCATGAGTGTGATGTGAATAATAGTTATTGAATGTGATTATTAGGTGTCCGGCTGAAAACGGCATTTTTCTAGGCTTTCAAACAAACCCTTTCGTTTTGAACAGAAAAACCCGTTTTCGCCTACCCCCGTAACCCCGGTAAATTTCCTTGTTTTTAGAAATGGATTTAATTAAAAAACATTTCTTGGATATTTCAAAGTTTAGAAACCGGCGGCAGTTAAAACGGAGACCGGGGGCAAGACGGAAGATTTTATGAAAACTTATAAAAATCACTTTTTTGCTAAGTTTACATTTTTCACGTTTCCCGAGGTCTCGCGCGACTATTTTTGGGTTCCGCCAAGGAAAAACTCACATTTCCAATATTTATGATTTTTCGGGACTGACGGCGCGAAAAACAAAGCCATATCGCAAAATAGGAGATTTTGCATGTTTAGGAAATTGTTGAATAACCAATGGCTGATTGTAGAAAAAATTTCAGCTTTTCCAAAATCTCATGTTTTATGGGTTTGGGCATGTCAGCCCGCAGCAGGCCACGTATGGTTTCCGTACGCGCGCGCGTGCGCGGTACATTGCAGCGCGCAGGGTTGCACGCGGCATGGCATGCCATGGCCTGCTGTAGCGACATGCAACGTCTGATGTTTGAAAATTCGTATTTTCTTCCTCGCACGTCAGAATGGACCTCCGTTTGTTTCTATGGGTTTTCCTATGTCCAAATTATCAAGATAAAATTTTAAATGACCAATTTAACCTTGAAATGACTATTTTACCCTTGGTGAAAGAGGGGTACCTCAACTTTAGTTTTTGGTCGGTGTTGTCTAACACCATTTTCAAAAATTCATATATCTTTGTTCGTGGCTTCAAATTTGGTTCCGTTTATTCGTATTGCTTGTGCTAGGTCAAACATTTATACTTGTAGTTGGAAATTATTATTTTACCCCTAATTTGATCATTTTACCCTTAGGTTAACATGGTGGGTTGGAATGATTCGTTTAAGGTACCGAGTGTTTCGGTTTACCTCTTTTTTGATCTCGTGTGATCTTTTTGGCATCTTTGAGATGTTGTATGTCTATTTTACCCGTTTATGGGTATTTGACGACCTGAAAAGGATTTTATTTCATTTTCATTTTTCCACATTCACTCCCTTAGCTCTTAGGCTCGAGTTTTGGAATCCCAAGAAATTAGGGGCGTGACAATCTTCGTATGAGTAGCCCTATCAGCAGGGGTCCAGACTCCTCTGGCCATAGCCCGAAGGAAATCTAGTTGACAGATAGTAAGATGGTCAACACAAACAGGGGAGCCATTCGGAAGGAGAAACTTTGGCTCTCAGGGAATTATGGTGCAGGGAGTGTCCTGAGCCTGGGGAGGATCGCTCGTTGAGGCATCGGCAACCTGGGTCCTGGGCCTTTTACTGGCCAGTCCACCACCCGTACCAGATCATAGCCTGGTGTTTGAAGTATTTGTAAGAGAAGGTTGATGAGGATCCAAATGAATTTGTGTGCAGTCTGGCGTACCAGAGATGTCGGAGGTGTTGTTGAGAGCGGTATGACATCAACTAGAGCAGATCCGTCAGGGACCTGAGTGTGGCTGGAAGAGAGGGGCCTAAGGGGCAAATCCATCTTGTCAACAGCAACGCCCAAATTAGAAATCATCTCCAGATTGGCTTTAGTCAGAAGCTCACTCGCAGATTTGACATTGCTCTAGATCTTGACCTTTAGAAGGGCAAAACATTTTTTCACAAGGGATGGGGGGATTTGACTGTCCTCATAGCCAAGAAACCTATATGCATAATCCCCCCAGTGTAAATAAAAAAATTCATAGAAACACGTGGCTTTATGAAGAGGACGAAAGACGGGAAGTCAAATAGGTCCAAAGACCCTAGGGATCGGGTATGTCATAGAGAATAGGTAGAACTAGTTGCCACTAATAACGACCATTCTCTCCTTCCAGCCCTTATCGGATTTTTTCCTTATCGGAGCAAATGCCTCGACCTTGAAAGGGAAAAAGGTTATACCTACCTTTGCTTCCTCTGACATTTTGGAAAAATAGCAAAGAAGTAGGTCAGCTAAGCCTAAATTAAGGTCTAGGTCTCTGTTGTACATAAGAGGCATGGTGAGAATCCTAAAATTGTTTGGGTTAAACTGGAGAGGGTGTAACCCCAGCATGAACAGGACATAAGTGAAGAAGGGGTGAAGAGGGAATCTTAATACTTTGAAGTGAACCGCCGATAGAAGGATACTACCTAGTTCAAGTCCCTCAATTTTGGTGAAGTCTAAATAATGTGGGTAAGGGGCTAGAAACACGTCACCGGGCACGTTAGCGTCGACCCGAAGACATTTGACATACACTTTAGGATGAGAATTTCCCTTAAGGGGGGCAATTATGAAGGGTTTGGGTTTAGAAGGATTCGCAGGTTCCTCATCATCAGAGGAGCCTCCTTCATCAGACACTTCTGGGTTTACCAATGAGCTTGGGAGATTGGTATTGAGAAGAGCATTCTTAGGTGGGGAAGTCTCTAGGTGAACGTAAAATGGACTAATGTTGCTTGGGGATCAGTGCTAGAGGACATGATAACCTCATCTACAGACCTAGTGTCATCACTACTCGACATCTTAGCTATAGAAAGGTAGAAGAGGATAGAAGTGCTCTGAGGTGGTAGAGAAAGTGAAAATAGACAAACGACGAACTTACTCAGAAGAGGAAAGTACGACAAAAGTCTTCGGGAAAGGCGAAATGATGTTTTGCTGAAGCCTTGAGAACATACAAGTGCAAAATCCCGATGGAAGATCAAAGCAGAAAGAGAGAAGTACTTGCAAAAAATTGGAAGCTTGTGAGGATGAAATGGTGAGGCATTGTGGGTTATAAGGATCAGAGGCATGTCAAAGGTCATGCGCGAAATCCAAGGGGTGTGCACCATCAATTCAGCCCACAAGCACTAAGATTGAGGAAACGTGGGCCATTCATTTGAAATATGAATGATTGCCCACCTACCCACACATTGAATAGAGCTGCCACATCACCTTTTTGGTAGTACTCCTTTTTCAACATTCCCATATACGTGTATACATTATTCGGTCATGGGCCTCTAAAAATAATTCACAGGCTCATAACCTCAGGGGCCAGTGTAATAGCCAAAATTATGTGGCCCAATAAAGGTGGGCCAAAAGCAATGACCGATGGGCCTGACCCATAGTAGTTTCTAGAAAATGAGTGACCAACAAGTTAGGAATTAGTTTCATACATGGGAAAATAAAGCCCAAGAAATAAAGGAATTTATCAAATCCCATGATTTAAGGGATTTATAAAGTTGGGTAGATGGGTCTGACCCATCTACAAAATTGTGTATAAATATGTGGCCAAGTTATGAATAAAGACATTCCATTCAACCCAATTTGTTGAGTATTTTTCTGTATTTACACCAATTGTTGGATTTTAACAATAAAAGAAATTAAGAACATGAATTAAATTGCAGAATAAAATATTCTACATACCTCAATTGCGAAAACAATAACCGTAGAATACCTTTAGCACTCTTATGTAATTCATGTTCCTGCAATCCTGAAAACGTAAAGCGCACTACCCCCGTCTTTCTATTTCAAGTTGATAAGGCAAAATAAGAGCATGACAACTCTTATATAGATAAACAACAGGGGGATGACATCTCCACAAACAAACACCTAGGGTTTCCTTTCTTATGAGGAAAACCTAGATGATAAATGATTAGTAATTATAATCCAACGGTGATTGCTACACTTGTCAATTAGACCACAATAACAAGTATAACCCCAATACATTAATTATCAATAATCACATTGCAATCCTATTTTATATAAAACTATGCATAGAACCACAAAATAATTTTTAATATATTATATAATTAAAAATTCCAACATGTATTCATAAAAAAAATAGGATTAGGTTTTGGGAAGGGGATGAAGAATAAGGAGGATCTCTATTGTCATTTTACAATTCTTATTTCTTGTAAACACAAAAATAAAATTATATAAAGAGTATTTTGGACATTTTACACCTCTAGTTAGGCAAATGGCAAATAGGTGAATTACCCACACAAATATAAATATTAGGGTAAATACCACTGACACCCCCTCAAAGATATCCTAATCCCACAAAGACCCCCTCGATATTCACTATTCCCACTCGGACCCCCTCAAAATTGAATTTTTTCCCACAAAGACCCCCTCCGTCTCCACGCCGTTAAACTGTGCTGTTAACCACCATGTGAATTGTCTATTTTGCCCTCAAAATGATATAAAAAGACCTTCATATCCTTCTTCTTCTACAATTTGGGCATCTCAAAACCCTAACCCTAATTTATATACATAAAGAGTTTGGAAGTGGGAAATTGGGAGAGAGATTAAAGAAGGGGATTGTCTATATTGCATACCCATATATACATATATATATATGTTGTTATATATACCGGTGTATATATATATATATATAGCTGATATATATATAGTTATATACCCGTACATATATATATATATACCCGTATATACATATATATACCCGTATACATATATATGTGTGTGTGTATATATATATGTATAGATATATATATATGTGTGCGTCTGGTGTGCAGGTGTGTGTGTGTGTGTGTGTGTGTGTGTGTGTGTGTGTGTGTGTGAGAGAGAGAGAGAGAGAATTAAAAAAAATTAAATGTTTTTTTTATTTTATATTTATTTAAGAATTTAGTATTTTTTTTTTGAAATTTAATATATATTTTTTGAATTTTATATTTATTTTCAAATTTTCAAATTTTTATGTTTTTTTTTAATTTTATAATTATTTTCGAAATTTAATATATATATTTGAATTTTTATGTTTTTTGCAATTTTTATATTTATTTTCGAAATTTAATATGTTTTTTTGAAAAAAAATTAATTTCGAAATTTATATATATTTTTAATATTATATTTATTTTCGAATTTATAATCTTTTTCAAATTTTAAAATATATTTTTTCGAATTTTATATACATTTTGAAAATTTAATACAAATTTTTTTGAATTTTAAATATTTCTTTCAAATTTTATATATTATTTTTGAACTTTATAATTTAGGTATGTTTATTGAAATTTAAATATTTTTTTGAATCTATATATTTTTCCCCTTTTTATATATTTTTTTCTAAATTTTATATATATTTTCAGATTTTAATATAATTTTTCAAAATTTTATATTTTTTTTGCATTTTCAGATTTTATATAATTTTTTTGAATTTTAAATATTTCTTTCAAATTTTATATATTATTTTTGAATTTTATATTTTATATATTTTTTCAAATTTTATATATATTTTTTCTAATATATATATATATATATATATTTTGGGCATATGGGTAATTTCATACTTTATATATTACCCTAATGTAATAAGTGAAACCTTAGGGGATGCTACTGCAATTTACCTTTTTTAAAATATATATCGAAGGGCAAATTAGTAATTTTATAATAAAACGTCAATAAAACTAACGGTCATCTGTCAGAGGGGGTCCGTGTGGGAATACTCAATATCGAGGGAGTCCGTGTGAAATTATAGTATCTTTGAAGGGGTGTCGGTGGGAATAACCCTAAATATTAAGCTCCCGGAGATCTATGAGAGTTTATATGCACTATAACGGAAATACAGGTGATTAATCGTTCGCGGTCCTTAAATTATTGATCACTTTAGGCATTGTTCTCTTTTTATTTTTTTATTACTCGTTCACTATATTTATTAAGGCCCCGTTTGGAAACGGAAAAATAATTTTTATTTTTTTACTGTTCACCGAGTTCAAAAAAAAAAACACGTTTGGGAAACGCGTTTACTGTTCACTTTTTTTTTCTCAAGAAAACTGTTTTCTGTGAATAGTGTGTAAAAGTGGTAAAAACACCAAATACAACTTTTAATTGTTTTTTGAGTTTTTTCACTGTTTAGGGTACCACCTCCGCCACCGCCCCCACCAACCACCGCCACCCCCCGCCACCAGTGGCCGCCGCCGGGCCCCACCGCCGCCAGTCACCCACCACCACCGCCCCCGCCGCCACCGGTCACCGCCGACCACCACCGCCGTCCACCAATACCATTTTATTTTTCAATATAAATTTTCATCCAAACATTTTTTTGTTTTTAATTTTTTGTTGAAAAAAATAAATACAAATACAAAAATAATTTTTATATTTAAAGACATAAAACAAATAAAAAAAACATACTATTCAAACCCACCCTAAAGTACCAACCTAACATTTCCAAAAATAAATAAAAAAGCTCCATCCGATACCCTAGACAAAAAATATTATCGATTCATGCACCGAACATTAATCACGTGCGTACATCGAACAATGACGAACAGTGGACGAAGGACATCATAGTTCATTGAATTGAAATTATAAAATTAATTATGATAAGGCCGCCTCAACAATGCCTATCATTGCTTCCTTTTAGTAGTGGGAAATGTGGAATCTATAGAAAAACCACGTGATATTTTATGTGACATGACACTATTAAATGACTCTAGTGGAGTGCTATCAGAGTTAACGAGGACCACTAATGGAGTATCACCACGTGATTTATAAGCCATCCCTTGTGGAAATTATTCTATAGTATTCTAAAAATGTAAGCATTTTGATTATTTCTTTTCATTTTAATATAATATTTTAAATAAAAATATTTATTTTATTATTTATTAAAACTAAAAGTTACTCCAATTTAGAATATAAAAAGTTACAGCTATAAATGAATATTAAAAGTTATAATTTTACAATTATGAGTATTGATAACACAAATTAATTAAAGTATAAATAATACATTCAATGAACTAACATTAAAGTGCATTATTAATTATTATAATTCTATATTTTAATACATGTATCTTCTTATGAAAATAAAAGTAATTAGAATTAAGGTATCTCAACCAATTACAAAGTAGATGGTTGGACACCCAAATTTAAATTTTTTTCCAAGAGAAGTGATGTACAAAGAACTATCATTAAATACATTATTATAACCTATTATTTGACTATTGTATTCCTTTAAAATAGAAAATAAAAGTAAGTATACTTAAAACATCTCCAAAAATTATAAAAGGAGATGGATGAACACCTAAATTAAAAAATAATAAAAAAATTAGTCTCATGTTTAAATATCTAAGATTCTTAGAGTTATAACTAGAATATATTTTATTTATTCAAATCAACAATATCTGTGATAGAATAACTATATTCCAATAGACATTTCAAATGATAAAAATACTTGATTTATTATAACTATACTAAAAAATTATTATGATTATTACTAAAAATAATAATTTATGTTTGAAAGGTAAAAATTTAAGTTACATGCATATCATGTATCAATATAACCAAAACACAATTTACGCCACGGTATATATCTAAATATTACTTGTCTGTAATTAATAGTTATAGTGACATTTAAAAGAAGATATGACTTTTAAGTTCAAGACACTCTCTCTCCAATTTAAAAGTTTTGAATTATTTGCACTCGGTAAAATCCGAATATGAGAGAGATCTAATACTTTTTAAGACACAGGCATGTTTGGGAAGCGGTCTAGTCTGATTTGGATTGACTGGTTTGATTTGGTTTGGTTGCTTATCTGAAACTCTATTTAGTAAGCGGTCCGTTATGAGAAAACTGAAACTTTATATATATAATTTTGAATTATATATATTTGAATTTTATATATTATTTTCAAATTTTATATATTGTAAATGAACTTTTATATGTATTTTTGAATTTTATATATTGTTTTCAAATTTTATATATTTTTTCAAATTTTATATTATTTTCGAATTTTATATATTGTTTTTGAATTATATATATATATATATATATATTCAAATTTTATATATATATTTCAAACTTTATATATATTTTTTCAAATTTTATATTTTTTTATATATTTTTGAATTTTATATATTATTTTATTTTCAAATTTTAATGTGTATATTATTTTTTTCAATGTTATTTTTGAATTTTATATTTTTTTTCAATGCATGAATTATATATATATATATATATATATAGTCTAGAGAGAGAGGAAGTAAAAAATTACGGCTGAACACTTCAAAAATCATCATATAGACCGTCTTAGTTTTTGCCTATTTTGAATATGTTAATTTTGTTTGGTCTGATTTCAATAATAGAAGTTAAACCCACAAAATATGATTTAGTCTCAAAAACAAAGACAAGACCAAACTAACATGGACCAACGAATCTTGCAGTGAGAAAAGGAACTCCTAAGGGCACGTTTGGTAGGCGGTCTGGTCTGGTCTTATCTGGTCCGATTTGGTCTGGTCTTATTTGGGTGGTATTCTGAAAGTCTGTTTGGTAGAGTTGTCTGGTCTCATGATCTTATTCAAGCTGTTTGGTCTTATGTTTGGAAAATAATAAAAAAATAAAAATATATTAAGTATGAAAAATATAAAAAAATTGAAAATAATATAAGAAATTCAAAAATAATATATTTTTGGAATTTTTTTATTTTCCCAAATTTTAAATATATATTTTACATTTTATATATTAATTTTGAATTTTATATATATATTTCAAAATTTATACATTATTTCAATTTTTTATATTATTTTTTTAATTTTATATATTATTTTCAAATTATATATATTTTTTAATTTTATATATATTTTTCAAATTTTATGGTCCCATGTGTTAAGACAATTGTATATAAGATCACTTGAGACCACTTGAGACCATCATTTTTTGTTGTCTCAAATTACTCTTTTTGGCCCCAAATGATCTTTGTTTTTTTGGAACCGTGTTGCCAAACAGTGTTCAATCCAAAAAAAACTATTATGAGACCGGATCACATCGAACCGGACCGCGAACCAAACATCGCCTAAATGTCAAGTCCTAGCATGCGGTCTTAGTGAAAGACTTATTTTCCAAGCAAATCATGAAAAGAGATGCGTGGTCACATTTTTCGAAAAGTTTCGTACAAATTGTAATATAAACATAATTTATTTATTTTTTTAAAATAATAAAACTAAATGAGAATGTGATGTGAACACGAGAAGGTCAAGATCGTCAAGCAAAAAGTCATATAATTAAATATGCTATTGTGGTGGGGCACTTATATTCCAAAGTAATCATGATCAAGACCATGGGCATTTATGTAAACAATGTCCTTTAAATACCCCACCATTTGTACCATAGGACAATCTCTTCAAGAAGAAGAAGGAGAAGAAGAAGAAGAAGAGCTTTAGTTTGGAGATGGAATATGCTAGGAGAGAGATGATGATCAGCGGTGGAAAACTCTCGAGGAGGTTTTCTTCTGGCCGTCCGATCCCTAGAAGAGGTCAGGTTAAGGAAGCCATAGTGGTGGGGCTGGTACACTCTTTGGCTTCTATCTTCTCTTTGGGTGCTACTCCTCGAGGCTAAAGCTGAAGCAATAAAAAGATCATGAAATTAACCCAATTTTGGGAGCTAGAGAGGATTGTAATACATGTACAGAGTACACTACAGTGTAAAGTTTGCTGGCTTATATGGCACATGAAATTGAACTTTCAGGTTCAAATTTGATTTGTATGATTGTCAAGTTTTAATGATCAAAAGCCTTTTTTTTGCCGATCAAGTTTGAATGATCAAATTGCATAAGTAGGTTTTATATAGGTTATGTTGTTTCAATAAAAACAAAGGTTTTATATAGGTCGGTGCAATTTTTAAGATTCTTTAGCATTCACATAAACTAATTATTTACAAGTCCTTAATTTTAAATTTTGCTTTGTTATATAATTTTTAACGTCCGACTAGAAAAGTGTACCGTATCATTAATTTTTTAAGAAAAATGCACACACACATATATATATATATATATCTATGTATAAAGCTTTTCATTTCCTAGCTTTGTCTCGAGAAAAGATTTCCGATAAAAAAATGTTTGTAGAAAAATTAGATAATAAAGGAAAACTAGTTAATTTATACATTTTCTTTGCACGGTTTGAAACATAAAAAGTCAATCTAGCATACAAATTCTAATTTTCTTTGTCAGTATTGCTCAACATTCAACAACATCAAAGTTTTTGACATACATGTAACTAATTTCACTTCCTTTCTAGGTTTATAACTTTTCACAGCTACCAAACTAGAAGAATAGACAGAAAAGGTTACAATCCTAAATAAAATTAGTGTTTTTATGAATTAAATCCTATAATTTTGCATCTAATTTGATATTGGTTCTTTTTTTAAAATTTATTAAAGATTGGTACCATTATTCTTATTTTAAATTGAGTAAACTACATTTTCACTCCTTCTTATTTTGCTAATTACACTTTCACCTCTTAATTAAATTTTAAGACGTGAAATGACTAAATTATCCATAAATGTGTGTGATGACCTATTTGTTCATCTATAAAGATTTGAAAAGACCAATCTACCATCATTTATATGTGTATATATATATATTTCCAAATATATATATATATATATATTTTATATTTCCAAAAATATATATATTCCCAAAAGAAAAATATATTTATATATATATTGTTGGCTTTGAAATTTTATTTCAAGCAATAAATCTTATTTTGATATTAACAAAACATTCAAAACCGTATTTTGTACTAACATGGCTTTGAGCTAAGTGTTTCAACAAGTACAGGTAAATGATTCAGGAAGATCGCTAAAGCAACAAGTGATAAGGAAACTCAAGCGCAAACTCGAAGAATGACAAAAAGATCAAAGAAAGAACAAAAGTTGGACTCAAGACCTGGGGTAGATAGGTCGGGGTGAGAATATTGTAACAATGTATCTTATGTGTTGATTGGTCTTATAAGCTCAAGTAATAAATCAAATGAACTCAAACGGATAAAAAACGGACCTTGAAAACAATTATTGGAGTCACCTAGTCGACTGGCCATGAAATGGCAGCCGACTGACTGTGACCCAGTCAACTGGCCGTTAAGGACCCAGCCGACTGGATGAACCAGTGAGCTATAAAACATTTTGACTGCATGAGGCAGTCGACTGGCCTGTCCAAGGCAGTCGACTGACTGTGCCCAGTCGATTGGCAGTTAAAGACCCAACCGAATGACTGAACCAGAGAGTTTCGAACATTTTTTATTGCCTGAGACAGTCGACTGACTCATGAGGCAGTCGACTGGCCTTCTTGAGGCAGTCGACTGACCCTAGCCGTTGGGAAAAATATTTTAAATCTAAGCATGGAGGTAGTCGACTGGGTGCCGGTAGGTAGTTGACTGGGTGCTTCAGGATTTTAAGGAAAAGTATTTCTAAACAATATTTTTGCCCAAAAAGAAATGATTTTGCTTGCAGATTTTCAGGTCCTACTCTCCATATTGTCTAGGGTGAGATACACTCTCCAAACCCTAGTGTTACACTATATAAAGAAAGAGATATGGATTAAAATTCCCAAGGTTCTTGTCTGAAATTTTTCTGAAAATTCATTCATCTACTATTTTCTCTCAAGCACTTTTTGGAAAATTTTTGATAGCAAGAAAGATCAAAATCTCGTTTTTCATTCTCATCATTTTGAAGATTTAAACTCAAGCTTTGTGCTTATTCTCTTATTGAAAATATATTGTGAGAATATATATATTTTGAGTTCTTGAAATATCACCTAAAAACACTTGAGCTTATATTGATCTATCTTCCATAAAAACCTTAGGGTTTTGAGTGTTTTTGTTTCTTGAGTGATATATTGATTACATACACAAATTTGTGATCTTGGGTGAGTGAAGCCCATTGTATCAAGGGAGGATTGTTCTCTTGATTGTGTGAAGAGCTAGTTAGCCCTTTTGTAAAGGTTTTGCTATTCCACCTATTGAAGGAAGAGCCATAGTGTGAGGATCGGGAAAGTCTCAAGGAAGGGGATTCTTTGAGCCGAGGAGTAGGAGTTACCGAACCTCGTAAAAATTACGGTGTCAATTTCTCTATCTCTATCTCCTTACTTTATGTTCATGCATGCTTAATTTATAGTGTGGTAAATAGCTTGTTGAAATTAAGTAAAATTACTCATTACATATTTACCTTGTAAATTATTATTGAACCTTGTTGCATGTTCTAGTAAGAATAAAAAAGAGTTAGAAATTATTTTTAAAACCCTATTCAGCCCCCCTCTAGGGTATTTTAGTGACTTACAATTGGTATCAGAGCTTAATCTCTACTTGTTTTAGACTTAACCGTCTTAGAGAACGATTATGGCCTCAAACATAGTCACTCATGTAGAAGGACAATCAAACAATAGGCCCCCATGGTTTGATGGTTCAAACTATAGTTATTGGAAGACTAGAATGATAGACTTTCTTCAAGCTATTGATTATCAAATTTGGCTAGTTGTTGTTGATGGACCTTTTACTATTACCAAAGTAGTTGATAGAAAAACTATTCCCAAATTGCCCAACGAATGGGATAATGATGAGCGTAAACTTATGTCATTTAATGCCAAAGCTAAGGTTAATCTAAATTGTGCCTTAAGTCCAAATGAATCTAATCGAGTCTCTACTTGCTCCACGGCCAAAGAAATGTGGGATAAACTTGAAGTTACTTATGAATGAAATACTCAAGTTAGAGAATCTAAAATTGATATACTTATGCATGAATATGAATTATTTGCCATGAAGGAAGATGAAAATATCAATTCTATGATGTCTCGTTTTACTAATATTTTGAATGGACTAAAGCATCTTGGTAGAATTGTTCCTAGATCCGATGCGGCACGCAAAATCCTTAGAAGCCTTCCGGTCAAATGGGATGCGAAGGTGACTGCTATTAAAGAAGCACATGATCTTAGCACTATGAGTCTTGATGAGATTTTCGGGTCACTCCTTACATGGGAAATTACCTTAAAATCTCGTGAAGAAGACACCAAGCCTAGAAAAGGTATAGCCTTGCAAGCTTCAACTAAAAGTGAAGCAAATGAGAGAATCGAAGAAGAGGTTGATGAAGACATTGCCCTGATCACTCAACAATTCAAGAGATTTCTTCAACGAAAGAAGGCTAAAGGTCGGAGGTTCTTAAAGAGCAATGAACCAAGAGGAGAGACAAGCAAGAAGGAGTCTATTACTTGCTTCCATTGTGGTAAACCGAGGCACTATAGAAATGAGTGTTTCAAGCCCAAAAAGGAGAACGAGAAAAGGTCAAACAAAATGGCCATGAATGCAACATGGGATGATTATGACTCTTGTGATTCGGATGAGGAAGAGAATGGTGAGGAAATTGCAAATCTTTGCCTCATGGCAAATGAAGATGAGGTACATTTAAATTTACATGCATTAAATAATTCCATTTTGTCATATGATGAGCTTTTATTTTCTCATAATGAATTACAAGATGCATTTGAAAATTTGTATGATGAGTTTGAAAAACTAGCTAAAAAACATAGTTTGCTCAAGAAATCTAAATCTTCATGTAATTCCACTTGCCACACCATAGTTGATGTAAATGCAACTAATGACAAAAGTTTGAAGATAGAAGATGAAAATATTTTGTTGAAAAAGACCATTGATGATCAAATAAACATCTTAGCAAAATTCACAAAAGGAAAAGAAAACTTGAGCATCATGCTAGGAAGACAAAGAAACTCTTTTGACAAATGCGGCTTAGGATATGATGCATTCAACAAAGATGCACTTTTATTGAATAAAAGAAAATCATTGAAGCATACTTTTTCAAAACAATCTTCATTCTCAACTTCTATTGATCACAATCATGTTTCATGCTACTATTACAAGAAAAGAGGTCACAAAGCAAATGCATGTTTTCTAAGAAAGAAGAAGAAAATTGTCTCAAAAATATTTTGGGTTCCAAAAGGAACCATTGAATCTCTTCGTGCAAAAGAAAATTTGGTAACAAAATCATTTTGGGTTCCTAAAGGAACTATTGCATTTCTATCTAACCATAATGGACCCAAAATAGATTGGGTATCAATAAAAGTCACGTAACATTGTGTTGTAGGTATGCTTGAAGTTCGCCTCAAAAGAAAGATGGTTCCTTGATAGCAGATGTTCAAGGCACATGACGGGAGACAAATCAAAATTCATGTCCCTAAAATCTTATGAAGGAGGAAGTGTTACTTTTGGAGATAACTCACAAGGCAAAATTATTGGAATCGGATCTATTGGTATATCTCCTTCTCTTGCTATACATAACGTATTTTTAGTTGATGGTCTAAAGCATAACTTGTTTAGTATTAGCCAACTTTGTGACAAAGGTTATGATGTTATATTTAGGTCAAATGCATGCATAGTTGAGAAAGATGGAAAGCAATTGTTCAATGCAAAGAGAAACGGAAATTTATATACTATGTTGCTATGTGAATTAAATGAACAAGATGTTAAGTGCTTTGTCACATCGAGTGAAAATAGTTGGTTATGGCATAGAAGCTTAGGACATGCTAGTATGGACCTCATTCAACGTTTGTCTAAAAATGAATTAGTTAAAGGCCTCCCGAAGACTAATTTTTCAAAAGATAAAATATGTAGTGCATATCAAATAGGTAAGCAAGTGAAATCTTCTTTCAAGAGAAAGAAAGATATCACCACTTCTCGACCCTTAGAGTTACTTCATATGGACCTCTTTGGTCCGGAAAGAACGACTAGCTTAGCCGGGAAACTCTATGTACTTGTTATAGTAGATGACTACTATAGATTTACTTGGGTTTACTTTCTTGCTCATAAAAATGAAACTCACTCCATTCTCGATAAATTTTATAGTCATTCAAAATGAAAAAGATTTGAAAATCAAGAAAATTAGAAGTGATAGGGGTAGAGAATTTGACAATCAAGATCTAGAGAAATTATGTGATGAATTTGGTGTATCTCATGATCTCTCGGCTCCAAGATCTCCTCAACAAAATGGGGTAGTTGAAAGGAAAAATAGATCTTTACAAGAAATGGCTAGAACTATGTTAAATGAACATAAGCTTCCCCGAAATCTTTGGGCGGAAGCGGTAAATACTGCTTGTCATGTCATGAATAGAGTTATCATTCGAATGAAATTGGGTAAAACTCCGTATGAGTTGTGGAATGGTCGGAAACCCAATATTGGGTATTTCAAGGTGTTCGATTGTAAATGTTTTGTTTTAAATGATAAAAATAACTTGGGAAAATTTGACTCCAAATCGGATGAAGCAATTTTCTTAGGTTATTCCTCAACAAGTAGAGCCTTTAAAGTCTTTAATAAAAGGACTTTAACCATGGTAGAGTCTATCCATGTTGTTTTTGATGAATCACCACCTCTACCCTCACCTAAAGTTGACCTAGATGATGATGAAGTTCTAGGGATTGAGGATAGTTTCAATAATCTCAATATCTCCAACTCGTCAAGTAGGCAAATGGATAAGAGTAAAGTTGGAAATCAATCAAATGATGACTTGACTTGCTCAATTCCTAAATCTTGGAGGATTGTGCACAACCATTCTCTTGACCAAGTCATTGGAAACCCTTCACAAGGTGTTAGCACAAGATCTCAACTTAGAGACTTATGCAACCACATGGCTTTTGTGTCCAATATTGAACCCAAGAATTTCCACGAAGCTTAATATGATGATTCTTGGATTATGGCTATGCAAGAGGAACTAAATCAATTTGAACGCAATCAAGTTTGACATTTAGTCCCTCAACCCACACATCAAACTATAATAGGCACTAAATGGGTTTTTCGAAATAAAAAGGATGAAAATGGAGTGATTATTCGAAATAAAGCAAGATTGGTAGCTCAAGGTTACAATCAAGAGAAAGGCATTGACTATGATGAAACCTTTGCACCCGTAGCTAGATTAGAAGCAATTAGAATGCTTATTGCATTTGCATCATCTAGAAATTTCATTCTCTATCAAATGGATGTCAAAAGTGCTTTTCTAAATGGAACTATAGATGAAGAAGTGTATGTGAATCAACCACCCGGCTTTGAAAATGAACGTTTTCCAAATCATGTTTACAAATTATCTAAAGCCTTGTACGGGTTAAAACAAGCTCCTAGAGCTTGGTATGAATGGCTTAGTGATTTTCTACATCAAAAAGGTTTTTCTAAAGGCAAAGTTGACACCACTCTATTTACAAAAACTGTCAAGAATGATTTGTTGATTATCCAAATATATGTTGACGACATTATATTCGGATCAACAAATACTTCCCTTTGCAAAGATTTCGCATCTAACATGCAAAACAAATTTGAAATGAGTATGATGGGTGAGTTGAACTTCTTCTTAGGGTTGCAAATCAAGCAAAGCTTGGATGGCTTATTTGTTAGCCAATCTAAGTATACTAAAGATTTGCTAAAGCGATTTGGTATGGAGGAAGCCAAACATGCCATTACTCCTATGAGTACCTCTATTAAACTCGATAAAGATGAAAATGGAAAATGTGTTGATATTACTAAATATAGAGGCATGATAGGAAGTTTACTTTATTTAACTGCTAGTAGACCGAATATTATGTTTAGTGTATGCTTATGTGCTCGCTTTCAATCTTGTGCTAAAGAATCTCACTTGCTAGCCGTAAAACGTATTTTTCGCTATCTTAACGGGACGATTAACTTAGGGTTTTGGTATCCAAGTGGTACTTCACTTGATCTCACGAGTTATTCGGATGCCGATGTTGCGGGTTGTAAAGTAGATAGGAAAAGCACAAGTGGTACATGTCATTTTCTAGGTCACTCGTTAGTTTCATGGTCAAGTAAAAAGCAAAATTCGGTTGCCTTGTCTACCACTGAAGCCGAATACGTTGCGGCCGGTAGTAGTTGTGCTTAAACTCTTTACATTAAGAAACAATTACTTGATTTTGGACTTGTTTTCAATCATGTACCTATTAAATGTGATAACACTAGTGCTATTTGTATCTCAAAGAATCCTATTCAACACTCTCGCACAAAACACATAGAGATTAGGCATCATTTTTTACGGATCACGTAGCTAAAGATGACGTTGAATTGGTTTTTATTGACACTAAGAATCAATTGGCGGATATTTTTACTAAACCCCTCTCGGACGAACCATTTTCAAAAATTCGTAGGGAATTAGGAATGGCCATGGATTTTGAAGTCATTAGTTAATTTTCACAAATTCTCGTCCATCTTCTCGGCTTTCAAAATTTAAAATTTTTTCAATTTTTTTTTTGAGGGCCAGTTGACTGCCTCATATACGGCCAGTCGACTGGATCAACCAGTGAGTTTTTGTGTTTTTAACGATCTTCGGCCAATCGACTGCCTCCATTGGCCAGTCGACTGGGTCATGAGCCAGTCGACTGTCTCCATATGGCCAGTCGACTACCTCTGCGCGAACCTTGTTTTTATCTCTTCTTTCTCTTCTTCTTCTCTCCACTCTCTCCACGATCTCTCCCATTTCTTCTCTCCTTCACGCCATTTACTCATCTTTAAACCACTTTTCCACTTCACCACGATCCTCTCCTCCATCATCACCACTCCCCTCTTCTTTTTTAGCTATCTATCTCCATATATATATCCATATATATATATTTTTTCGGTTTCACTTCTCACTCTCTGATTTCATCATTTCTCTTCGTTTCTCTTCTCAAAATGCTTTCCATCATCTTGGTTCTCACCTCTCTCATGGCTCCTAATGTCGTGCGCCTCAGGAAACGCGCCCGTAGGGGTGGAAGCTCTTCGGCTACACCTCCTCCACCTCAGTCTCCTGTTCATGAGGACCCTAATTCCGAATCTGAATCTGGTCCGATGTCTCTGACTGTTCTTCTCGGTGATGAAGACAGTGTTCGTCGCTTCGAAACTCAATTCATTCATCGAAAGATTGCTTGGAGTTGCATTGTGACTCAACCCTTGTGCGAAGAGATTGACGCTAATACGTTCAATCTTTTTCACAATATGGGTTGGGATTTCTTTGTTTCCCTTGATGTTCTACATTATCCTCGCGCCGTCAAAGCATTTTATACAAATCTGCTCAATCCTTCACAACTGAGTCCTCCCACCCGCGCACTTTACTCCGATGTTGGAGGCGTCTTTGTTGAGTTCACCGAAGCAGTAATCAATACTGTTTTTCGGCTACCTCCTGGCGGTATCACCTATTACTGCCCATCTATTTGGTACTCTTCGAGTGATTTCGATCCTCTCGAAGCAGTTCGGGCCATTTCAGTGAATAAAACCACCACTGCCATTGCTGAGTTTCCCTCTTCTTCGCTTACTCCCGAGGCTAAACTTGTGCACAATATTATCACGTATTCCATTTTGCCCAAGTCCGGAAGCCGGAGTCTTGTGTCGATTATGGAAGCTTTCCTTGTCTACTGTGTCATGACCGGTCGGAAGGTTAACCTTGCCTTCCTCTTCATTTCGGCAATCCTCGAGTGCCACAAGAAGAAAGGCGCTCTTAATTTTCCTACCCATTTATCCTATCTTCTCAGTCGGGAGGGTGTGCCACTTGCTGACGAGCCTACGAAGCACAATCCAATTTTTCTGGATCGCACTCATCTCAAGCAGATGCATATCGGTAAGAATGCAGATGGAGTGTTGGTCTCACTTAGGGATGCCCCTCCTGCAGACCAGGCTGGTCCATCTGTTCCTCGTCATGATGTTCCGCGTCCCGAGGCACCTCGTCCGGATGCTCCGACTTCTTCTTTTCTGTCTCTTAGTAGCGATTTCGATATTCCAAATTTTGGGTTCGGGGGAAATCCCGAAACTCTTACCCAAATCTTGGAAATCGTAAAGCGCAATGAAGAGGCCTAAAAACGCAATGAGGAGGTCCAGAGGAAGACGGCCGAGGATATGAAGCGTCTTGAGGACAAGATTGACCGCATCGCCACTACCACGGACGCCTTCCGTCGTGACCCTCCGCCTTTTTGATGTAGTCAAAGGGGGAGAATGTATTAGGGTGTTTGTGTTGTCCATAGGTCTATTTTGTGTAATAGGACGTTACCTATGTTTTATGTTTGTTGTTCATGCTTCGTTTCATTTCTATGCTTTATCATTTTGCAATGTGTAGTAGTAAAACAACATGTCCCGAACTCGCAAATTATGAATTGAAATATGTTGTTTCTATTAACTCTCCATGCATTACGTAAATAAATATCAAATTGCAAAATTTATTTCCTAAGGGGGAGCATGCAAATAAAAATGAATGATGCACACATTGAGGGGGAGTATCACTTGATACTTCACCATTTATGCGCAAACACGAAATGTTTTGTTAACATCTAAAAGGGGGAGATTGTTGGCTTTGAAATTTTATTTCAAGCAATAAATCTTATTTTGATATTATCAAAACATTCAAAACCGTGTTTGGTACTAATATGGCTTTGAGCTAAGTGTTTCAGCAAGTATAGGTAAATGATTCGGGAAGATCGCTAAAGCAACAAGCGATAAGGAAACTCAAGCGCAAACTCGAAGAAGGACAAAAAGATCAAAGAAAGAACAAAAGCTGGACTCAAGACCTGGGGTAGATAGGTCGGGGTGAGAATATTGTAACAAGGTATCTTATGTGTTGATTGGTCTTATAAGCTCAAGTAATAAATCAAACGAACTCAAACGGATCAAAAACGGACCTTGAAAACAATTATTGGAGTCACCTAGTCGACTGGCCATGAAATGACAGCCGACTGACTGTGACCCAGTCAACTGGCCGTTAAGGACCCAGCTGATTGGATGAACCAATGAGCTATAAAACATTTTGACTGCATGAGGCAGTCGACTGGCCTGTCCAAGGCAGTCGACTGACTGTGCCCAGTCGACTAGTAGTTAAGGACCCAGCCGACTGACTGAACCAGAGAGTTTCGAACATTTTTGATTGCCTGAGGCAGTCGACTGGCCTATCCAAGGCAGTCGACTGACTCATGAGGAAGTCGACTGGCCTTCTTGAGGCAGTCGACTGACCCTAGCCGTTGGGAAAAATATTTTAAATTTAAGCATGGAGGCAGTCGACTGGGTGCTTCAGGATTTTAAGGAAAAGTATTTCTAAACAATATTTTTGCCCAAAAAGAAATGATTTTGCTTGCAGATTTTCAGGTCCTACTCTCCATATTGTCTAGGGTGAGATACACTCTCCAAACCCTAGTGTTACACTATATAAAGAAAGAGATATGGATTAAAATTCCCAAGGTTCTTGTCTGAGAAAGTTTTTTGAAAATTCATTCATCTACTATTTTCTCTCAAGCACTTTTTGGAAAATTTTTGATAGCAAGAAAGATCAAAATCTCGTTTTTCATTCCCATCATTTTGAAGATTTAAACTCAAGCCTTGTGCTTATTCTCTTATTGAAAATATATTGTGAGAATATATATATTTTGAGTTCTTGAAATATCACCTAAAAACACTTTAGCTTATATTGATCTATCTTCTATAAAAACCTTAGGGTTTTGAGTGTTTTTGTTTCTTGAGTGATATATTGATTACATACACAAATTTGTGATCTTGGGTGAGTGAAACCCATTGTATAAAGGGAGGATTGTTCTCTTGATTGTGTGAAGAGCTAGTTAGCTCTTTTGTAAAGGTTTTGTTATTCCACCTATTGAAGGAAGAACCATAGTGTGAGGATCGGGAAAGTCTCAAGGAAGGAGATTCTTTGAGCCGAGGAGTAGGAGTTACCGAACCTCGTAAATATCACGGTGTCAATTTCTCTATCTCTATCTCCTTACTTTATGTTCATGCATGCTTAATTTATAGTGTGGTAAATAGCTTGTTGAAATTAAGTAAAATTACTCATTACATATTTACCTTGTAAATTATTATTGAACCTTGTTGCATGTTCTAATAAGAATAAAAAAGAGTTAGAAATTATTTTTAAAACCCTATTCCCCCCTCCCCCCTCTAGGGTATTTTAGTGACTTACATATATGTCTTGGAAAATATATATATTTCGAAAAATATATATATATATCTTGAAAAATATATATTTTGAAAAAAATATATATTCCCGAAAGAAAAATATATTTTTCTATATATATATTTCGAAAAATATATATATTTTCGGGAATATATATATATATTTTTTGAAAAAATGTATATATTTCAATATATATATATATATATATATATATATATTCCCGAAAGAAAAAAATATTTTTCTATATATATATTTCAAAAATATATATTTTCGGGAATATATATATATTTTTTGAAATATATATATTTTCAAATATATATACATATAAAGGAGGATGGGTTGGTATTTTCGTATCTTAATGGATGGACAAATAGCTTCTCACACACATTTATGGGTATTTAGTCATTTCATGTCTCAAAATTTGATTGAGGGGGTGAAAGTGTAATTAATGAAATAAGAGGGAGTGAAAGTGTAATTTATTTAACTTAAAATAAAAATAATGAGACCAATCTTTAATAAATTTGTTTAAAAAAATTAATGTCAAATTAGATGCAAAATTATAGGACATAAAAAAAAATCATAAAATTATTCAAAAGAGAGACAAAGACGTGTATACACAGTTTTTGGAAAGAACAAAAAATAATAAAAAAAATGAATAAAGAAATTCAAACAATTTGATTCAAAAAAACCAAACATCCGATAGATCATGCTTTAGAACAATATCAATTATATGATTAATGAAATATCAAGAAAAGAAAAACAGAGCATAGAGAGATCCAGAACTGAACCTTCTCCAAAGAAGTAAAACATTACAAATTAGAATCGAAACATGTCAAATGACAATACCAAACAGAGAAGTGAAGCACAAATTCCAACACATAACTATATATATACAATTATACATGTATACAACAGATAAATAGAAACAACAACATATACGCAGCAACAAGACCAATTGTGCGATGCTCTTATCTGCCTCGTCTTTTCAAAAAATCAAAAAATACAGCGCTTGAATCAGAGACGCTTGATTAAATTTTTCAATAAAACCTACAAAAATAGAGCATATAACAGTTCAAATTGTGAAGTAACAGAAGCTCACGGTTCAGATTACAGACACAAACACGAATAAAGAGTAGTGGCGAAGATGTACAGAACTCACACTGCGTGACTGCAATCAAAAACCTCGCTGTCACTGAAGAGAGATCTTCAAGAACTAGAGACCATGTCGATGCAAAGAACACCAAGACATTGCAAATCAATCCAATAAAACCCTAATCGAACAATAGAAGCCCTAGGAGGGGATCGAGGAAACCCGAATCGCCTGTGTGTCGCCACCTCCCTCTTCTCCTACACAAACCCTTGAAAGAGTGAAGAGAGAAGTGTGTTTCTATCTGTTTTTTTCTTTGGTTTTTTGGTTTTTTTTATTTTATTTTATGAGTTGTCCGTGTGTTTTGGAGAGAGTTGGAAAAACACCAAAAGGGTGTTTATTGGGTTTAGGCTGAAAATAGATAAAGTTGTGGTGATTGTGTTTTTAGTGTTTATAAATAATTTGGCCCAAAAATACTCTGCCAAACATGCGTAATGGGTCAACAAACATAAACACAATCATAAACAGGCCAACCAAACAGGCTCTTAATGTCAAATTAGATGCAAAATTATAGGACATAAAAAAAAATCATAAAATTATTCAAAAGAGAGACAAATACGTGTATACACAGTTTTTGGAAAGAACAAAAAATAATAAAAAAAAAGAAAGAAAAAAAGACTTGTGTACTTATTGATTTGTAACGATTGATTAGGGTTGACTCTTTGACAGGTTAGGGTTAAGAGGCTTACCTTTAGTTAACTTGGTATATGAATAGTTAAAGTTTTAGTTTTCAGGGTTAGACATATTTAGGGCATATGGGAGATTGATTATTAAAACCATCGAAGACAACTAAAAATAGGTGGTCAGCAAGAGGGAAAGGTACGAGCAATATTCCACTCTAAAAATATTATATTCAATTATATTTGTTCTATACAATATCAATTGTCAATACTAACTTAACCTTTCAAGGTCTTGGCCGGTATGCTACCAACAACACCAACTTGACAATACTCTAATTTGCAGGATGCAACGCTATCCCGGATTGACGTCATTTTCTAAAATAATTTGGTTGTCTGAAGATTTATGTTGTTGTTGCGATCTGGGTTGGCCGCAAGTGAGAAAAGACCGACGCTGGACTCCAGGTTGAAAAGAAGTGTCTGGAGACCACCTAGGGGACACAAATAATCGAGAGTCAATCGCAGTGTTGGAACGAGAAGTCTAAGCCTCTCATCAAGGGTTGGACTATTTGATTCAACAAAATGCGATAATTCATTTATTTATCCAATATACATATATCATTTATTTATATATATAATTATCCCCAATATATATATATATATATATATATATATATATATATATGTATGTATTATAAATACCCCCCCCACATATATATATAGTTACAATTTAATATATATATAATAAATCCCGAAAAATACCGGGAACCCCTAAATAATATCACACGAACTCGAAAACCTACGGGATGCCAAATAACTAAAACAGTCTGAAATAAATACGTCGAGGTATGAACCCAAACATCGGAACCCTTAAATGTCAAGTAAACAAAACGTGTCACCACGCAGTTGAAGTACTAAACATTAAACGTCGAAGCGAAACCGCGTAGTCGACAATAAGAAAGTCCAAGAAGTCATCAAGGAGAAATCGTAGAGTCGTTCATTCGAATCAAAACATAAACGTGAAAAATTTACGCGTACGAAACACCAAGAGTAAATAAGACGTCATGAACAAGTGACGTCACAACTGAAAATAAATCGAAAATAATTTTAGGAAAAAGGGAAAATAACACGGGGTGTTAAAACCTTACCGCCTTAGGAGATTTCGTTCTCGAAATCAGGGTGTACCTTAGTCAGCAAGTCACATCCGGTTGATCAGATCGAACGTTTTGCTCACATTCTTCGATAATTATCATCGTGGTACATACACAAAAGAAAAAGAATGACTGAGGTATTGTCTCACTTCGCTTGAGTAAAATCACAACATGATGCATCTAGTAAGACACGTCCTCGACACAATAATATTGAGAGACATAGAAAACACAAAGAACGTAGATCGAAATCATAGATAACCGTCAAACGTCTAACGTCCAATCGACCCTTTCCCGTCTACCCCAGGACAATAAAACCTAGAGCTCTGATACCATACTGTCACGCCCCTAAATTTCTAAGACTCCCGAACCGGGACATCTGAGAACTTCGGGGTGTGATCCAAACAAAGAGCGATCAATTAAGAACATCGATAATGATGAAACGTATGGAATAATGATAAAAATGATTTATTCCACACATACAGAGTGATAGAAACACAATAGTATGTTCTGATACCATACTATCACACCCCTAAATTTTCGAAACTCCAACTCGGAGAATCAGCTAATCCCGAGATGTGACGTCAGTGGAAGTGTAACGTTCTGTGAATCTTTTTTATATATATTATTTATTGTAATTATTGTTTTTCAAATTATAAATTTGCAAGAGTTATTAAATATTTATGTGTATGTTGATATTCATTATAATGTATTAATATATAGAGGTGGGGTATTATTTAAATTGTGTATATATATTAATTAGATATATACATAAATATATACATATAACAACACACACACACACATGCTCAACAGACACACACGAAAGAGATAGAGAGAGAGAGGTGTCACGAGAGAGAGATGAGGGTTCTGATTGCGAAAAGAGGAGGTAGAAGATAGGGGTCTTGCGGGGGAGAGAAAAAGGGGTCGCCGACGAACAGGGGTGGCGACATGGCCTGGAGGAGGTGGCACGACCTGGAGCCGGCGGCGTGACTTGGTGGACGAGGCGCAATGGAGGTGGGTGGCAGTGGGTAGGGACAGATTCGACCGGGAAGGGTTTCGGTTCCGTTTCGGGTCGAATCGTGCTCCATTTTTCGTGTCCATTTTCCAAGACCTAGAGATCCGGAAAAGAAGACCATGGAGGACGTTTCTACATCAAGGATGCAATCACCTTCTACCATGAGCAACTAATTCGGTATGTAGGATTTTCTAGCAAAACCCTAGCCAAGTAATGTAGTTCTTTTATTTGTTTTCAATTGTAACGAGGGGAAGCTGTGACCATACTGTGATGATTGATTGTAGATGTGTGACTGTTCTTATTCTTGACACAAGATTATATATTTATTCTTAATTCTTATCTTAAATTGAATGAATATATTTTCTTGCACAATCATGGTTATTCTAAACAAATTGTGATTTTCTATAACAATGGTGGTAATAAAACTTGAAACCCTAGGTTGACATATGCCATGTCTTGGCGAGTTAAAATAGACATGCTTTAGTTTATTTTCATGCATTATGAGTAGATTAGAGTAATTTAATTGGCATGTGGTCAGTCATGAGATGGGTTGTCGCAATCCAGTTGATGGTAATCCTTTTTGGGGTCATATTTAGCTATTTGCGGTACGACCTGATTCACAGTTATGGATCGCCCTCTTGCAATTAAGCAAATTTAGAATTATATTATGTGGTTAGTGGTGGAGTATGGAAACCCTAGATTTTGTTTATATTATTATTGTCTTAATCTATCTTTACTTGCTCTCTTAGTTAATCAATCTCAAAATCGACAAACCATATTTTTCTAGCAATTTAAGAGTATTATTTTATGAGAATTTAGAATACGACTTAGTCTCAGTGGGATCGATAACCTTTCACAAGATGAACTATATTACAATATGATTCGTGCACTTGCGATAGGTAAAACCTAAACCGTCATAAGGGGTTGTTTTTAACATATATTTTTAGCATAACCCAACGGACATTAGTGACCAAAAGATTGGTAGAGCTCTTCTTGACCTCGGTGTGAGTGTTAATTTATTACCTTACTCAGTCTATCAACATCTAGGGTTGGGAGAGCTCAATCTTACATCGATGGTGCTTTAATTGGCAGACAGATCAACTAAACAACCAAGAAGAATTCTGGAGGATGTCATTGTTCAAGTGGGTAAGTTCTACTATCCTGTGGACTTTATGGTGTTAGACATGGAACCTGACCACAAATCAAGGAGACATATCCCTGTTATCTTAGGAAGACCATTTTTGGCTACGGCAAGTGCATGCGTTGATTGCAGAACATGGGTTATGGATATATCTTTGGGAATCTAGAGATGAGGATGAATGTATTTGATATCAACCATCAATTACCGGAACCAGTCAAGTGTTTTAATATTGATAAGATGGTTGAGGAAGTGGTACCTCAGAGGAGTCGAGCAAGGAATGACTTGGATACTATGATTGAAATATCGAATGCAAAGTTTGACACGTAGGAAGAGCCAAGAGATTCACCTGAATCCCCATTTGTGTCACCAGCGACATTGGTGCCTGACAACTCACTTTATAAGATTGGGTTGTATGACGGCACTGAAAGTCGAGAGAAGAGCTTAGTGACAAATAAGTAAGATGTGGAGGCTATTAAAGATGCTTAATTGTCACGAACTTTTAAAGAACATACTAAGGATGACCCCCTCTTAAGGACACCTTTCCAGATGAACCAGTATTAGGTATACACATGGTAGAAAATCTATATGCCTTGGATGATCCGCGATTGAGAGATAAGTGTGAGGGGATACAGAGTTGTGCGTATAAGGATGCTCGAAGATACATAGCTCGAACAAGAGTACATCATGCTAAACATGTTCGTATTAAGTTCCTTGAGCTTGGTCAGAAACGACAATGTAATCCAAAGCTGAAAGTGTTTCTAGGTAAATTTTGACAAAGATGGGATGGACCACACAGAGTTAGATCGGTTTACCCCCGCGAAGAAGTAGGATTTGATAAAAGGTTTGGGATACATGGGCAGAGATTGAGATATTATGAAGAGATTGATCTGGGACTGGAATTTATAGCATTTGTCCGTTTAATGGAAAGTGGTGAAAGGGTGAAGGGAACATTACATAAAGGTATTGAATGAGGATCTGTTGGACACATTGACCGTGCATGGGGTGAAGTTAGAACATGATAAAGGAAGTACTTTATATGTTGATTATTGTTATATATTTGATGTCATGGATAATACTAATTGTTTAGAGGTGAGAGCACTGAGGGAGTTATTTATTGCATTTTGTCCTATGAGTAGGAGAAGTGTTACATAGAGGAAGGGCGTTGGATAACCCTTTGAGTGGTCATGTCGTGTTGACGACATTAAACATTGGTCCTAGGCTGTGAAAGTTAGTTTCTAGCCTCGGTTTGTAGAATAGTAGGTCATTTAATTTTTGCAAATTTCAATTTTTAGAGATTGTAGGCCCTTAATGCCAAATATTTGCTGATTTTATTTTAATTTCATAGAATTGTAGACCCTTAAGGCCAAATTGGAAAACAAAAAGAAGAATTTTTAATTCCTTGAAAAATTTGTGTGAATTTCTGGATATTTTTGAAATTTATTTTCCCTTGCTATGATGGGTCTTGTGCTTTGTTGATCATATCTACAGGTGATCCAAATCAAGTTTGGGGGAGGAGATGAAGTGCTTCCATGTTGAATTCAGAATTGAGCTTCAAGGGTAACTGTATCTGTTCTCATACTTTATTTTTGACCATGGGGACATGGTCTCATTTAGGTTTGGGGGTGAGGGTATGGGATTAGGAATTGGAAATTTTTGAAAAAATAAAAATTTTAAAAAAGAAAAAAAAACTTTTGAGCAGTTCTTTGTTTTCACGCATGAATGTTTTACATTACAATTTAATCGAGTTCATGTTTATGATGTATAAGTAATATGTGTTGTGATATTCCCATTCATGAGAATAATGGTTAGATTGAGTTAGTGAAGTGATGTGGTTTTACATGGGTGAGTGAATGGGTGAAATTGTAATTAAGAAGGACGACTTTGACCTATAAGCCCAAACACACATTCACTATGGAAATATGTTGATCTTTGACTATGTAGTTGAATATAATTTTGCCACAATAAAAGGGGAGAAGGGGAGATGTTATGGTTGAAATGGAGAAAATTGAAAAAATTATTTTGAGAAATTAAAATGCGAAAAGTAGTTCCTCGATATGAGTAACCGGGCCTTGGTATCACCAATATCATTGTTCACGTAAAAAGGGGAGAAAACTAATGAGCATAAATCTCATGGAAGAAGCTCAAACCTAGTTGGTCGGGACTAAAAATCCCCGCTGGAAAGTTCGGAGACTTAGAAAGATAAAAATGGATGAAAAATGAAACGATGGAAATATGTGTTTTTATTAAAAATGACAAAGTTTGATCAATGAAGTAAGAGAAGAAAAACTGAAATATCATAGTCGAGTGTTCACAAGATCACGGAAGGTTGTCCGGACTAAGAGTAGAAAGTAGCAAAATCATTCACTTAAGTGAGAACCATTCATGACATGAAGCTCAATATAATTATTGTTCGGTAGTGAGTGGGAGTATTTGCATCCATGTTGTCTTTTGCATTATATCATGACTTAATTGAACTTGTGTGTGAACTCACGACTACGTGATTTACAGAGAACTGATATGTTTGTAGGTACCATAACTGGAAACCTTCACGAGACTTCACTCATCCACTAAGGGTAATCTAGGGGTTTAAAAGACTTGTTACACATGCTAAGTGTAATCGTCGACCCTCATGAAAGCAATAGTTAGAATAAAAATCATCACAAGAAAGTTCCCTGAGTTTATTGCTAAGGGACTAGCAATATGTAAGTTTGGAAGTGTGATAGGTGTAAAATATTAGACATTTTGACCCCTTAACACACTATTGTTACATTCTTTCATTCCATTACTTTGTATTTTATGTTGTTTGTGTGTTAAAGCATGTTTCAAGAGCTTAATGAAGAAATGAAGCTAACTTCTGTGAATTAACCAAAGTGCATGTTCTTTTTATCAAAGAGGCAGTCCGAGAAAAAAATGGCTCCTAGAGGGTAAAACCGGAATTTCCCGAAGCCGTCATTTCAAGCAAAAAGTGTCTTGGAGTCAAGATGGTCATTATGGCACAATTGCGGAGAAACGTGGTTTTGATGAAGAATCTACGCTTACAGAAGCAAAAAGTGGCCAGAAAGTGAGTTTCTACGCTTGTCCCTACGCTTGAAGCGTAGCTGCGGCATGAACAGTGTTTGCATCCACCGAGCACTCGGTGGAAACTTTACTGAGTACTCAGTAGGACAAAAAATCAGCATACTTTCATGCCGCAAAAGGAGTGATTATTGAGCCTAACATCAAGAGCTTGAAGTCAGCTTTCCAAAAAGCTATTACATGCCTCCATCCAATATGTGTAGCTCTAGATATGATCAAAAGAGTGAGGCGCATAGCTGTGGTCATTGAGTACTCAGTGGAACCTTTACCGAGTACTCAGTAGATCTAAATAAAAGCTGAAAATTTTAGAATCAGGTTAAATTTCTATTTTTACTCGAAATGATCCGAATTGACCCAGATGACTTTGACTTCGACCCCACCACCTCTAAACACATTTTTTAGACTTATAATACATCATATTGAAGGATTTTGCTCAGTTTAGTGTGAAATTACGAAAAAGGGTAATCATATTCTCCAAGTTAGGGTTTCCCTCACCTTTGCATATATATAACAAGACTTGCTATAGATTTTGGGGACTTCTCTCTACATAATTTTGGGGACGTTCATTAGAGGTTGTTCAGTCGTGAGTTTTAGAGGTTCATTCATTCAGACTTACTGCTGTTGAGAGTCGTATTCAAACTTAGAGATCTGGAGAATAAGACCATGGAGATCGTTTCTACACCACCGATGTAGTCACCGTCCACCATGACCAACTAACTCGATATCTAAGGTTTTCTAGCAAAAACCTAGCCAAGTAATGTAGTTCTTTCATTGTTATTCAATTGTAACGAGGGGAAACTATTGACCATACTGTGATGATTGTAGTAGTTAAGAGACCGTACTAATTTGAAATATAAAATTATATGTTTGTTCTAAATTCTTGTCTTAGATGTAATGAATGTATTATTTTGCACAACTATGTTATTCACTATGAGCTAAAACTCGGATGCTTAATTTTGGTTTTCTACACAATGGTGGTAATGAAACTTGAGTCCTTAGGTTGACACAGGCCATGCCTTGGCGATTTAATATAGACATGCTTTAGTTTATTTTCATGCACTAGGAGTAGATTAGAGTAATATAATTGACATGCACTAGTTAGGTCAGTCATGAGACGGGTTGTCGCAATCTGGTTGATGGTACTCCTTTTTAGGGTCGTATTTAACTATTTGTGGTACGACCTGATTCACAGTTATGGATCGCCTTCTTACTGTTGATAGAGTGATGAACTATATAATGCGGTTACTAGTGGAGCTATGAAAACCCTAGTTTTCTCTCTCATATGAATCACAACCAATTTAATTTGATTTCTACATAATTTTAGTTATGATAGATAATTTGGTCTTTGATCACTCAAACAAACCATTTTTAGACAATATAATTCAGTTTTTTGAATTGCTAAAGTGAACAATCTTAGTCTATGTGGGATCAATATCCTTTTCTCAAGCCATTGATATATTATAATCGATACATGTGCTTACGTAGGGTAAAACCTAGTATCATTAAGGTGTCATTTTTAAAAATATATTTTTACACACCTGACATCACATCAGTCACATTCTCACATCATTTCATGATATCAGTTAGTTGAGATGTTGTATATATAAACTTGCTCTACGATTCTCTTACTATTGTTATAGCTGGACTTATGAGTATTCAGTGTGTTGAGTTGTGGAACTCACGGGTATGTAGACCAAGACGAGATGTATATTATATTTTTGTTCCAGGATGGGATCTGGTTTTGAGTTTTGGGAAGAGTTAGTTAGTCTCACCAGTTAGGGCAGACACAGAGGGTATTTCCTTGCTGAGCATTATGAGCTATTTCCCCTTGTGTTTATTATTTTCTGGTTATGTGACCAGAGAGGGTCGGATGTAGTTGTTGTGAGGTTGTTGGCATGTTGGGACCTATTGTTTCAATTTGTTGTTCATGTCATGTTTAGGGCTAGTTTTGCGTTTACCTTTCCCTTTTGGATTAATGTATTATTATTTTGGCACCTACGGGTGTAGTGGTTTGTATCTATTTCCGGGTTGACATGTACTTCGTTTGTGTTGGGTATTATCATGTATATTTTAGACTGTACTTATGCTATGGGGCTTAGAGGGGTGGCGACTCTATTATGTCGTCCATCCCGGTCCCTTATTAAGTATTTAGGATGGTAATTCCTATTGTTTAGAATGTTTATATTGCATTGATAAGACCAAAATAGTTGGTATTCTGGGCGTTTATTTACCCTTGTTAGTTTCTTTATTTTATTAATTTGGTATTTTTATGGGAGTTGTGTGTTAAGTGTGTTTTCAGGGCCTTAATATAAAAATGTGTTAATTTGGGGTTTTTAGCAACTATGCGGAATTCAGAGCAACACTTAGAAGATATTTGCACTCAAATCAATAAGGTACAAGTCAGTAAAGCATATTACAAGTCGCTGAAACACAATTTCACAGAATAAATAAATATTAAATTTCAGGAGCCACCGATCGATCGGTCGTTGCCGCCTTGGAATCTGTGCAAATATATATTGCAGAATTATGACTTTGTGTACAAGTATATCATGGGACAATATCGTCCATTCAGCGCCATTACTTAGTCCCTAAGTCCTCTTGGAGTGCAAGCAAAGACATGCCATATCTACACCAACTTTTGTCTATAAATACAGGTGGAATTCATGAAGAAATATATCTTTCATTCTTTCAATACAGAATATAGAATACAATAAAAGTCTCTCTCTCTAGGGAGAGATGCTCCTTTCCTCAAGAACTCAAGAACCAACCATCCAATTATGAAGATGGTGGAATCATCAACAATGGAGTCTCTCATTTCCATGAGCGGGTAGTCGGTATCTAGGATTTCCAATGAAACCCTAGCTGAGTAATGTAGTCTTTTATTTATTTTTATTGCAAAGATGAGAATCTGTTGAAGGGCACTCATATGATGATTATGTAGTGAGAGAACGAACAAGACCACCTAAATAAGATTTATTTATTAATTCTTTACTTAAGTTGAGACTGAATTAATGATTTATCTTGAAAAACTGTATTTTATCAACGAGACAAGAAATTCCATGATTTAATAACGGTTTCTACATAATGGTACTTATTTGGCATGATAAAGTCTTAGGTTTACACAGTCCATGCCTAGAGAAGATGATTGTTAGCGTGCTTTTTAATTTTATGTTTTAGGAGTAGTTGTAGTATAAATGCATACAACAGTCATACTAATCGAAGATGGATTATAGAGAATATGGACTGATTGGATTTTTTTGGGACTAGGCAACTGCTTGTAGCGTTACTAGTCTTATTCATATGAGTTGTACCGCCCTCTTGTAATAATATAATTAAAATACTATGTTATAAGGCAAGTGGTGGAGTTGGAATTCAACCCTAGACTTGTTTATCTTGAGTGAAACCAAAAATATTTATCTTTATTTTATTTTATGTTTAGTAGTTTAATACAACAAACAAATTTTATAAATATAATTCAATTTCCTACTTTATAATTATTTGAAATACAATTTTTATCTCTATGGTTCGATACCCTCTCTACCCAACTATACTATATATACTACTCGCATATTTACGACTGAGAGGTTAAAACTATATCGTATTAATTCCTTATTTTTAACATTATTATTTTCACACTTCTGGAACCGATCATGCATTACAGGGAGTATGGAGTGGAACTTATCCACCGGAGTGTTCCCATACAGACGGAACTCTGCCCGATTTTTGTTAGATTTGTCAGGTGGCGCTCTAGTGATCCTAGACTCCAATACGGGAGGTCCTGTGGACTTTGGGGCATTACAAGATGGTATCAGAGCAATGTTCTTTAAACTTGGGATGATGAGTTAGGGTCAATCACGGTTTGGTGTTGGACTTTCCGTTGTTTCATACATTATGCGTTACGACTCTAGTGTGAGTTGGCTTGGCTTTTTATTTCCTTTTAGCCGACTGGGGTGTTGTTGTCCTACGTGTTAGGTGTTTTGAGTCATAACTGTTGTTTGAATTTTATCCTTGTTGTAGTTATATTGGGTACACCATAGTGGTGGGGTTTTTCCCAGAGGGTGCGAGGTTTACACTAGTAGCTCTAGTTGAGGGTGGACAAGGTAACCAGAGATTAAATGTTTTGACGATAGTTTTGGTTCGTGGCTTAGACCTTTTAGACTTTATGGGTCTTTCGTGGTTTCCCCTATTATGGATATTAGTACTTGGCACGTCTATTGACGTCTTGGTTTCTCGATAACTGTTAGTAGGATGGGGATCATATGCTTTGTCAGGGTTTCGTGCTTAAACCCTATTGCTTTGCATGTTTATGCTAAGTGTTGTAGCATAGGGTGATGTGGCATTTGTGTCTAGTTACGTGTGGTACATCTTACGTTTTTGTTATGTTTAATGTGCACTTATTTTTTGTGGAGGCATGATACCACAGAAGGATCCTTTGTAGGGTGTGGCATCTATGCTGGTTTCCCTGATTGAGGGTGGATTGATGCTCAGAGTCATGGGATATCCTTAGAGCCTGGCGGATGTATTGGATTCACCAGTTGCATGGGATTTAGTGGGTTCCATTTAATGTGGTTTTGTGCGTCCCTTTTTGTGGGGAGTTAGAGCACGATAAGCTTAGGTGTCGTCGGAGGCGAGAGATCTGGTGTCACTCCTGTCGATAGTGTGGGCACGATGTGATTAGGTGCCATCAGCATCTGAATGACTGGGGGAGATTCCGTTGTGCCTATGTTTGTTATACCCTTTAGGGGCATATCCCTAGGGATTGTCGCTTGTCAGAGGAGTTTGTTTGTGATGTGCGAGTGTGTACCCAGTACTGTCATGTTGGGCATGTCAGGACTCGATGTCTGTGGTTGCCGTCGGTTCAGACTGGCAGGCAGGGTGTCCTTATAGGTGTTTTTCATTGTGGCCAGTTGGGTCACAAACGGAGAGAATGTCCTCTAAGATTTGTATTCCCTAGGGAAATGTTAGGTTCGTTGCGGTATCTATTTTTTTGTAGGTTGTTACTTACTGGTTTATCCCAGTGTCATCTAGGGTGTAGATTGATTATTTTCTTATGGGAGATCGTGGAACACTAAAGGGGGTTAGTGGTTGTGCATGGGGCTAACACACGATGGTTACGGTTAAGGGAATAACGAGTTGTTTACGTTATCCCCTTTTTCCCTTTTTGAGGCACGTGTTGGTTTTTCTAACTGTCTTACAGTTACCCTTATGAATTGTGACTGTGCAATAAATGGTATGCTAGAGAACGATAATATCGGTTGTGGGTAGTCTGGACGATTTATGTCTTTTTCTTTTCCGCGTGACAAGTAAAGTCATGTGCAACCTAACCTTTAAAGTGATAGACTTTATATAGTACAAGAGAAGGTGACTTGGCGGTTACGCCAAGGGTTGCGAGTGATATGATTAGTTGGAATGACTTGTTGGAGATAGGGCATTTCTTGATGTTGTGACCAATCTCGGTTTGGTTATTTAGGTATGCCTGGTGGGTTTTTAGTGTTCGTGTGAGTTGTTGGCCATCTTGGATGGTGAGTGGTGTACAGGTATGAGTTCTGTCTCATTGATGTGTCATTTGGTTCGACTAGTTTATCCTATCTTGTACTAAGGCGTACATGTTTCAGAGTCATATGTCCTTCTTAGCCCTTTTAAAGATTTCTTTGCTTGTGTCATCTATGGCACCTGCTATTATAAGTCAAGACTCGGTGTGAATCGGTGTTGTATCACACCATTCCAGTGATTACAGAAGTGCTCTGAGACTTCAAGTCATAGTGGTATGTTCTCACGGTGTGTGATATAGGACTGTGGGATTGAGCATTGTGTATTCTATTGTTAGGAGTTATAGAGTGAACTGGCAAGTTATGTGCCTTATCCACTATGACGTGGATCCCAAGAATAAGGAATTAGATGGTTTGACCATTGAGGTGTTGGGTCATCGTGTTGATGGAGGCCATAGTGTCTAGCGAAGTATCCCTTTTAGGTTATGAATGGTTCCTTGACGTAGGGAGTAAGAGGCGAATGCCTAGATTTTGTCATGGACCGAGCTATGAAACTGTGGGCTCAAGATGGAATGGCGAGGACTCTTTCAACTATGAGGCGTGTGACTTTTGGGATGGTCTATGGACTCTAGTCATTGTTGAACTCATTTCTGTATTGGAGAGACGGTAGACCGAGGTGTGATGGTCTCCTTTAAGAGTTAAGTGTGTCATAGTGGTGTTGCTACCACGACTAGTTTGTGGACTCGTGGTTCGATGTGGTTACCTTTGGGATAGCGAGTCGTATCGATGTATGCTGGTGGTCTGATTCCACAGGGTGGGAGCTTATAGTCTTAGAACCTTGCAAGAGGTTGTTTTTGCATTTAGAATTATGGGTTTGAAGTATGTTTCTAGCTAACCTTCGAAGCGGTAATCGTAGAATATAGTTAGAGTTATGTCATTTTTCCTTATGGTGAGTGTGGAAATCACGGACTTGGGTTTATTCCTTGGTATGGGCCTTGTGTTGAGGGAAAGCACCGTGGTTTCCCTCTACTGCATGCTAGCTTCACAATCGTGTGCATTTTAGGCAAGCTAGCAGTTAGTTCACTGGTAAAGTCTTCGTGGGCTTAGTGCTCGGTGTTGATGGCTTAGTTAGTTTTTCCTTCTGTGGGTGTGTTTACCATGGATGTAGATTGGTGTGGTTCTCCCTTAGTGAGGTCATGGTCATGTGTTATTGCCTCACTTTCTGGTTTGGGTATAAGGTGTGTGCTTAGTGTCTTGTTAGACGTGTGTACCAAGGTGTCAGAACGAACCTGGTTTTGGTTAGCTGTTGGCACCTTAAGGTTGTTAACACTTCATGTTGAGCCAGTTTCGGACGGTGGATGCACGATGGCAGTCGTGAGGGACCAATTTTTCCTTTTGAGTCGTCCTGCTTGTCAGCACATCCGTATTCTGAGTTATGTGTCCTTGACCGAGTGTATCGTGTTGTGGTGTTTCTTTAGACCGTGTGATATGTTGTTATGTGTATGTTTATCAAGTTATTTCTAGTGTGCCTTGTTGCCACCCTTTGGTTTTCTTTCTCCATGGAGGGTACGGGGCTTCAGTTTTGGGAAGTCCTTGAGGCATCGGGAAATGATAATTGTATCAGCGACTAGTTGTGGCATAGGGTAGTCGGTAACCTCATTCCCTTTAAGGTCCCTCTGAGATAGGGGGGTTGTACAGTTTAGGGGAAAGAACATCAAGCTATTCCCATGTCTAGTTATCGGTTGTATCTCTTGATTAGATTGGGAGAAAACATACCAGTTAGTTTTGCCTCTGGTGTTAGCCGTTGTTTATAGTGTAATTCTTTATATTTTTTCTATGCTACGGATGTATCTGTTAGATCCTTAGCATGTCCTGTATTAGGTTGATATCGACGTGTCCGAGGATATGTTGTACGATGGGTGACCTATACGGATAATGGATACATGGGATCAAGTACTGTGGGGTGAGATCTTTTTTCTGGTCAAGGTTCGCTAGTGGCATCACTGTGTCAAGGAGGTGACCTGAGAGAGAGTGTGTGTGTTGGCCATTCAGGTAGAGAGCCCTGTTTTCGTTCACCATTACAGTTGCGCTATGATTTTGGGGATGAAATCTCCTAAGTAGGGGAGATTGTAACGTTCAATGAAATTTGTTTATATATATTTATATTATTTATTGTAATTTTTTTTTTTGCAAATTATAAATTTGCAAACGTAGTTAAATATTTATGTGTATGTTGATATTCATTATAATGTATGAATATATAGAGGTGGAGAATTATTTAAATGGTGTATATATATTAATTATATATATACATAAATATATACATATAACAACACACACACACACACACGCAACAGACACACACATCCACATTTTGCTTCTTCGCCTTCTTCCCCGAAAAATCTGCACTTCTTCTCCTTCCTTCGTCGTCACAGAGAGAGATAAATAGAAAGAGAAAGAGGTATCGTGAGAAGAAGAGTAGGGTTCTAATTGTGAAAATAGAAGGAGGAAGAGAAGGGTCTGCGGGGGAGAGAGAGAGGGGTTGCCGATGAACAGGGGAGGCACGGCCTGGAGGAGGTGGTGCGACCTGGACGAGGCGGCGTGACTTGATGGATGAGGTGTGACGAAAGTGGTGCGGCAATGGGTAGGGGAAAATTCGGTCAGGAAGGGTTTCGACTCCATTTCGGGGTCGAATTGTGTTCCATTTTTTGTATCCTTCGGAGGGTTAACGGGTAATCGCCTTGTTCACGTCATAACCAAATTTGGGGTTGATACGTCGAATGGTTTGGCGTACATCGCGATTCTAAGTGGTGAGTTGACTTTTCTATTTTCGTTATTTTGCATGCCCTAACGTCTATGAATTTTAATCATATTTAATATGTTGTTCAAGGTGTCATGGTGATCGTTTTGGCGTGTCACGGGGTCCGATTGGATTAAAGGTGCAAAATGCTATTTTTTGGAATTTCGGAACGGGAATCGGTGTTGGTTTGTTGCTATTTTTGTGCATACTTCTAGAGGTAGGGAAACCTTGTTAAATTGTGAGTTCACGCACTGAAGGGCGTGTGAAAATTATAGTCATGATGTTTAGAAATTATGATGGCTTAGAAAATTATGTTTAAATTGAAAAGAATGGGAATAAATAAATAAAGTAAATTAATTGAAAAAATAAATAAATAAAATTAAATTTATTTGAAAATCATTTGATGATGTGCACATGCCTATGTGATTTTATTTGAGCATGCTATGTGTGTATTAAATTAAATTTATTTGAAAATCATGCTTGTATGCCTAGGGTGCTAATGATATCATTATGTCATATTCCTCTCATAAGAATGTAGTATGTGGGAGACGAGATTTGCATGATTGCATTGAACACCGGACGTTGGGGTACGACCATCCTAGTGTAGGGATTCCGGGGTACGGAGAATGGGCCATCCTAGATGAGTCATCATACTTGTGTTTGACGTACATGGTGTGACTATAGGGTAGCAGAGAGAGCTACGCCTGAGATTTAATTTTCCCGTTAAGTTAGGGATTCAGGGGTACGGAATGCCCGCTTGTTCCTAGGACTCTGGGTTATGAATATCCTAGATGAGTCACGTACATAGTTGGTTATACATGATGACTACAGGGTAGCAGAGAAACTACGTTTGAGAATCGTGTTTGGAGATATAGGTAGACATAGACATGCATCATATTCTCACATCATTTCATGATATTAGTTAGTTGAGATGTTGTATATATATAAACTTGTTCTACAATTTTCTTACTATTGTTATAGCTGGACTGGTGAGTATTCAGTGTGTTGAGTTGTAGATCTCATGGGTACGTAGACCGAGATGATATGTATATTATATTTTTATTCTTGGAAAAACTAGGTAGTCTCGCTAGTTAGGGCAGAGATAGAAGGCGTTTCCCTACTGAGCATTGTGAGCTCATTCCCCTTATGTTTATTATTTTCAGGTTATGTGACCGGACATGGTGGGATGTAGTTGATGTGATGTTGTTGGCATGTTGGGACCTACTGTTACATTTTATTGTTCAGGTCATGTTTAGGGCTAGTTTTGTGTTTACCTTACCCTTTTGGATTAATGTATTATTCTTTTGGCACCTACATATGTAGTAGTTTGTATCTATTGCCGGATTGGCACGTACTTCATTTGTGTTGGGTATTATCATGTATATTTTAAACTGTTCTTATGCTATGGGGCTTGGAGGGGTGGTGGCTCTATTGTGCCGTCCATCCCGGTCCCTTGTTAAGTATTTGGGATGATATTTCCTATTGTTTAGGATGTTTATATTGCATTACAGGGAGTATGGTGTGGACCTTATCCACTGGAGGGTTCCTGTACAGACGAAAATCTATTTGATTTTTGTTAGATTTGTTAGGTGGTGCTCGAGTGATCCTAGACTTCAGTACGTGAGGTCTTGTGGATTTTGGGGCATTACAAGAAGCGACCACTATAATTAATAATAACAAGGAAATACATGAAATAAAGATGAAAATAATGTATTACATGCACCCCTGAGTGATAGAAATTCAACAGCGGAATCTAACAAAAATCTGGCAGAGTTTTGTTTGTAAATGGAACATCCGGAAACACAAACACAACAGTATAACCTACCAATAACAAATTGATAACAACAATGACACATTGCCCAACATTCGATAAACCTACTAGGGCAGAGGTTTTGGAAATAAAACCACTGCTGCCTCTACACAACCCTCTATATCCTATAGAGCCACAATGCTCGAATAAGAATACAGAAAGGCACATGGTGTTGCCGAAGAGATATAATGACATCTTGAAATAATAAATACATAAAATAAATAATACACCGAAGGGGATATGCAAATAGGATGGCTCCAAAACTACAACAATAGCCTCCAGATCATAAGAGGAGGAGAAACAAGAGAAAAAAAATGAATAACGGATAAAATTAACGAATACTAAGTACAACATCCTAAACCATCCGTACCATCATCGCCACTATACATGTCGTCAGCATCCACCTGCAATCCTGCAATCTGTGTGGGGGTAAACAAAACCACGGCTCACAATAAAACCTCTAACAAACACTTCTTTAGCCGTCCAGGAAATGCTAACCATCCCGTGTGCATGCATCTATCCTAGGTCGGTATGTCATATCACATGACACTCATGCCAATGCAAGATCCCAAATAACCCAATCATATATAAGGGAAACACGATAAGGCACAAATCATAGAATATAATGTTAACGATAAATCACTATCACGTACCAATGTACAAAACATAGTCGAGTATATATATGTAAACGTATATACATACCCTAAAGGTAACTAATCATATCCCGATATATGGGTACATATATATATATATATATATATGTATATACATAAAAGTACACAATCAACCTCACAATGTACAACCAAGGCTCGTACTCTAAGTACCCATACCTATAGTCTACACTAATATCACAAACATGTGCTAAGTACGCAACACCCAATATAAGCTAACAAATCACTAAGCGTTCACAACACTAACCAGAGGATCCAAAAAGGGAGAATCACAATCACCTATAATAACCAAGGGAAGAAGAATCCACAACTAGTACCAAGGAAGGCTTATAAGCAACTCCCCGAGAACACAGGAGGGAAAACACCTATGTCCTTGTGTACTATCATAACCAATATCAATATATATATGTATAGTAGTTATATATATATGCGAACCATCATCCCATTCCTAGAGAAGATCTACATCTCAAGGACCAAGTCACCTCAATCATATCTCTATGTAACTCTCAAAATACTATCTATAATAAGGTCAAATAAATCACCAATGCACTTACTATAGGTGAGGAAAGCTAACAAATCAAGACACGGAGAGTCCATGAACATTACTCTCATGAACGACAACATAAGGGTCAAAAAACAGAGCAAGGGGAAAGAGGTTCCAATGCTAAACAATGGATAACCGAGATAACAATATCAAGATTAAGAACACCCACAAGTGATTAAGGAAACACCCGGACAAAAGAAACCAAAAGCGGATTACCGAGAATGAAAGTCATAAAAAGATGAATCCTAAGGATTCAATAGTTTTAAGAAAAAGGTTGTCAATACTCGAACCAATCAATCCGGCATCCATGCCCCTAACATGTGTAAAAACCTAAATCACCTAGGTGTTGACATCAAGCAACCAAGAAGAAGGGAAATGAAACACTATGTGTGTGCACTAAACAATAAGCCTCATACCCGAGACTTAGAAATGATCAGAAGCAAAAGTGAAACAAGAAGACACCTTTCAAACCACTGCAGGTCGAGATCTTGAGAAAGAACCTAGGAATCTCAAAATCTTGAGAAATATTAAAAAGTAGGTTTTCTTTAAGAATCCAAATAAAAAATATGACTGTCTTGCCCCCGGTCTCCGTCATTCGCCATCACCGACTTTTAGAAGTTAAAAATATTTTTAAAGAAGATCCTAAGATCACTTTTTAAAGTACAAAAACTTGTCATGGCTACGGGGGTATGCAAAAACGGGTTTTTCTTTTAAATAAGGAGTTTGTTTATAAATCTTGAAAAACGTCATTTTCGAATGACAACCTGATAAGAGTGACCAAACCTCCAAGGAAGACAATCACTAAAGGCCTGTTTTGTAAACAGGTTTGGTGCCAAAAATATGGTTTTGGTGCCAAAAAATGGTACCAAAAAATGGTATCGTTACTGTAGCAAACCATGGTGCTAAATTTGTGAAGGATTTTGGAACCATCTTTTTGATGGTTTTGGATGGTGCGGGTACTATAGCAAACCACTGTAGCAACCCGAATCACTGTAGCACCAAATATAATATTTATATTTTAATATTATAAATTTTAATATTAATATTAAAATAGTATTATTATAAATTTTAATATTAATATTTTAATATTAAAAATTAAAATATATTAATATTAATATATTAATATAATAAAAATATATTAATATATTTTAATGTAATAAAAATATAATATATTTTAATATAATAAAAATATATTAATATATTTTAATATTATAAATTTTAATATTAATATTTTAGTATATTAATATATTTTAATTTTTATAATAATATTAATATATTTTAACCCATACCAACTCTACCAAACATGGTTTGGTTTTTCAGTATCACTTTTTCTCACACCAAAACCATCTGCACCAAACATGATTTGGAACCAAAATAAAACCACACCAAACCAAATCCAACCCAACCCAAACCAAAACCAAAAACTAACATCGCACCAAACCGTTACCAAACACAACTTAAGGATTCTAAGGGTCCTAAATGGCCATTGCCACGAGAACAACTAATTTCAATTGTCACCTAGTCTAACTCAAGCAAAATCTCAAATGTACGATTGTAATTCATTCCTCAAAAGATGAAAGGCATTTAAAGGCCTATAATAAACAATCAACTAGGTTCACAATTCCATCATCCATCTTTTATAAGGCCTCACCTTACAGTTGATACTAAAAACCACTACTGACTTCAACTCTCCAAAGAAGTCACTAATCCAAGATACTTAAGTCTCAAAGGGCATTATAGTACATAATCACAAGTATAAGAATCTACATTTCATTATACTTTAAAATAGGGCATGTAAATCATATTTTCATGTTATCCACTTTCAGTTGGGCTTTATATTAAAATATGAATTTATTTATCAACATTCATAATAAACATGCTCCAAAATCACATGTAATAATATCATGATCTACATATAGAAGTGAAACACATAATAGTAACATGAATGTAATGTGACTCAACACCACCCATGGTACACACACCAACCACTATGGTTACGGATATAAGTGTCACCAAGTTGTTCACTTGAAGAAGATGTATATTCTTTATCAAGGAAGCTCAATGCATAGACAAATGACGAATTATGATCTGAAGATCGAATGCATGGACAAGCCACACCTTATGATGCGAAGATCGAATGCACGGATAAATCGCAACTTATGATGTGAAGATCGAATGCACGGACAAACCGCGACTTATGATTCGAAGATCAAATGCACGAATAAATAGTGACTTCGAGACAAGGGTTGTTTTCAGTGTGGGCAGTCGGGCCATATCACTAAGTACTGTCCTCAGGGATAGAGCGGTGATACTCCTATGAGTGGAGCTGGGCAGCAGTCTAGGGTTACTCAGTCAGCAGGCTAGTCTAGGTACGGGGCACCACAACAGCCAACACAGTCAGTTCAGGGTTCACATGCTATGAAATCTGCATCAATCATCCAACAAGCACCATGTCCTCAAGGTCGTGCATATGCAGTCACACTTGGAGCAACAATAAATAGAGTAACAGGACTATCTATTGTACGAGGTACACTTCTTCTATACGGTTGTTGGGCTTGTGTTCTTATTGATTCGGGAGCTTCACATTCATTTATCGCTTCTAATTTTGCATATGTTTTGGGTATACCTATCTCCTATCTTGATGTGGCATTATGTGTTGACACCAGTTGGTGGCAATGTGTATTTATCTTGAGTATGTCGTGGATGCGACATTGTGATTGTTGGGTGATCGGTAAAGTTCAATTTCATTCTCCTTGACATGACGAGCTTTGACATCATCTTGGCCATGGATTGGTTATCTACCTTCCATGCGCAGATTGATTGCTTTAGAGGTCTTGTGTCTGTGGCACGCCTAAGGGAAAGCGTTTCCACTTCTATGGCGATTGTAGTGACTCTTCCATTTCTTCCTATTGTTTATAGGGTCGTGATGTATCTAGTTTTCTATTGGCAAGTATTTTATTTGATGATGAGGTTAATGGTCAATTTGAGGTACCTCATGTCATGGGCGAGTATTATGATGTCTTTCTCGATGATTTGACTTCTTTGCCTCCGCTTCATGAAGTGGACTTTGTTATTGATCTTGTACCGGGTACCGATGCTATTTCCATGGCACCGGCTGAACTAGAGGGATTGAAGGAACAAATCAATGATCTCAAGGCGAAGAGATTTATTTGACCTAGTGTTTCAAATTGGGGTGTTCAGGTTCTTTTTGCTAAGAAAAAGGATGGGTCACTACAGTTGTTCATTGATTAACGTAAGCTAAATCGGGTGATGATCAAGAACAATCATCCTTTTCCTCGGATTGATGACTTATTCGATCAACACAAGGGATCTAAGTTTTTCTCTAAAATTAACTTGAGGTCCAGTTATCATCGGTTGCGGGATAGGGATGTGGATATTCTGAAGACCTCTTTTTGCACTCGTTATGACCACTTTGAGTTTCTAGTTATGCCTTTTGGTTTAACAAATGCACCGACGACATTCATGGATCTCAAGAATCGTATCTTTCACTAGTTCTTGGATATATTTGTCGTAGTGTTCGTTGATGATATTCTAGTGTACTCTATTATGAAAAACGAGCATGAGGTTCATCTTAGGACCACTCTTCAAATCCTAAGAGAGCACCGGTTGTATGCTAAGTACGAGAAGCGTGAATTTTGGCTTCAAGAAGTTCAATTTTTAGGGCATGTAGTTTCTGGAGGTGGCATTGATGTCGATCCTTCAAAGATAGAGGCGGTGATGAGTTGGAAGTGGCCAACTAATGTTTTTGAGGTCCGTAGTTGCCTTGGCTTAGCGGGTTACTACCGGCGATTCGTGAAATATTTTTCTCGTTTGGCGGTCCCTATGACTCACCTTACGCGAAAAGGTATCAAGTTTGTATGGGATGACAAGTGTGAAAAGGCATTCCAAGAGTTGAAGACACGTTTGACTACGACACCAGTTTTGATCACTCCCGAGCGCGGCATGGGTTATGTGATCTATTGTGATGCTTCTCGCGAGGGACTTGGATGTGTGCTTATACAATCTGAGAGAGTTGTGGCTTATGGGTCTCGACAGTTCAAGAATCACAAGCGGAATTATCCTACGCATGATTTAGAGCTTGTGACAGTTCTTTATGTACTCAAGGGATGGTGACATTACTTGTATGGTGAAAGATTTAAGGTATTCTTTGATCACAAGAGTTTATAGTACATCTTTATGCAGTGGGACTTGAATTTACAACAGCGTCGATGGGTCGAGTACATGGATTATTATGACTTTGCACTCCAGTAATGTTGTGTCTTCAGTTTCGTGATAGTGGGGAGTCATTAGTGACTTGGTTTAGCATGGTGGCATAACCTTCACTTGTGAGTCGTGTGATTGAGGCTCAGGGACAAAATGACAACATTGTTTCAGTTTTCACTCGCATTGCTAGTGGCGAGGTTGTCGATGATTGGGTTTTACACTCCGATGGAGCTTATCATTTCAGGAGTTTACTTTATGTATTGCATACTTACCGTGTGGACGTTTTGCGTGAGTATAATAGTTCCAGGCTTGCAGTTAACCCAAGTGGCATGAAGATGTATCACAATCTTCGGTGTCACTATTGGTGGGAAGGAATGAAGAAATTAGTTGCGGATTTTGTGAGTCATTGTCTTAGTTGTTAGCAGGTTAAGGTTGAACATTGAGGATCTACCGGGTTATTGAATCCTTTATCAATTCCCGAGTGGAAATGGGAGCATATTTGCATGGATTTCATAATAGGGTTACCAAAGATGAAGAATCAGAAGGATGCAGTATGGGTGATTGTAGATCGATTGACGAAGACTGTACAGTTTCTACCTATCCATGAGATGGATATTGTGGAGGTTCTTAGTAGGTTGTACGTGAAAGAGGTTGTTAGACTTCACGAGGTTCCAGTTACTATTGTTTCAGATCATGATTCGTGGTTCACGTCACGGTTTTGGTAGGATTTTCAAACTGTCTTGGATACGCAGTTACGGTTTAGTACTGCTTTCCATCCTTAGACAGATGGTCAGTCAGAACGTACCATTAAGATTCTTGAGGACACGCTTCGTGCTTGTGCTATTGATTTCAGAGGTAGTTGGGAGGATCATCTTCATTTGGCGGAGTTCGTGTATAACAACAGTTATTAGTCCATTATTCAGATCACACCTTTTGAGGCATTGTATAGTATACCGTGTTGTTCACCGACTTGTTGGGTCGAGGTTGGTGATGTCGTACTTTTGGGACCCGATATGGTTCATGAGGCAACCGAGAATATTAGAATTTCTCGATAGCATTTGGTTACAACAAATAGCCGATAGAAGAACACAATATGTTTCTGAATCATATGTTTCTTTGAGGTTGGTGATCCTATGTTTCTGAAAGTTTCACCTCAGAAAGGCTTACTACGGTTCGGGAAGAGCGGCAAGCTTTCACCTTGATTTATTGGGCCTTTTGAGATTCTAGATCATATCGGCAATATGGCATACTGTTTAGCGTTGCCACCGAATTTGTCGCGGGTTTATAATATTTTTTATATCTCTATGCTTCGCAAGTACGAGTCGGATTCATCTCATGTCTTGAGTTGGGTGGATGTGGATGTTGCCGAGGACGTGACCAACAAGGAGAGATCTGTGAGGATCTTAGATGCGCGAGAGCAGGTTTAGTTAAGGTCGTATGGCACCATCGTGGAGTCGAGGAGGCGACTTGGGAGCGTGAGCGTGAAGTTTGGGAAAAATACCTGGACTTGTTTTCTATTTTAGGCACATCATGATTTCGAGGATGAAATCTCCTAAAGTGTGGAGGTTATAGCGTACGGTATTTTTACGTTCTAATTAAATGTTTTATTAACAATTAAGTGCTTATGTGCTTAATGTGTTTATTTGCTTAGCATGACTTACATGATTTATTTGAGAGTAAATTTGTAAGTTGTCTGTTGTATTTTTATTTTGAGAATAATGAAAAGTATTGAAAATGAATTTGGAAAATAAATGACTAAAGGGTAAATTGGTATTTTCATATTTGGAAGAATTAGTGGAAATTGTAGAGAAAATGCTAAGTGTTGGTGTGTGAGTGGCATGGTGGTAAATAAAGATGAAAATATGGGGTAAAAGGGTAATTTAGAGTCAAGATGGCACTCTTGTAATAAATCCTAAGTTGAGATGGATTTGGTTTTTTCCGACTTTATAGTGTTGTCTAATTCTCTACCATTGATTTCAAGTCTTCTTCCACCTTTGCTCACAACCCTTGGATCATGGGGCCTTATTTAGATGACACACAAATGCATGAATGCATTATTCTTGGTCTTTCATCTGCAATACTTCATTTCCACCCTTGGATCATTCTCTCATTTTCCTTGTTTTATTTTCAACCCTTGGATTTGAGAAGAGTTAGTGGAGAATCCCTACACTTGTATATTTCTCTCCTTTGACCGACTTTCATATTTTTAACACAATCTCTTTCTCTCTTCTTCTCTTCATGCTTGGTGGGTGGTGAACTCTTGGGGTGGTCTCTTGGTGTAGTGTTCTTGAGCTCATTTGATTTAGTTCTACCATTTGTCCATTCTTGTAGAAGGTTAAGCTTTGTTCCAACCATCAAGTGAGTTACACTTGTGGTAGTTCTTGCTTTTCTCTTGTGAAGAGACCATTGGTGAGTCACAAATGCATACTCTCTTGAATTCAAAATTTTTTTTTGAGACCCTAATTTTGCTATCATTAGGGTTGGTTTAATTCTTGTGGTTGGAACCACTTTTGATAATTGTGATTTGTTGTGACACCATTTTACTAATTGTTTTAATTTTTGTACGAGGGTGTGCGTGTCTATGTATATATATGCAATATATATGTATGGGTTTAGTATTGACAACTTAGATGATGAAATAGGCCATTGAAAGTATGATTGTGTGATATTAATACTTGTTGTGGAATATTGCTTATATATGTGTAATTATGAGCATGTTGATAAAGTGGCCATAATATAATGCATAATAGACTAAAACATGTATTATGATGAGACATTATTTTTATTGAGACCCTCTTTGCATCTTGAGTACATCGTGTAGTGTTTGGTACGTGGGTGTTGGTCTATGCGGGTTGTGTAATCATGTGTGAGTAGTCTTATGTCAGATCGTCCCAACAACTGGCGAGGAGGTGTTTCAACCTACGAAACTAGTAAGTCCACAAATTGTCATATAGGGTGGGTCGTCTCATCCTCAAAGTCACAGGTCGTCTCGTGCATTCAATCTTCGGATCCTTAGTCGCGGGTCGTCTCGTACAACCGATCTTCCTTGTTGAAAGTGTAAATTCTCACAAGGGGATAATCGGTGGGACACTCTTTCTTTATCATGAGTCATCTCGTGGATGGTTAAAGTGTGTGTCTGTTGGTCTTAATGGACGGTGTGTGTACCATGGGTGGTTTGTGTCACATTGAATTGAAATTACCATATATGTGATTTTGATAATTATGTTGAAGCATGCTATAATTGTGAATGATTATGATGTGACCATGTTGGGGAATTTTTTTATTGTGTTCGATGGTGTCCCGGATTGGTGTGAGAGTCATGTGGAACAAGAGACCAACCTAGGATTAGTAGCATGAACCTTGGGTGAGTTGTACCACTCAGACTACCGAGATTGAGGCAATGATGATTCTTCTACCGGGCTATTTAGCTCACCACATAACTTTATATATTTTTCAGGTGATGATCTCGTTGGGAGAGTTCCGTAGTCTCTCCGTGGATGTGTGGCATTTTGTCTACCCTTTTGTGCATGGGTGGCGGACCATACTTACTTTTCTAGGGCAGTAATTGGATAAACATGTATTCACATACTTCTTTTGTTCATGTATGTCAAATGTATTAAACTACTTTCTTTTGACCCGACTAACATGTTAGCCTAGTAGTACATCCCTCGGAGTGCTATGCGCGGGGATTCTATTCTTTTAGTGCACATCGGTGCTGAAAATATAAAACTATGTATTTTGTTCAAACTATAACATGTAGACTTTGAATCCTTTCATTTGGAGTTGTGAAGTGGATTATTGCTACTGAATGTGATTATTAGGAGTTTGGCCGAAAATGATATTTTTCTAGGTTTTCAAACAAATCCTTTTCGCTTTCAAAGGAAAAACCTATTTTCTCCCACCCTCGTAGCTCCATCAAATTATCTTGTTTTAGAAATGATTTTAAACTCATTTTTATAAAGATTTCGACCTTTAGAATCTGGTTGTAGTTCAAACAGTGACTGAGGGCAAGACAGGAAATTTTACGATAATTTAAAGAATCACTTTTATACAAAGTTTTCATTTTATACGTTTCCCGAGGGTTCAAGGACTATTTATTATATCCGCAAATGAAAAACTCACTTTTTAAATATTTGTGATTTTTTAGGACCGACGGCGTAAAGAACGGAGCCGTATTGCAAAATCTAGCGTTTTCCCGTATTTTGAACTTTGCAAATTGGTTGAAACAAGTAGTAGCTAAGGTTAAAAAAAGATAGGTTTTTTTTGGGTTTTTTTCGTAAATCACCACTGCAATGTATTTTTGGCATGCAGCAGCCCATGCGGCACATGTGCGTGCGCGTGGGGCACTGCAGCGCGCGACATGGCATGCTATGGGTTGCAGCAAGACGTTGCGACACCTGATTTTCGAAAAATCATATTTTCCACCTCGCACCTCCTAATTGACTCCCGTTTGTTGCTACGACATTGTCTACAACCAAACTTTGTAGTTGTACTGTGAAATATCATTTTTACCCTTGAAATGACTGTTTTAACCTTGGTGAAAGAGGGGTACTTCAACTTCTGTTTTTGGTCGGTGTTGTCCGACACCATTTTAAAAATTCATATATCTCGCATCATTGCTTCGATCTAGGTTCCATTTCTTCCTACGGCTTGTGCTAGGTCCAAAATTTGTATTTATACTTTCAAATTATTATTTTATCCCTGAAATGACCATTTTACCCCTGGATAGACATGGGGTGTTGGAATGATCCGTTTAGAGTGTCGTTTGAGTCGTTTCACATCCTTTTCGATCCCGAGTGATATTTTTTCATCTTTTAGGCGTGGAATGACCATTTTACCCTTGTACAGTTATTAGATGACTTAATGAGATTTTATTTCGTTTCTTTTCACTTCCGTTTCACTCCCTAAATTATTAGGCTTGTGTTTAAGAGTTCTAGGAAATTTGGGGCATGACACCTCAACTTACAATTGATACTAAAATCTGCCACTGACCTCAACTCTCCAAAGAGGTCAGTAATCCAACATACTTAACTCTCAAAGGATTAGCAAGTGGAGCTTTCTAATAGGGAGATTAAAAATATTTTGGAAAAGATTGTGTGTCCGGATTTGAAGGATTGGCCTCGAAGGCTAAATGATGCACTTTGGGCATACAGGACTGCGCTTAAAACACCAATTGGTATGTTGCCATATAATCTTGTGTATGGTAAAACGTGTCATCTCTCTGTTGAGCTGGAACACTGAGCATATTAGGCTATTCGAAGAGTAAATTTTGATATAAAGAAAGTTGGTGCGCTGCGAAAACTCTAACTTCAAGAGCTTGAGGAGTTGAGAAATAATGCGTATGAAAATTCTCGGATTTACAAGGCCCAAACAAAAGCGTTTCATGATAAACATATTAGAAAGAAATTTTTTGAGACCGGCCAAAAAGTCTGGCTGTTTAATTTGAGACTCAATCTATTTCCTGGCAAGCTCCGACCGAGATGGGATAGGCCATACAAGATTACGAAGGTTTTCCCCCATGGAGCTCGATGATCCTGACATTGGAAAGAGGTTTGTCGTGAATGGACAAAGATTGAAGCAATATATAGAGGTGTAACCAGCTGAGTGTGTGGTATAATCGATTGATCTAAGTGAACCACCACCCGAGCTGGATAAGCTTGAACTAGAGTATTGAGAAGCAACAACGTCGTACCAACGATGTTAAAAATTGGTACTAAGTGAAGAAGAGTAGCTTGTGAGCTTAGTTTGTACTTGTAGACGGTAATTTAGTTATTTCGGTATTTAAGATCAAGTTTGTAAAAATGAGTCGTAAGGCCATCATCATTTGAGTAGGAAGTGTAAATTAAGCTTATAAAGCGTTGAGAATGCATAGAGTTGAGGACGGGATGAGAAGACGAAAGAAAATTTTTTGGGCCATAGGGACCTATGCTTCAAGCGTAGGTCCATTTACGCCTGTGGGCCTGTTATAACCAAGACCCGTCAGCGGTTCCCCCGTCCCCCTAATTCCATTCAAACTCTTCTTTCTCTCTCAATTCTCCACCAATCTTTACGAGGTTTGATTCTACCCTTTATTCATATGATTCCTCATCATTCTTTGCCAGTGGATTCTTAGATTAGTTGGTGATTTGTCTGGATTCACGTGAAGAACTTGAAATGTTTCTGAAACTCAATTTTTGGAAAATCATCGTTTCTCTCGATACGGTGAGTTTTGTTCCATTCTTTTGATTTCATGTGACTTATTTAACTATTCTAAACTAGTATGGACGAACAAGTTCGATCAAAATCGTGTTTTGATCCATTTTCTAAAAGTTGTGTTTTTTTACTTTGAAAGCGGATTAAATATCAAATTGTTTTTGGGACGACGGCTTGTTTAATCGTCATATTGGATATATTTAGATATAGTTTGAGTTTGATTTGGTGACCGGTTCATTATCGTGTACTTTTCAAAAATTCCCTATTGTAGGCATGACACAAACCAAGTTGTCAGTGAGACGAGTGGCTTAGGCTACAGTTGTGGCTAATCCACCGGTTTGACAGAGGTCAAGATCATCATCTCCTTCTCCATCCTCGATTCGCCGACGGAGTACACGCGCTAAGAGACCACAATATGTCGACTCGACATCCTTGTCTTCCTCGTTTGTTGAGGAAGAGATGTCAGAGAGTTCCACGCAGGGACGCGACATCCTTTTGCCACATGGTCACCTTATTGTTGATCCAGTTACTCCACAGGCACCATCATCGCCACTTGTGTCTAAGCCGTTGGAAGAGGAGATGGAGGAGGATACCAAACATGATGGTGTGAGGCAGGGGGATGATGCCAAGTAGGAGGAGGATGCCCCTTAGGGTGATGATAGAGTAGATAAAAGGGTACCGGAGCCACCTGTGGAAGGTGACCCCGAAGTTTTAACTACATTTTTACCTATGCCCCGGACAACATCGGTAAAGGATTTACTAGACCGGGCGATCTAGAAGGGGTATCAGCAGGAGTGTGAATACTTATTGCAAATATAAAAAGGATTATAGCATGTCCCTGCCTAGACGATAGGCCGGTTGTGGGCCTGATGGTTATTACCTATTCCTGCCCCGGCTAGTCTATATATTTGCGAGGATATGATCCGGGAGTTCTGGCTACACATGCACCATTTCAGCAGGGGGCTGAGACTACAGACAGTGGTCTGAGGTACTGAGATTGAGATTACTCCCCAGACTATTACTGAGGCGTGGGGTATTTCGGATGAGTGTCCACTCGAGCTAGTTGTTGTGTTCCCACCTATTCCCAAGATACTCCCATCTATTTCTGAGATTGTTACACTGCGGGGCAATAGATTGATAGACATCGGAACTGCACGAAGAAGGCGAACTATCACCCAATGCTTTGGTTTTGGGATATGATAGTCTGATCCCAGATTCTGCCACATAGCCATACCACCATGTGTTATGCACCGTTTCCGACCTTCCACTATAATTTTGAGTTCAGGCGGTGGATTTCTATCCCACAGATTTTGTGGGAGGGCCTATATACACATTATATTCATCTGCGTAAGGAGGCGAAGCTTGGTCAGCGACTGTTTCTCATTCGATTCCCGTGCTTGGTGATAAAGATTATGCTCGACGCCAGAATTGAGATGGATACAGGTGAGTAGAATATATTCAGAGAGGGTACCCCGTATGCCAGAGGGATGTGGACTGGTGTCTGAACCTAGATGCATGGAGATGCTATTATAAGGCAAAGATCGAGGTTCAACATATTACCAACCCAATATGTATAGGCCTAGGAGTAGGCTGATGACGCTAGTCAGGCTGATGCAGGTATGGCTCAGGATGCTGAGGCTATAAATGAGGCTGAGATGCCACAAAGGCCAGCTGCTGAGGATGAGGTTGTGTTGCCAGAGGCACCTGCGGGTGGTACTATTGCTATGTCTCAGGCACAATTTGATGCTCTTATTACACAGCTGCAAGGGCTAGAGCAGACATTGGCTGAGGAGAGACAGGCTTGGCAGTGTGAGACAGTGCGCCGTTGAAGAGATCAAAGGCGGTTATTTCATTAATTTGACTGTATGAGTCAGCATATTCCACCTACACCACTGACCTTTGATGACGAGGCTTAGTTTAGTTTTAGTTAGGTTTTTGTTTTATTTCATTTTTTCTTTTACATTGGAGATAAATTGTTGAGCGGATAGTTTTGTGCAGGGCTTTATGTGACCGCTTGGATGATTATTTGCTAAATTTTTTTGTTTAGAAAATTAAACTTTTATGATCAATCATATTGAGATTGAATATATCCCCGGATTTCTATGCTTATTTTACATATGCGGATAGTTTGACTTCTTTCAAGATGTTTTATCGCACTATGCGGACATTTGTGCATTTATGTTTGGGGGTGTATATGTGTTAGATTGATCAGAAGAGTGCGTTTAAATATATATATATATTTCAGGCCAAGCCTACGCTTCTACGCTACCTAATATCACGAGGTAATATTTTGATTTGTTTACGGGGTGTTTTGGCCTGGCTTGTATCTGTACTTTCATTAGTATTTGTTAAAGTTATTTTTAGGATTTTATGTAGACTTGTTAGAGTAATCCTAATATGACAAGGAAAAGGAATGCAAATACAAGTTAAAGTTGGATTAGTTATTGTTTCCACTTTCCTAGTCAGTCAAGGGTTTTAAATCTTTTTTCCTCTTTGATTTTACATCATCCATCTATAAATACATCCATAAAATAGAAACAATTCACAATTCTCAAGGGTTGAGCATTAGAGTTAGATATTCTTCTTCTATTTTGTCTATCTCGAGGGAGTTAGTATGAATAATGCTAATGAAGATTATTCTGACCCGGAGGAATTTATAGAAGGTACAAAACCATATGTAGATATGAAGAGCTCGAATGAAGGAGCTACGAGTCGGAATGGAAGCCGAACCACACCGAAATTGTTTATGTGGTGTAGATTACAATTTGAAGAGATATTTCATCCGGAGAGGATGAACCGAGTATTAATTGCACCCGGAAGGAAAATCATTAAGGAATGAGGATTGAAAAGTTTAAAAAAACCGGCGGGAGAAAAGGTGTATCCGGGCTTGGTCCGAAAATTCTATGAAAATATGACAATTTCGGAACCGACAGGATTTGAGGTTATGAAGGCTAAAGTGAATCAGTAGAGTGCTCCTATTGTGATTGGAAAAAGAAGTATTGTTGATGTGTGTAATATACTGATCCGTACTCCGACAAACTTACAATGAATATTGAAGGAACATCCTCAAGTATGGCCACATACGGATAATGAGATGGTTCGGGAATTGTGTGCAGTATCAGATCCAGGAGATAGGATATGTGATAATTGGTGGATGAAGTCGAATCTGTTTTATTTGGATTGTGTCGTTTCGGCTCAACTTTGGCCCAATAATCGGACCAGTGTAAAGGATCACACTATGCTTAGAACTTTGTATGCCCTAACTCATGGGTATGAACTGTGTGTTCCAATATTGATAAGGTTGAGATGTCGATTGCTCGAGCAATTGTGAGTAGATAATGGGCAGGTGCCGATAAATTTGAACATTATCTTCCGTACTCGTTTATGTTAACAAAGATCATTGCAGATATATCCGAAAGAAGATTTGGAAAAGAAATAAAAACTTCAGACTGTCGGATATGGTTGAAAAACATTGTATCAAATGATGAATAAGAGGAGGAAGATTAGGGTTTAGATTTAGGTTTAGGATTTTTGTTTGTGTTTTATTTTGTTTTTAGGGACGGTAGACCCTTAAGGCCACGTCTTTGTTTATTTTATTTTATTTTAGGATTGTAGGCCCTTAAGGCCAAATCATTTATTATTATTATTATTTTTTTGTTCTAAAATAAAAAAGAATCTTTGATTCTTTGAAAACATGTGTTGATTTCTGGATATTTATGATGGAATTTATTTTCCCTTGCTCTGATTGGGTATTTGTGCTTTGTTGATGCTATCTACAGGTAATCCAAATCTAGTTTGGGGGAAGGGATTCAGGCTTTGCTTTGGAATCCATAATTGAGCTTCAAGGGTAACTGTATATGTTCTCATACTTTATTTTTTACCATGGGGACATGGTCTCATTTAAGTTTGGGGGTGAGGGTATAGAATTATAAGAAATGAAATTTTTGAAAAAATTTGAAAATTTAAAATTTTGGATCAGTTCTTTGTTTTAACGTATGAATGTTTTGCATTACAATTCGATTAAGTTTTTGTATATGATGCATGAGTAGTATGTAATGTGATATTCCAATTCATGAGAGTAATGATTATATCGAGTTAGTAAAGTGATGTGGTTTTATATGGGTGAGTGAATTAGTGAAATTGAAATTTAGAAAGACAACATTGACCTATAAGCACAAACACACATTCACTATGAGAAATAGGTTGATTTTTTACTATGTAGTTGAAAAATAATTTTGGCACAATAAAAGGGGAGAGGGGGAGATGTTTTGGTTGAAATGGAGAAAATTGAAAAAAAATATGTTCATTGAAAAAAATAAAATTGAAAAGTAGTTCTTCGATCTGAGTAATCGGGCCTTGGTATCACCAATATCATTGTTCGCGTAAAAAGGGGAGAAGACTGATTAACATAAGTCCCATGGAAGAAGCTCGGGGTTAATTGGTCGGGACTAAAAATCCTCGTTGGAAAGTCCGGAGACTTAGAAAAAAAAGGATAAAATTGGAAAGATGGAAAGATATGTTTTTATTAAAAATGACAAAGTTTAATCAATAAAGTAGGAGAATAGAAACTGAAATATCATATTCGAGTGTTCATAAAATCACAGAAGGTTGTCTGGATTTAGAGTAGAAAGTAGTGAAATCATTCACTATTAGTGGGAACCATTAATGACACGAAGCTTGATATAATTTTTGTTCGGTAGTGAATGCAAGTATTTGCATCTGTGCTATCTTTTACATTGTATTATGACTTGTGTGTGAACTCATGACTGTGTGATTACAAAGAACTGAGATGTTTGTAGGTACCATCACTGGAAACCTTCACGAGACTTCACTTGTCCACTAGGGGTAACCTAGGGGTTTAAAAGGCTTTTTACACGTGCTAAGTGTAATCGTCAACCCTCACGAAAGAAAGGGATTAGGTTAGATTAGTTAGAATAGTTAGAGTAGTTGGATTAAAAAGATCATCACAAGAAAATTTCCCTGAGTTTATTGCTAAGGGATTAGCAATATGTAAGTTTGTGGGTGTGATAGACATCAAATATTAGACATTTTGACCCCTTAACTCACTATTGCTACGTTCTTTCATTCCATTATTTGGTATTTTTATTGCGTTTGCGTGTTAACGTATGTTTCAAGAGCTTAATGAAGAAATGGAGCTAACTTTGGTGAATTAACTGAAGAGTATGTTATTTCTATCCAATAACAGAGGCAAAAAAGCAATATGAGACAAAAATGGCTCCCGGAGGGCAAAAATGGCATTTCCAAAAGCTGTCATCTTCAACAAAAAGTATTGTGGGTTCAAAACGGTTATTTTGGAGCATTCACGGAGAAAAGTGATTTTCCACAAAATACCTATGCTTTCAGTTTCAAAAAGTGGCTGGAAATCACATTTCTAGGCTCGGACCTACGCCTGGAGGTATCTAGGGTTTTCTAGCAAAACCCTAGCCAAGTAATGTAGTTCTTTCATTGTTATCAATTGTAAAGAGGAGAAATTGTTGACCACACTGTGATGATTGTAGTACTTAAGAGACTGTACTGATTTGTAATATAAATTTCTATATTTGTTATAAATTCTTGTCTTAGATAGAATGAATATATTATTTTGAACAACTATGATTTTTCAATAGGAACTCGGATGCTTAATTATATGTTTTTACCCAATGGTGGTAATGAAACTTGAAACCCTAGGTTTCGTGCCTTGACGATTTAATATAGACATGCTTTAATTTATTTTCATGCATTTGGAGTTGTAGATACAATATTTGTACAACACAAAAGATCCTTTTCTCATTACTCTTCATTGGATTATATACATTTTCCCTATGGGCCCTTGGCCCATTAGGGCAACTTTTCCTACTTTGTAATTTTGCCCTTACTTTACACATGAGCTATTTTGTCCCTATACTATGTTATTATCTTGAGCTGCAAGTCTCTTATAGAATCTTCGAGTTTCTTTTGGAAGGCTCTTTGGGTCGGGCCATAAGATAGGCCTGGTAGTCAAATCTCGGGACGAACCACAAGGCTGACATGTTGGTCGGGTTATGATGTTGGTACAATGACCGGCTCATCATCTCGGACCTTTTTTGGATTGGTCCGGTCGGAACGAGGCTTTTATATGGGCCGGGAAAACTCACATGTACACAGGCCCTCTTTTAGCTCATGGGCTTTCTTTTAACAGGCCCATTAGATGAAAGAATCATAAGGCCCATCAAAAAAGCCTTTGAAGTTTGGTGTGCGGGACGCGTGCCTGATGACGCGGAGACGCGTTAAATGCTACAGCTGTCGTCATCATTGCAATTTTGAACTTGTGGTTGAGATGGCATAGGTATGCGTGAGATGGGTCGGGTCAAGTCGGTCCGGTGCCCTGACCCAGGCAGCTGAAACGTCATGTCTATATAACCTGTATATCATTCACATACGCCACACTTGCATTATTTTTGGACTGTTCCTCCTTTATCCTTTATCTCAGCGATATCCTCAAGCCTTCTCTGCAAATTCAAATCCATTCTCAAATCCACATAATCCCCAGTTTGTCTCACCAATTTCTGTGAATCCCAGTGATCGTGGTTGAGTACTTCACTGTGTGGAGTGTTTTGAGCCCTGTTGCGAAGTGTTTGACCGGACGCACCCATCTTTGTTTGTTGGTACAGCTGTTGGTTTTTACAAATCATTCGATGAAGAAAAACATAAAGGGGGAACTACTGGTATCTTCTTTACCTTTTTGTAAGTTATTCTTCTCAATTTTCTACCTTTCATCAAATATGTCGGGGAGTGATGACACTGGGTTGATTAGTGACCTGCAACTGACAGACACCGATTTGACCATTACTGATCCCGAAGCCTCAGTAAGCACCCCGTCCATAGAGATTACCCGAGTCACTAGGTCTAGTCCACCAGAAGTTACTCAGGATGCTGGGGGTCGAATTGTAGAGGGTGATGCTGGGATTGATCAGGATCAGGATGCTGAGGAGGAGGATAATTTTTGTACTGACCCTCTCCCAGCCAAATACAGGAAAGACGCTCAACTTAAGAGCCTCGGGGTTCCCGAAGGGGTGAAGGTTAGACATTATCCTCGGGACAAAGACTTTAGGATTGGTGAGGGGCTGAAGGACGGGGAGATATTGCTCTCCTCATTCCACCTTGCCATACTAAAGTTTCCAATTCATCCTTTCTTCATCTTGGCATTAGCCACTTTGGGTCTGGCCCCCCTTCATGTTGGTCCCAATTTCTATAGGATCCTGGCCATGATCCTAGTGATCAACAAAAAATTGAACCTAGACTTAGGTTTGGCCAAGCTTCTGTTCTTGTACAAACTCCAGGAACAGAAGGACAGTGGGGGTCGGTACAACCTGACCTCGTATGTTAAGAGAAAAATGTGTGACAATGTCCCGACCTTCAATAAGGGATGGAAATAGAGGATGATAGTAGTGAGTGGTCGGTGGAGGCATCCCGATGCCATAAACATACATGTCAGCTATGTTTTCCAACCGACCCGACTTCCAGAGTTTAAGAGTTTTCATACCCGAGCCTCATGCCATTGCGATATGTGTAATGATAAGTTGGGTATGCTAGTGATGGGTTTCCTTCAGGCTCCTCAGGAGAAAAGGGAGGCCGAGTATATAAGATCCCAATTTGAACTGTTGCAGGCCAGAGTATGGAATCAGGATTTGAGGGATAACCAGAATTGTCTGACCGGATCTGTATTGTAGGAGCTCGCATCGGGAATGTCTGCGCCAACGATCGCCTCGGGTTCTGCCGCGACTATGTCTGGATCGAAGAGGAAATTCAAGTCCAAGTCATCAGCAACCAAAAAGCTCAAGAAAAATATGTCGGGATGCCAGCAGAAAAGGAAAATGGTTACCATGCCCAAGCTTTCAATAAAGAAGGCTAAACGGGCTGACATCGGCTCCACATTCTTTATTTGTGGGGTTGATGTCCATCCAGTTCCTGAAAACCCCTCATTCAGTACATCAACGGGGCCGACTAGAAGCCGAGGCGCCACGCCCCCTCCTCCTCCTCCGGCAGAGCACCCTCTGGTCATGCCCCCACCTCCACCTTCTCATAACCCTCAAACGGCTTCATCGGGGGAGGTCGAGGTCGAGAATGATCATGCCTTGGTCCCAAGGTCTACAGGTTTGGGTCTGAATCCATCTCAGACTGATCCTTTAGTCAGGCTCGGTTCAAGCCTCAATATGGCATTCGGGGTTCCTGCCCCGACGTCTGATGCTCGGGAGTTAGACTCTGACGAAGAGGGTCACTCCCGACCTACCAAACTGCGCACCGCTATCTCGCATTATGTCAGGAAACAAGATCATATGGAGATTGAGAGAGTTGCTGAAAGTGGGAAAGAGGTTCCCCATGGCCCCTGGTTCAAGCTGGATACCAGGAAGGGCCATCCATATCTGTCTGTGGGGGATCAGACGATCGGGAACTCAGAAGCCCTGCGGGAGATGGCCCTGAGGGTATGGACCCCGACCGATAGGTTGGCGATGGGGCGGTATGACAGGATGAGCTTAGCCTTGAATGGGCCTGAGCTTGCAATGAAGGTAATATAATATATATTTTTTTACTTAGCTTTTATTTCTGTGCTATCGTTCTTTTCTCAGATGTTTCATGCTACTCAGGTGGATAATTGCAAGCTTGAGGATGATGCTCGGGTCATAAATGCCATGACTCGGGAGGCTCAGGTCAATAAAGCTGGGTGTGCCAAGGCTCTGGAGCAGGTCAAGAAGGCTAATGACAAGATTCAGTCCCTAACATATAGGGTTGTTTCAGCTGAGGAAGAGCTCGCAGCTGCCAAGGCAATGATCTCAGAACTTGAGGGCAAGGCCCGGGAGGCTGAGCAGAAGGCTAATAGGGAGGCCCAGACTCGGGAAGCTCTAACTCTCCAAGTGCAGGCCCTGACTGAAGAATTAGAGAAGATAAAGACTTCGGGGCGGTAGTTGCTTGGGGAGAAGGTCGAGGTCGAGAACGCCTTAGGCGTGGAGAGATCCCGGGTAGAGATGTGCCACAAGGGTGGTAATCAGATGATCTATCGCTTTGAGCTGACCTGCAAATACCGTTATGAGCAAGGTTGGCGAGAATGCATATTGGAGCTTCAAAGGCCTGAAGAGGAAAGGGAGATCCCGACTATTGAGGATCTTGACCGCAACATTGGAGTTGGGCCTCCATATGACGATCCTAAGCCCGAACCCGAGGACCTGGCCTTTGGCGAATTCCTTCAAGACTACTTGCCCGCTCCGCCTTCTCGTTCTCGCATGGATGAGCCTGAGGTCACAGAAGGACAGTCCCTCGGGACTAAAGGCTCAGGTGCTAATGGAGATTCTCCCATGGTGGAATAGGGCTTCTTCTTTTAGCTTTTAGCCCCTTTCCCTATTTTTTCTTTTATCTTGTGTTTGTAACAACCAAACAACGCTTCATTGTATCAGCCTTGGCCACCGGGGCCCTTTCAATATAAATGAATTTATTTATTCACATTTTGTTGGGGATCTGTATGATCCATACTTGTTTCTTTTGATACGATAATAGAAATCGGGACTTTGAATTGTGACTTGGTAAGAATAACCATAACACTAAACAATAACACTCGGGATTTTGAATTGGGACTAACAATAAAGAACGACGGTTGTCGGGCCTGTGGTTATCTCCCGGGTTCTTTTGGGCCCATGGAGAGGATTCATCACTTAGTTTTTGAAACTGATATTTTGTAAAACCCGACCACTGGTGGGTCTGTGAGGATCTCTCGGGCACTTTGGGCCTATGGAGAGGATTCGACACTTGGGTTGTCTAACTGATTTTTGTAAAACCCGACCACTGGTGGTCTGTGAAGATCTCTCAGGTACTTTGGGCCCATGGAGAGGATTCAACACTTGGGTTTTCAAATTGATTTTTGTAAAACCCGACCACTAGTGGGTCTGTGAAGATCTCTCGGGCACTTTGAGCCCATGGAGAGGATTCGACACTTGGGTTTTTAAACTGATTTTTGTAAAACCCGACCACTGGTGGGTCTGTGAAGATCTCTCAGGCACTTTGGGCCCATGGAGAGGATTCGACACTTGGGTTTTCAAACTGATATTTTGTAAAACCCGACCACTGGTGGGTCTGTGAAGATCTGTCGGGCACTTTGGGCCCATGGAGATGATTCGACACTTGGGTTTTCAAACTGATATTTTCATGGTGATTTCGATATTCGTGGAGATGATCGGGGAAAGATTGAACTTCTATTGCAATCTTTTAGGCTCTAGTGGCCTTTCCTTATAGCAGTCAAATCAAAGTATTCCTAGGGATAATTCCACTTAAGTCGGGATGCATTTTGTGTGTTGGGCTCCCTCCTGTTATCAGAGTTCCTGAGTAGTCTGTAGGCCCCGCGCCGTATCACTTCAGTGACGGTGTAGGGTCCTTCCCATGGCTCTTGGAGCTTACCCACCTGTCTGATCTTTCGTCGAAGAACCATGTCCCCGACCTGGAATCCCCTTCTTTTTACTCTCTTGTTGAAGTGATTCCTGACCCGTTGTTGGTAAGCTGCCAGTCTTATCCTAGCAATTTCTCTCTTTTCTTCCAGAAGGTCGAGCTCGTGAGCCAAGCGTTGGTTATTTGTTTTCTCATCCCAGGCCACTGATCTCAATGTCGGGACGACATACTCCATCGGGATTATTGCCTCTGCCCCATATGCCATAGCGAAGGGTGTTTCACCGGTTGGTTGTCGGGGAGTGGTTCTATATGACCACAGTACCTCTGGTAATTTATCCAACCACTCTTCTTTTGCCTTCTCAAGTTTCTTTGCCAAGGTGTTGAAGATGGAATGATTGGTCCTTTCTACTTTTCCATTGGCTTGCGGGTACCCTACCGAGGAGGTGATTTGATTAATTCCATGCTCGGCCAGAAACGACATGACCGGTTCACAGTCTAAATTTGTGTCGTTGTCCATCGTTATGGTCCGAGACACCCCAAACTTGCAGATGATGTGATTCCATATGAACTTAACTACGTGGCTGCCCTTTATAGAAGGATAGGCCTCGTCTTCAACACATTTGGTGAAATAGTCGGTGGCCAGGAGTACAAGGGTATTTTGACCTGATAGCTTTTGGGAGTGGTCCGACTATGTCCATTCCCCATCGGGCAAAAAGATGCAGAACGATTGTCGGGTTCAAGAATTCTGGTGGTTGGAGTATAGCGTCACCGTGCATCTGACATGCTTTGCATTTACGCACATATTCCTCTGCGTCCCGGGACAGGTAGGGCCAAAAGTAACCCTGGGATAGGATTTTGTGGGCAAGAGATCGGGCGCCCGAGTGATTTCCACATGCTCCAGCGTGTATCTCTTGCATTATTGTCTCTTCCTCGGAAGGAGTTACGCACCTTAGATATGGACCCGAGAAAGTTCTTCTGTAGAGCTATCCCTGGATGATCGAGTATCTGGCTGACTTCATTCTAATTTTCCTTGCCTCTGCCTTATCAGTTGGTAGCGTCCCGACACTGAGGTAGTCGACTATGGGATCCATCTAGCTCGGCTCTCGGGGAACTAGACATATCAGTTCGTCGGGTTCTAGAATGCTTGGTACAGTGATGAAGTCGGTTAGTACTACTCGGGTCATATATTCACCAGCTGCAGATGCCGTATTAGCTAAGTGATCAATGGAGGTGTTTTCTTCTCGAGGGATTTGGCTGAATGTTAACTTTTGAAAACATTCAGACTCCTTGAGAACCAGCGCTCTGTAGGATTTAATTTTGGGGTCTCTGGTTTCGTACTCTTCGGTTATTTACCTGACTATCAGCTGGGAGTCACTGTATACGGATAGGGATTGTATTTGCAGGCTCCTCGCCAATCTCAGGCCCAATATGATTGCCTCGTACTCTGCCTCGTTGTTAGTGGCTAAGAATTGTAATTGTATCGAGGCCTGTAACTTAGTTCCGTCGGGAGTATGAATTTCCAGCCCGACGCCTGCTCCATTGGCGCTCACCGACCCGTCTATGAATAATTTCCACGTTTCTAACTCAACAGGTTGATCAGCTTCCTCGGTTTCTCCTTCAAATAGGAAATCGACCACGGCCTGCCCGTTGATCGAGATTCTGGGAACGTAGGTTATATCATAAATCCCTAGCTCAATGGTCTATTTGGAGATCCTTCCGGAGAGATCGCGTTTCACCATAAGTACACGAATCGTAGTGGTAGTGGGGACAATGATCTGGTGAGCTTCGAAGTAATGCCTGAGACGTCGTTTGGCATTGATCAATGATAAAACCAACTTTTCCTGTTTGCTGTATCGGGTCTCGGGATCGGCTAGTGCCTTACTGGTATAGAAGATGGGCAGCTGGAGGTTCTTGTCCTATCTGATGAGTACAACGCTAGTTGATACGGATGATACTGCCAAATACAAGAGCAGTACATCATCGGGCTTGGGTGTTGCAAGAATGGGAGGCTTGAGCATGTATTCTTTCAATCGGGATAGGGCTTTAGTTTGCTCGGGACCCCACATTTCTCCCTTCTTTGCTTTGATCGCCTGGAAGATGGGTCGGCATCGGTCGGTCAGCCTTGCGATGAATCTGCTTAAGGCTACAACTCTTCCAGTCAGAATTTGGACTTCTTTATGTGTGACTGGCTCTTTCATCTTAAGCAGAGCCTTCACTTGGGTCGGGCTGACTTGTATGCCAGATCAGTCAACTATGTGTCCTAGGAACTGCCCCAAAGACACCCCGAAGGAGCATTTGGATGGATTGAGTTTCATCCCATGTTTCCTCAGGGTATCAAATACTTTTCGGAGATGCTCCAAGTGGTTTATTTTCTTTCTGCTTTTGACCACTGTATCATCAATGTAAGCCTCGACCACTTTGCCCATCATTCCTTTAAATATCATGTTCACCAGTCTCTGAATTGTGCCTCCTGCATTTTTTTAGTCCGAAATGCATAACTTTAAAGCAATAAGTACATCTCTCAGTAATGAAGAAGGTTTTTTCCTCATCTGTCGGGTCCATTGGGATTTGGTTGTATCCTGAGTAAGCATCCAAGAAAGTTAGTCTCTCGTAGCCCGCAGTAGCGTCGACCATTTGGTCTATTTTGGGTAGGGGGAATCTTTCTTTCGGGCAGGCTTTGTTTAGGTCGGTGAAGTCGACGCAGACTCGACACTTCCCATTCTTTTTCTGCACGACCACCACGTTGGCTAACCACTCGGGATACTGAACTTTCCTGATGAACCCGGCTTCAAGCAACTTTGACACCTCGTCAGCTATGATTTGGTTCCTTTAGCCCCCCATTCACCTTTGTTTCTGTCGGACAAGTTTTTCATTTGGATCAACATGAAATGTGTGACGGGCTATGGAGGGGTCAATACCGGACATATCGGTATGTTCCCATGCAAAGACGTCATGATTATCCTGTAAGAATGTTGTCATTTCATTTAATTCACTTGTGGTAAGACTTGTACCTGCGTAGGTGACCTTGTCAGGTTGGTCGGGCATTACAGGTATCGACTGCAGAGGTTCTGCGACAATCGGGGGACCTGACTCCCCGTCCTGTAGTTGCTATTTGGGTTGCGGGTCTAGATCATGATCCTCTTCTCGGGACCTCTTTCGATCGGGCTTATCCTTCATTCCTTTGATAGTGATGGCATAACATTGTTTGGCCGCTACTTGATCACCTTTGATATCAATTATGTCGTAACCATTTGGCCCGATGCACCTCATCATTTTATGGAGAGTTGACGGTACGCCTTGCATCATGTGAATCCATCCTCTTCCCATAAGCAGATTATAAGAGGGTTTCACGTCCACCACCACAAAGGTCTCAGACAAAGTTCTCTGGGCTGCTGATACGGGCACGCTGATCTCCCCGAGGGGTTTGACTTGCTTTCCGTCAAACCCGGCAATTGGATTTCGGGAAGTCAAAATATCCCTCGGGTCGATCTCCAATTTATCGAAAGCCCACTTGGTCATGATATTGGCACTGCTTCCTAGGTCAACCATTACCCTCCGGACAAGATATCCCGAGACCATTAGAGTGATGACTAATGGGTCATCGTGTGGGACCTGGATGTCTCGGAGGTCATCTTGGGAGAAAAGTATATGAGATTGCCCCATTCGGCGGTGGACTTCGTTTATCCCGGTTATCCTGCTGACATGATGTGCCCTTCTCATTTGTGATCGTCTCAGCCCTTCGGCGCCTCGTGGGTTGGGACCTCCATGGATCATATTGATGATTCTGACCGGGTGAGCCGGGGGTTGATTCCGTTGGTTGTTTTGTGTGGGTTGATGGGCTCTCGGACCATCCCTCTGAACGTAGTCCTTCAGCTCTCCCTGGGCTATCATGATCTCGACCTGACGCCTCAGATTCCTGCAATCATTAGTTGTATGACCAAAATCACTATAGAGGGCGTAGTGTTTTGATCTATCCCTTTGGTCGAGGGGTTGCCTGATTGGGGGAGGTGTCTGGAAGAACCCTCTGCCTTTGTTTTCTTGAAAAAGCTTGGCAAGGGTCACTTTCAACGGGGTGATCTTCTCTTCGAACCTGGCACGTCTCTCGGGCTGTGGAGGAACTGAGATGAAGCGGGGACCGGGGGATTTGAGCGCTTGCAATTAATCGTCTGTCGGGATATATCTGAAGCCTTATCCTTCGACTTGATTTCCACATTGATTAGTGTCGCTCTCTTCTGTCGGGTTGCCTCATCTTCTTCGATCCTTGGGTGACCCTGAGCTATAGAATTGAGTTCTCCGATTCCCGAGGGTGGTCGTTTCACAAGTGACTGGTGGAACTTGGTCCCCGGAATTAGTGTTATCCTGAAGGCTTCCACGGCCAAGTGCTGGTCGCAATTATCGATGGAAGATGATTCGACGTTGAATCTGGACAAGAAACTCTTGAGGGACTCGCCTTTTTCCTGAGTCATGGTAAAGAGGCTCGAGATGGTTTTGTTTTGCCTCTTGTTCCCGAAATACTGGGCCACGAAGAGGTCGGACAGTTGCTGCCAACTGCCAATGGATCTCGGTGGCTGCTTCCTGAACCAGAGGAGCGGTGCGTCGATGAGACTGGTCGAGAATACTTTGCACAACAAGGCCTCATTCTCGACATACATGGTTATTTTTTGGTGGATCTGGGTAAATATGCTCCTTGGGATCCTTCGTCCAGTCGTAGGAAGTGAATATGGGCATGACGAACTTCTTAGGGAAGGGTTCCTGGGTGATTTCTAAAGTAAATGGTGACTGAACCGAGTCAGCAGAGGCCTAGAGGGCCTGGCCATCGGTTGATCGAGTCCTTGGATCCTTTATGACCTTCTTTTGGAACTCCGCCATCATCACCTGAAGTTTGATATAATTTTTGTTCGGTAGTGAATGCAAGTATTTGCATATGTGTTGTCTTTTACATTGTATTATGACTTGTGTGTGAACGCATGACTACGTGATTATAGAGAACTGAGATGTTTGTAGGTACCATCGCTAGAAACCTTCACGAGACTTCACTCATCCACTAGGGGTAACCTAGGGGTTTAAAAGGCTTTTTACACGTGCTAAGTGTAATCGTCAACCCTCACGAAAGCAAGGGATTAGGTTAGATTAGTTGGAATAGTTAGAGTAGTTAAATTAAAAAGATCATCACAAGAAAATTTCCCTGAGTTTATTTCTAAGGGACTAGCAATATGTAAGTTTGTGGGTGAGATAGGAGTCAAATATTAGACATTTTGACCCCTTAACTCACTATTGCTACGTTCTTTCATTCCATTATTTGGTATTTTTATTGCGTTTGCGTGTTAACATATGTTTCAGGAACTTAATGAAGAAATGGAGCTAACTTTGGTGAATTAACTGAAGAGTATGTTATTTCTATCCAATAGGAGAGGCAAAAAAGCAGTATGAGACAAAAATGGCTCCCGGAGGGCAAAAATGGCATTTCCAAAAGCTGTCATCTTCAACAAAAAGTATCGTGGGTTCAAAACGGTTATTTTGAAGCATTCACGGAGAAAAGTGATTTTCCACAAAATACCTATGCTTTCAGTTTCAAAAAGTGGCTGGAAATCACATTTCTAGGCTTGGACCTACGCCTGGAGGTACGCTTGGGACCTACGCTTGAAGCATAAGCCTGTTACGCTTGAAGCGTAAGATATCTACGCTTGAAGTGTAAGTGCGACAATATTTGGTGGTTTTTCATGAATTTTTCCTGTTTCACCCCCGACTTAATTGGAAGACGTGTCTGTGACTCCATACCTTTATATACATGTATATACACTTACGTACATGAGAAGTTAGGGTTTGCATGAGTTTTAGAGTGAAAATACTGGAAAGGGCCTCTCTATACCATTGTCAATATATACACGATCATATATCAGAGAGAAAAAGTTTTGATTCTGAGATTCATTATTAAGAGTTGGTTTTATGAGACATTCGTAGAGCCTGGTTCAGAGGTTTATTCATTCATATTTGTTGTTATTGAGAGCCATATTTAAACCTAGAGATCCGGAAAAGAAGACTATAAAGAGCGTTTCTACATCAACGATGCAGTCACCGTCTTTCATGGCTAACTAACTCGGTATCTAGGGTTTTCTAGCAAAACCCTAGCCAAGTAATGTAGTTCTTTCATTGTTATCAATTGTAAAGAGGGGAAATTGTTGACCACACTGTGATGATTGTAGTACTTAAGAGACTGTACTAATTTGTAATATAAATTTCTATATTTGTTCTAAATTCTTGTCTTAGATAGAATGAATATATTATTTTGAACAACTATGATTTTTCAATAGGAACTCGGACGCTTAATTATAGTTTTTTACAAAATGGTGGTAATGAAACTTGAAACCCTAGGTTTCGTACCTTGACGATTTAATATAGACATGCTTTAGTTTATTTTCATGTATTTGGAGTTGTAGATACAATATTTGCACAACACAAAAGATCCTTTTCTCATTACTCTTCATTGGATTATATACATTTTCCCTATGGGCCCTTGGCCCATTAGGGCAACTTTTCCTACTTTGGAATTTTGCCCTTACTTTACACGTCAGCTATTTTGTCCCTATACTATACTATTATCTTGAGCTGCAAGTCTCTTCTAGAATCTTCGAGTTTCTTCTGGAAGGCTTTTCGGGTCGGGCCATAAGATAGGCCTGGTAGTCGAATCTCGGGACGAACCACAAGGCTGACGTGTTGGTCGGGTTATGATGTTGGTACAATGACCGGCTCATCATCTCAGACCTTTTTTGGATCGGTCCGGTCGGGACGAGGCTTTTTTATGGGCCGGAAAAACTCACATGTACAAGAGTAGATTAGAGTAGCATAATTAACATGTACTAGTTAGGTCAGTTATGAGACGGGTTGTCGCGATCCGATTGATGGTACTCCTTTTTGGGGTCGTATTTAGCTATTTGCGGTACGACCTGATTCATAGTTATGGATTACCCTCATACAATTGATACAGTGAGGAGCTATATTATGCGGTTAGTGGTGGAGTGATGAAAACCCTAGTTTTCTCTCTCATCTGAATCATAACCAATTGAATTTGTTTTTTAAAGAATATTAGTTAAAATAGATAATTCGGTATTTGACCACTCAAACAAACAATTTTTTAGAAAATATAATTTAGTATTTTTGAATTGCTAAAGTGAACAATCTTAGTCTCTGTAGGATCGATATCCCTTACTCAAGCCGTTTGTTATTCTATAATTGATACGTGTGCTTTCATAGGGTAAAACCTAGAGTCGTTAAGATGTTTTTTTTAACCACATATTTTTATACACCTGACGTTCCATCAATGGGTCCTCATTCTTGATTCCATATAACTTAGCCAACATATTAATGACACTAGATTTCATCTCATAGTTTGACTCCATCCTCTTCTGAAAATCCAACATACGATTCATGAGCCGAGGGTGCATAATACCCCTTTAAGGACGTAGTTGGTGCCTTTCGCGCATCGGCATTACGATCTGCCATCCTTTCAAGATCCAACTGTCATCAATGTTCTAATTCCCTAGCTCGACGATTTCTACGAATAGTCCTTTCGATCTCAGGATCAAAAGGTACTAATGCAGTGTTGGGATAAAAAAGTAATTGTCTATCAGTCATGCACTAAACAAAACCCTTTTTTTTCTTTTTATGTGAAAATAAAACTAAACTACTTATAAATTACTATTACTATTAACATAAAGTAAAGCTAAAATTATGTGCAAAATTAAGCTAAACTAAAACTTACAAGAGGTCCAACGATGCAACTTTCACTACTCCGCTAAATCCCTTTATGCTTTTCAAAGTACCTGTGATTCTCATAATAATTCCAACTTTAGATACACTACAATAATGCAATGCAACTAAACTACTAAAGCTAAGAATAATGTTAAGTCCCCAGCAACGGCGCCAAAAACTTGATGTCTATCTAGGTGGTAAAAATAATGGTTAAAAACATCCCTTTATGACAGCTTAGGTTTTACCTACCGCACGCACACGAATTGTATTATAGTACAAAATCGACTTAAGAAAGGGAATATCGATCCCACAGAGACTTGGATTATTCACTCTAGCAATTTAAAAGTATAGAATTATGTTTGAAAAAGAGCTTTGAATGATTTTGAGATTTATGACTATATTAACTAAAAACATAAAATAAATTGTGATTGTGATTCAAGATAGAGAGAAACTAAGGTTTTCATCGCTCCACCACTAACCGCATAATATAGTCCTCTATTTTCTCAATTGTAAGAGGGCAATTCATCATTGTGAATCAGATGTATCGCAAATAGTCGAATACGTCCCAAAACAGATACTATTAACTGGATTCGCTACAACCCATCTCCGGACAGAGTGTAACTAATACATGCCATTTAATTTACTTTAATCCACTCCTACAGCTTGAAATTAAACTAGAGCATGTTTATATTACCTCGTCGAGGCATGGCCTATGTAAACCTAGGGTTTCAAGTGTTAAACATCATTGTGTAGAAAATCACGTTATGTTTATGATAACATGATTTGTTAAGATAATATATTCATTCAATCTAAGACAATAATTTAGAATTAATATAAAATCTTGTGTCAAGAATAAGTTCAATCACTAATCTACACAATCATCACAATGTGGTCACAGTTTCCCCTCGTTACAATTGAAAACAAATATAGAACTACATTACTTGGCTAAGGTTTTTACTAAAAAACACTAGATACCGAGTTAGTTGATCATGGCGGTGGGTGATTGCATCGTTGTTGTAGAAATGGCCTTCATGATCTTCTTCTCCGGATCTCTAGGTCTTGAATGACTTTATTCTTTGAAAGATGTAAATCTCAAGAGATAGTGCTCTGGAAATTATGTGAAAAGAAGCTCTCCAGATCTATAGCAAACCTTGGTATTTATAGACAAAGCCGAGGAAAACCCTAATTTGCATTAGACTTCTCCTATTGAGAGTAGGATTCCCCTTTTGTGTAATTCCCTTCAAAACTGAGCAAAACCATTCAATCTGATATATAATACATATAAATCACGTGTATAGAATTGTTGGATTCAAAGTTTAGTTAAAAGAATTTAAATTGGGCCAAAACTATAATTTCACTAAGTTCTTAGGCATGACCCCCCTATGCTTAAGGGTAGGGGTTGAGCGCAGCTCCAGCTACGCTTAAGCATAGGCACTTTTTGGGCCTTAAACCTCAAGCGTAGGTCAAACATAGTTTTAGCACTTTCTAGTCACTTTTAGCTACTGTAAGCATATGTCAAGCGTAGCAAAATCCTTGGAAACCACTATTATTGGGAATTGTGCCATTAGAACCCCCTTAACTCCTTTAGTATGTTTCTTGAAGTTGCGGCTCCAAAAAATGACATTTTCGCCCTCTAGGAGATATTTTTTGCTTCAAAACACCCCTTTTGCTCTCTCTTTGATTAGACACAAGCACTTCCTTGGTTAATTCACCAAATTTAACTCATTTTCTTCATTAAGCTCCTGAAACACACTTAAACACGCAAATTGCATAAAAATACCAAATAATGAAATGTAAAGACATAACAATAACAAGATAGGGGCCTAAAATGTATAATATTTGACAGCTATCACGAATCTTAATCTAGTCTCTACATCAGCGCCTAACACAAATTTTCCAGCACTATCACTCTTTCAACGCCAGTTTGGGGATTGCATTTGGCTAACTACAGGCTACATGAAGTGTGTGGGTCACTCTCATATTCGATTCTTATAAGAATTTCATCTTGACCATGTCAAGGCAAGATTTGTATCATTTGAATTATCCCACTATCTAAGAATTCCTTGTCTCATCTTACTCACTTCTAAAACGCCAAGTCGATTACGCATGTGAGATAGTCAATCTATGCCTTGTGACATTTTTCACGAAATGTATGCTCATATAATAAAATAATCACCTCAATAATGAATATAATCATATTTATTAATGAAAAAGAAATGTCATATAGTGTTCATAACATCAAATACTAGTTAAGCCCAAACTCTTAACATGAGATACAAATATATTGCTAGAAATGGGTTTCGTCAATGGGTCAACCACCATATAGGTTGTGGATATATGTTTCAGTACCACCTCCCCTTTCGCAATCATATCTCGAATGAAATAAAAACGAATCTCTATGTGCTTGGTCTTCCCATGATACTTGGGATCTTTCGCATATGCCAAAGTTGTCATACTATCATAATAAATGACAACTTTATCATTTTCACATGGCGCTATATCAAAATATTGTAAGAATTTCCATAACCAAACTGCCTCTTGCACTACAAAACTATAAGCCACAGACTTTAACTCCATTGTGGACAATGATACACAAGTTTGTTTCTTGCTACACCAAGAAACAACTCCTCCGGAGAGTATGAATGCATAACCGAACATGGATTTACAATCATCCTTGTCCCTAGCCCAATCAGCATCACTATATCCTCTCAATTTCAAGTCTCCACCTCTATAACATAGCATGACATCAGCAGTACCTTGAAGGTAACGAAAAATTATTTTTACCGCTTTTCAATGAGCAAGTCCAGGATTATTCTAGAACCTACTAACCAATCCAACTGCAAAGCAGATATCTGGTCAAGTACACAATATATCAAACATCAGACTACCACTGCACTTGCATAAGGAGTTTTGGACATCTGTTTTCTTTCTTCATCTCTCTTAGGTCATTGACCAAGATGCAAGTCGCATCCTTTTTCTTTAGGAATGTCAATAGGCATAGAGTGATGCATCCAAAATCATTCAATGACTCTTTTAATGTAAGTATCTTGAGACAAACACATAAGTATCTTTGATCGATCTTTCACAATCTTCACCCTCAAAATATTTCTAGCTTTGCCCATGTCCTTCATCTCAAAAGTAGAGGACAACCACTCTTTAGTGGCGACAATCTCCTTTATGTCATTCCCAGCAAATAAGATGTCGTCTACATACAAAGTAAGAAGAAGAATACTTTTCTTGGATCATTTCACATACACACAATGGTCTTCCTCTAACATCTCAAAATCATGAGATATAATGAAGTTATTAAACCTCATATACCATTATCTTGATGATTGCTTGGGACCATAGATAGAACGTTTAAGACAACAAACTTTGATCTCTTGTCCTTTGACTACAAAACCCTCTAGTTGAGTCATATATATCTCTTTGTCTAGTTCTTCATTGAGAAATGCAGTTTTAAAATTCATCTAAAAAAGTTCTAAATCCATATGTGCGACAATAGTTAAGATAAGGCAAACAGAGGCAAATCTCACCACTGGAGAAAAAGTCTCATCATATTCAATACCCTCTTTCTCGGTATAACCTTTCGCCACAAGGTGCGCTTTATATCTAACAATTGACCCATCCTCTTTTTGTTTTACCTTAAAGATCCATTTAGATCCTATGGCATTGCGCCCAACAGGAAGATCAACTAACTCCCAAACATGATTTTTGTCCATAGAACTTATTTCATCCTCCATGGTAATAATTAATTCTTTACAAGCAAGTGAAGAAAGAGACTCACTATAAGAAGATGGCTTGTCTATATCTAATTTAGTACACAAAAGTGTTTTTCCCTCCATTTCAAAACGACGACGAGGAATTGTTCCACATTCACTCTTGTGAACTTTACTCATTTAAGAATCTAACCGTGGACTCCCATTAGATTAAAGATTACTTCTATCTTCTAAGGCGATCTCAGGATGAGAAATAAATTCCCCACCCTCGCCTTGAGGAGGTAAATTATGTTCAAAATCCATCATCTCATAGAGCTCAAAGTTATTCTTTGTTTCACCAATGCTTGGAAAATCCTCCTCAATAAAAGTGACATCTCATGACTCAATCATAGTCATTCCTTTTCCAGGTTGTTCACCATACAACACATATATATTTGAGCTTTCAGAGGATCGAATAAAAATACTTTTGTTAGCTCTGGGGCCTAATTTCACAAATCGATGAGAAGTGTTATGAACATAACCAGCTAATTCCCATGGGTGTAAATGTCCCAACTCTGGTTTCCGATGATGCCGAAGTTCATAAGGGGTCTTAGGAACTGACTTAGAAGGCATAAGGTTAAGAATATAAGTAGCAGTCATCAATGCATCCCCCCAAAAAATAATAGGGAGTTAGCTTGCACCATCATTGACCTAACAATGTCGAGCAATGTACGATTCCGCCGATCCACAACACCATTTTGTTGCGGCGTTGCAGGAATTATTAAATGTCTGCATATCCATTTTCTTCACATAGTTCCTTGGACTTATCTGATAGATATTGATGTCCATGGTCAGTTTGAAGAAAATTTAACCTTCGCTCTATTTGATTCTCAACCTCTGCTAGAAACCGTTTAAAGAAATCCAAAGCTTCATAGTGGTGAGAAATGAAATACACATAACTGTATCACGTATGGTCATCTATAAAAGTGAGAAAATAAGAGGCGCCATTATGTCTCTTCACATTTAATGGTCCACAAATGTTTGAATGGACTATGTTGGCCTTGAAATTTATTCTCGGACAATAAATCCTATTTTGATATTAACAAAACATTTAAAGCGTGTTTAATACTAATGAATTATCAAGTTCATCTTTTCAGCAAAAGACAGGTGAACGACTCAGAAATCAAACTCGAAAAGGAAACTACTCGAAAAACAAGCTCGGAAAGAAAGTTTGACTTAAAGCGAAAAGCTGTGAAAGAAATTGAAGCGAAAAAGGAAAATCAATTAAACGGCAAAAGCGAAAGTCGAAGACTCAAGACTCGGGGTAGATAGGTCGGGGAGCGATCATTGTAACAAGGTAATTTTATGTGTCGATTTTATCGTATAAGCTCAAGTATAAAATGAACCGAACTCAAATAAAATGAAAAACGCTTTACCAAACTTAAACGGAAAGAAAAATATTTTTATTAAATGTTTTTCTTGTTATAGTCGACTAGAATCACCCTGTGTATTTTCTAGTAGTCGACTATTTCAACCAGTAGCTATTGGTTTTTCATCCACATCAAAAGAGTCGACTGAAACAAGCTTGAGTCGACTAGACTACTCATTGTAGTCGACTAGAACTCATTCTAGTCGACTAGATGGTCCAAAGTAGTCGACTAGAACTCAATCTAGTCGACTAGATGGACCATTGTAGTCGACTACAATGAAGAAGTAGTCGACTAGAAGATTGCTTAAAATCTGCAGATTTTCAGAAAACAATTCCCATGTTTTGTGGATCGTGTTTAATGGTATTCAAACGGCTCTTGTCTTTCAATTACAATATTCATTCTACAAAACCCTAATGTATTGATATATATAGAATGATATGTGTTCATTGTAGACCAAGAGATTGAAAAACAAAAGAGAAAGAAAAGGAAGAAAAGCTCTGAAAATTCTGCAGAAATTTTCTCTACAAAAGCCATTGAAACCAAGCTTTGAAAATCTGATTTTCTTCAAGTTTCTTTGAAAATCAAAACCTCTAATATCTCTTCTTATTCTCCAAATATCATTCATTGATTATATCCTTTGAGAATACATTTCTAGAGCTATTATAAAATCACCAAAAACACTTGAGCTTATATTGATTTATCTTCCATAAAAACATTTGGGTTTTGAGTGTTTTTGTTCTTGAGTGATTTTATTGATTACATACGAATTTGTAATCTCGGACAAGTGAAGTCCACCGATTGTTCAAGAGAGGGTTGTTCTCTTGATTGAGAGACAAGCTCGAGAGGCTTGTGTTGTAAAGGTTTGCCGTTCCACCTGTGAAGGAAGGGCTATAGTGAAAGGATCGGGAAAAGTCTCAAGAAGGGGTTCTTGAGCCGAGGAGTAGGAGTTACCGAACCTCGAAAAATCACGGTGTCAATCTCTCTATCTCTCTCTCCTTATTTCATTCATTTGCATGATATATTTACTTGAATATCTTGTATGCTAATTAGTCTTGTGATTAGTTGTTAGATAAATTGAATTGAATTTATTCATTTGACTATTGAAAAAATTGAGTATTTATTATATATTGTTCCAATTTCGAAAATGAGTAGAAATATTTTGAACACCCTATTCACCCCCCCTCTAGGGTTATTTAGTGACTAACAGACTAATTCCAAAGGATAACTAGCTCTAGTAGTCTTTCCAAAAGGCTTTCGAAAGCTCTTTCCTACCAAACAAGACTCACATGATAGTAGGCTAAATTTAGCGAGAGACCCCAAAAGACTTTCTCTAGCTAATCTAGTCATTTTATCTTGTCCAATGTGACTAAGTCTTACATGTCATTTCACAGAATCATTAACATAATCATCATATGCCAAGCAATCAGATGAAGAATCATAATCAAATAAATTCAATTTATAGAGATTACTGAAAAGAAAACCAAGTCCAAAACTATTACCATCTAGAAAAATATCTAACTTTCTATCACTTATTTGAAAAGAAAAACCAAGTCCTACTAGTGCTGAAATTAAAACTAAATTAAATCAAATACTAGACGCATAAAGCACATCATGCAGAATCAGCGTACGCCCTGAGCGTAGTCTAAGCTAATAAGTACCAAGCTTAAGAACCTTTTCACTAGAATTATTTCCCATGAAAATGCTTTGGCTACCCGCTGGTATCCGACGATAGTCCAAAAAACCTACTTGCTCTCGCGTGACATGTTTGGCTACTCATGTATCCAATATCCACATAAAAGATGAATGAATAACATGTACATGTGAAAAAACAAATATAGAGAGATTTTTTGTTAGTAGGTACCTTCTTTGGCTCAGTGCACTCACAAGCAAAGTGTCCCACTTTTCCACAATTGAAGCACTTTAACTTGGATTTATCTTTCTTGCCTCCATGCTTACCACTTTAGTGTTTGGCAATATTATTCACTTTTGGTGCCAAGTTTCCCGCTCCAGTTTGCCTTTTATTACCGCCTTGTCGCTTAGGCACTCGTGCCTTATGTTTGCCACTTTGGGCAACAAGAACAGTAGGGTGAATCGCCTCTTGGAGCTCCGCCTCTAGCTCCAAATGATGCGAAATATCATAAAAAGTTTTTATGTTTTCAATATGAGTCAAGATTTGCTTAATTTGGTTCCAAGAATCAGGCAAGGAGCAGATAACTGCAAGGATCTGGTGTTTATCACTAAGTTCATTCCCAGCAGTTTTAAGATCCCAGATCAAAGCTAACATCACCCTTATGTGTTCAACCATAGTGTTCTTATAACCCATCTTACACCCCTTAAACTTAAGGGTCAAGGCACGAAGTTTTGTAGCAGTAGTCCCTCCAAAAGATATTTTCAATTGGTCCCACGTGTTTTGGGTTGTAGGGCAATTCTCAAATTCCCCAATAAGATCGTTATTGATAGGAGCCGAATGTTGTCCATTCTAGACCCCTAACTCGGTATTGTTAAGTCTTGGCATTACATTACTTGGTATTTTTATGCGGTTTGTGTGTTTCAGTATGTTTCAGGAGCTTAACGAATAAAATGAGCTAATTTTGGTGAATTAACCGAAGTCGTGTTTGTTACCTAGCCAAAAAAGAATAAAATGAAGAAAAATGGATTTTGGAACCAAATGACGCATTCCGAAGGGCAAAACGGGCATTGCACAAATCTTCTATATTGATATATGTGCCACATGAACAAACAACATCCAAAAATATGAAGAATTGGAAAAAACAGATTTTGATATTTCGGGCCGAAGTTGGGCACATACAGCAAGTAAATATTTCATCCAACTTTAAACGGCCATAACTCGGTCAAAACAGCTTCAAATTGAGTGATTATTGAATCTAAACGCAAGAGCTTGAAGTCATATTTCCAATGAGCTAAAGACTGCCTCAATCAAAGTTATGTAGTAAGAGTTATAATCAAAAGAGTGAGACGTGTTTGCAGGAAAAATCAGAAAACTACAGATTCGGCCAAAAATCCCAATTTGACTTGAATTGATCTGTTTTGACCCGGGTTAACTTTGTGTGCACTCCAAGACATCCTAGAATGACTATAATGCATATTTTCACCAAAGTTGGATAGATTCACTCCTAATTGCAAGTGGAGTACACAAAGAGGAATCCTAGTTGGAAAAAGATGTGAGTATAGTTGAACTAAAACTCTTTATATCTTTGCCTAAAAATACTAAGGTCTTGACCAGAATTAAGAGGACCCCTAACACATAATTTCTAGATATTTTCTCTGGATATTCTCATCATTCGAATGAGGGATCCATTCAAGACCTAGAGATTGGGAGAAGAAGACCATAAAGGGCGATTTTACAACAACAATGCAGAACTCTTCCACCGTGAGCAACTAATTTGGTATCTAGGGTTTTTCTAACAAAGACCTAACCAAGTAATGTAGTTCATTATTTGTTTCAATTGTAATAAGGGGAAACTGAAGACCACACATGTGATGATTGTGTAGATGAGATAACGTAGTTATTTAATATAAGATATTCTATGTTTATTCCACTCTTGTCTTAGAACGAATTAATGTTTTATCTTAATCAATCGTGTTTATTCAATATGAGTTGGAACTCGGACGCTTAAATTATGATTTTTTACACAATGGTTCTTAAAACTCGAAACCCTAGGTTTACACAAGTCATGCCTCAGCGAGGTGATATAGATATGCTTTAGTTTAATTTCATGTTGTAGGAGTAGATTAAAGTAAAGTAGTTTGCATGCACTAATCACACTATGTCTGGAGATGGGTTGTAGCGAATCTGGTTGACAGTATCTCTTTGGGGATTAAGGGTTGACTATTTGTAATGCTAATCTGATTCACATGTGCTGGATCGCCCTCTTACAAACGATTAAGTAGATGGCTACATTATGAGGTTAGTGGTGAGTTAGGAAAAAACCCTAGATTTTATCTCTACTACTCTTGTTTTAATCTATCTTTACTTGTTTCATTAGTTAATTAGTTAACAACAAAAACCCAAAACCATATTATCATAGCAATTCGAGAGTATTAATTTGCTAAAGTTTAGAGTACGATTTAGTCCCTTAGGTTCGACAACCTTTCTCAAGCCGAACTATACTACAGTACGATTCATGCATTTGCTAGAGGTAAAAGTAGGTCACTGTAAGGGTTCGTTCTTAATCACTATTTTAAACCCTAGTTTGACCACATCTGTTACACATGTTTCTTAATATAGTAAAGCACACACATCGATCTTTCTTAACCTATTCTTGGTAGGCTTCCAAATTTTGACGGTGTTGGGTCGTATTGCCATCCTCAGGTTAGACCATGTTATTGGTTAGGGTCTCTAAGACATCTTATTCATCAAGCAAATACTAAATCTTTCTATGCCACATATCATAATTGGTACCAAGAAGTTTTTCTCCTTTTGTAAGGTCAACTATTAGATACTTTGATGCCATCTACATTCAAATTGCGCAAGGTGACATTAAGCATACATTCTTATTAATACATTATTTTTCTTCCGAAAATCCAATTTAAAATATTATTTTATTTAACATATTGAGATCGAAAATATCGCTATGCAATCATCTCTCAATTATGAAAAAAAAAACATTTATATTGATTTTGAGCAAAATAATTTTGAATTAAAACATATTTAATCCATCCACACAATAAAGAAACATAAATATGTATGTGATAGGTGTCGATTATTGTACATTTTAGGCCCCTATCTTGCTATTGTTATGTCTTTACATTCCGTTATTTGGTATTTTTATGTCGTTTGTGTGTTTAAGTGTGTTTCAGAAACTTAACGAATAAAAAGAGCTAACTTTGGTGAATTAACTAACGACATGCTTATTTTTATCCAAGAGGAGAGCTTAAGAAGTGTTTTCAAGAGAAAAGTATTTCCGGAGGGTAAAAACGTCATTTTTTTAGCAACGGCTTTAAAAATCATGACAAGCGAGTCGAAATGGTTTAAATGGCATAATTATCAAGAAACTTTGGTTCCAGGTATTTTGTCACAGCTAACCTATACCCATAGCAACAAAAAGTGTCTACAAAGTGTCATTTCTATGCCAAGAGCAGACGCAACAAAAAAGGCCCTACGTCTCAGGAGTAAGGGTCTAATAATTTTAAACTACTGAAATTCATGTTTTGCCCCCGACTTGTTTTCCCTTGTGGCAACTGCGACTTTACACCTCGATGCACGTGAATATACACATGTATATATCAGAATATAGGGTTTTGATTAGGTTTTGTGTAAAATTACCAAAAAAGGCAACCCTTAAGGTTTCCCTCGGCTTTATTTATAAATACCGAGCTTTACTACAGAGTTGGGGACTTCTCTTCACATAATTTTAGAGCTTCCATGCATATATAATTTTTGGAGCATCTTCTGGAGATTCATTCAATAAGGAGTCGTTCAAGAGCTAGAGATCCAGATAAGAAGACCATGGAGGGCATTTCAACATCAACGATGCAGTCACCTTCTACCATGAGCAACTAATTCGGTATCTAGGGTTTTCTAACAAAACCCTAGCCAAGTAATGTAGTTCTTAATTTGTTTTCAATTGTAATGAGGGGAAGCTATAACCATACTATGATAATTGTAGTAGATGTGTGATAATTTTTATTCTTTACACAAGATCTTATATTTGTTCTAAATTCTTGTCTTATATTGAATGAATATATTATCTTATTCAATCATGATTATTCACTATGGGATAGAACTCGGATGCTTAATTCATGATTTTCTACACAATGGTCATTAACACTTTAAACCCTATATTTACAAAGGTCATGCCTCGACGAGGTAATATAGACATGTTTTAGTTTAATTTCATGTAGTAGGAGTATAAATTAAATAACATGCACTAGTTACACTCTATCCAGAGATGGGTTATATCGAATTCGGTAGATAGTATCCTTTTCGGGAACGTATTCGACTATTTGCAGTACGACCTGATTCACAGTTATGGATCACCCTCTTGCAATTGAGCAAGTAGAGAGTTATGTTATGCGGTTAGTGGTGGAATATGGAAACCCTAGATTTTATTTTTCTATTGTTCTTGTCTTAATCTATCTTTACTGCTTTATTGGTTAACTAGTTCCGAAATCAAAACCAACAAATCATTTTTTATAGCAATTTAAGAGTATTATTTTAAGAGAATTCATAATACGACTTAGTCTCTGTGGGATCGATAACCTTTCACAAGTCGTTTATATATTACAATTGACTCGTGCGCTTGCAATAGGTAAGAATTTGACCATCTTAAGGGTGTATTCTTAACACATATTTTTAGTCACCCCGACGGGTTATCAAGTTTTTGGCACCATTGTCGAACACTAACAGATATTCTGAATTTTAGTAATTTAGTATACTTGAATTGTTTGTATTATATCTAAAGTTGGATTGTGTGTTTTTGCGAGGTACATTGAAAAACGCGAAGGGAATCGACGGAGCAGTGATGATTGCTTCGTCGGACCACTTGTGAGTTATAGTGTAGCTTAATTTTATACTTAATTTTAGCTTTATTTTTTGTCCATAGTTAGAGTAGTTTAGAAAAACAAAATTAAATAAAAACAAATCTGCAGTTTTCATGTAAACTATCAAAAAGTCCAATTTTCGCAAAAGATGAAAGGTTTTTGAGTGAAGAAGGGTCATTGAACAAAAATCACTCTAAAATGGTGAACCCGGTCGATTTTAGGCCAAAACACTTCCTTTAGGACCTCAAAACCACGATTTTGTGATTGTCTAGAAAAAAAAGATGTATGATGGTTATACCAATTTGGCGAGTGTTCCATATTATAATTTATACAACCTGGATTGGAAAAACTATCCCAATTTCCAATACCAACAATCAAGTATTGGAAATTTATATCATAGCTTTAATAAGGATCCACGATATTTTGATCATGGATTAGGGTATCGACCGTATAGTCAAGATTATTATCCTCAACCATCAAATCAATTCCAATTTGAGTCAAGTGCATATTCATGTCCAGAGTCATTGTCTTTTGCAAAAAAATTCTTAACAAAATTGATTGAAATCATAGCAAGAGTAGCCACCTGTCCGAAGTCATTGTCTTCTGATGAAAAATTCCTAACATCTTTATGCAAAATCGAGACCCCCGAAATTGTGAGGAGATCACATACAATAGAGAAAAATCATAATTTCCAAACACTAAAAATCCTCAATCAAGTTTCGATGGAAGTCAACAACCACTCAATACTCAGGATTTTCAGTCCAATAATACCCAATTATTCCAACTCTCCAACCAAAATCCATTCCAGTTCCAAAATCAAAATCTGATGCCTAAATCAACTGGTGATGGAGATAAACTGATGAGCACCTTGAGAGAGATTTAAAATCAATTGAACTCTAATGTTCAAGCTTTGACTAGGTTTGGAATTCAAGGAGAGCAACTAGTTGATGTTGTAATGAGAATGGAGGAAATGCATAATCAAGTGGTAGATAATTTTGAAGATGAGGAGAATGGGTACAGTGAAATAGATTAAAGTTTTGAAATTAAGAGTGACATTGCATATGACGAGAGTGCGCAAACCATTCCTTTACCACAAGAGCCAAAAGAGACACCATATGAACCTAAAACAATATTTACCCAATGTCTCGATGAGCTGTATTTTGAAGATAAACAAGGATGGGATGAGTACTATGTAATTGATGGGATTGATAAGGTGATGAAGGACCCATTACCTTAGTTGGTGACAGAAGAATCGTTGGACATAAATATTAAAATTGGGATGAATATTGAGCATGACAAAAGAGAGAAAGTATGTGACGATTATTATATGCTTGATGTTTTGCTTGTCACTGAATTTTCACAATGGACACCTTGGACTGATTTACTTCCAACACTTGTTCCTCCATGTGGTGGAAGTGTGAAAGAAAGGAAATGTGTTGGATAGCCCTTTGCTGAGTCGTCGCACCAAAGACGTTAAACATTGATCCTAGGTTGTGAAATTTAGTTTCTAGCCTCGTTTTGTAAAATAGTAGGTCATTTAATTTTTGCAAATTTCACTTTTTAGAGATTGTAGGCCCTTAAGGCCAAATCTTTGTTGATTTTATTTTAATTTTGTAGGATTGTAGGCCCTTAAGGCCAAATCATGTTTATTTATTTAAAAATAAATAAAATTATTCCTTGTGCTATATTGAGTAATGATTTCTGAAAAGTGATGATGAATTTCTTCTTCCCTTGCTATTATATTAGGTATTTGTGTTTTGTTGAATATTTCTACGGGTAGCTCAATTCAAGTTTCGGGGGGGAGGGGGGGGGGGGGGAGAACGTACATGAAGAGAGGAAATTCTAAAACTACGCTTCAAGGGTAACTATATTATTTCTCATGAGTATGATGGTGAACCATGAAGACATGATTTAAATTAAGTTTGGGGGGAAGGAATAGTTGGTTGTATAGTTAGTATAGAGAATGATTGAAAAACAAAATTTGAAGAAATTCTTTGTTTTCACGCATGAATGATTTGCATTACAAGTTAATTGAGTTTTTGTATATGATGTATGAGTAGTATTTGATGTAATATTCCCATTTGATAGGTGTCAAATGTTAGACATTTTGACCCCTTAACTCATTATAGTTACGTCTCTACATTCCATTATTTAGTATTTTTATGTCGTTTGTGTGTTTAAGCATATTTCAGGAGCTTAATGAAGAAATATAGGTAACTTTGGTGAATTAACCAAATTTCATGTTAGTTTCTACCCAAGAGGAGAGTCAAAAAGGTGTTTTTTTTAGCAAAAATGGCTCCTGGAGGGCAAAAACATCATTTCTCAAAGCCGTCACTTCAAGCAAAAAGTATCGTCGGTTCAAGATGGTCATTCTAGCTCAGTTGCGGAGAAAAATGATTTTCACCAAAATCCTTACGCTCAATCCTATGCTTTCAGAATAAAAAAGTGGCCAGATTCTACACTTTTACGTTTCCTATCTACGCTTGAAGAAGCTAAGCTACACTTCATTCCTACACCAAACAACTTTGTAGAAATATAATTCACTATTTTTGAATTATTAAAGTGAATAATCTTAGTCTTTGTGGGATCGATATCCCTTACTCAAGCTTTACTATTCTACAATTGATACGTGCGCTTGCGTAGGGTAAAACCTAGGGTGTCTCTAAGGTGTTGTTTTTAACCATATATTTTGTACACACCTGACGCGCATCACCATTCATGAGAGTAATGATTAGATCGAGCTAAGTTAAGTGATGTGATTTTACATGGGTGAATAGATTAGTGAAATTGAAACCGAAAAGAACAACTTTGACCTATAATCACAAACACACATTTACTATGGGAAAAATAGTTGATCTTTCACTATGTAGTTGAAAGATTAATTTTGCCAGAATAAAAGGGGAGATGGGGAGTTGATATAGATGGAATGGAGAAAAACTTGAAAATTTATTTTGAAAAATAAAATGCAAAAAGTAGTTCTTCGATCTGAGTAATCGGGTATCCTACCATAAAGTAGCAGAGTGTTCGCGTAAAAAAAGGAGAAAACTAATGAGCATAAATCCCAATAATGAAGCTAGGGCCCAGTTGGTTGTGATTAAAAATCATCGCTAGAAAGTCTAGAGTTTAGAAAGACAAAAAGGGATGAAAAGTGGAATGATGGAAGGAATAAGTTTTTAAAATAAAATGGCAAAGTTTGATTAATGAAGTAGAAAAATAAAGATTGAAATATTATAGTAGAATGTTCATAAAACACGGAGGGTTGTTTGGATTAGGAGTAGAAAGTAACAAAATATTTTACTTTAGTGGGAACCATTCATGACACGAAACTCGAGATAGTTATTGTTCGGTAGTGAGTGGGAGTATTTTCATCTATATTATCTTATACATTGTATCATGACTTGATTGATGAGTATGTGAATGCATGAATGCATGATTACAAAGAATGGAGAAGTTACGGGTAGTATATCTAACCCTCACGAGACTTCACTTGTCCACTCGGTGTTGCCGAGGGATTTAAAAGGCTTGTTACATGTGCTAAGTGTAATCGTCGACCCTCACAAAAACATGGGAGTAATATAGATTAGTGTAGATTAGTATAGAGTGGCTAGAATAAATATCATCACAAGGTAGTTTTCCTGAGTTCATTGCTAAGGGACTAGTAATATGTAAGTTTGGGGGTGTGATAGGTGCCGATTACTGTACATTTTCGGCCCATATCTTGCTATTGTTACGTCTTTACATTTCGTTATTTGATATTTTTATGTTGTTTATCTATTTAAACGTGTTTCAGGAGCTTAACGAAGAAAAATAGCTAACTTTGGTGAATTAACTAAAGACATACTTATTTATTTCCAAGAGGAGAGCTTAAGAGGTGTTTTCAAGAAAGAAAGTGACTTCCGGAGGACAGAAACGTCATTTTTTTGAGCCGTAACTTCAAGAATCATGACAAACGAGTCAAAGGGGTTCAAATGACACAATTATCAAGAAAATTTGGTTCCAAGTATTTTGCCACACCTGAACTACACCCACAACAACAAAAAGTGGCTAGAAAGTGTTGTTTCTATGCCCGGAGCAGATGCAGCAGAAAAGGCCCTACGCCCCAGGCGTAGGGGTCTGGCAATTTTGGACTGCTGAAATTCCTATTTTTCCCCCGACTTGTTTTCCCTTATGGCGGCTGTAACTTTACACCTCGATGCACGCGAATATACACATGTATACATCATAATATAGAGTTTTTATTAGGTTTTGTGTAAAATTATAAAAAGGGTAATCATTAGGGTTTCCTTAGACTTTGTCTATAAATACCGAGCTTTGCTATAGAGTTGGGGACTTCTCTTCACATAATTTCAGAGCTTCCATGCATATATAATTTCAGAGCAGCCTCTGAAAATTCATTAAAGGAGGAGCCCATCAAGACCTAGAGATCTGGAGAAGAAGACCACCGAGGACGTTTCTATATCAACGATGCAGTCACCTTTTACCATGAGCAACTAATTCGGTATCTAGGATTTTCTAGCAAAACCCTAGCCAAGTAATGGAGTTCTTAATTTTTTTTCAATTGTAATGAGGGGAAGTTGTAACCATACTATGATGATTTTAGTAGATGTGTGATCATTTTTATTCTCGACACAAGATCTTATATTTGTTTTAAATTCTTGTCTTAGATTGAATGAATATATTATCTTACTCAATCATGATTATTCACTATGGGCTAAAACTTGGATGCTTAATTTATGATTTTCTACACAATGGTGCTTAACACTTGAAACCCTATGTTTACACAAGTCATGCCCCGAGTAGGTAATATAGACATGCTTTAGTTTAATTTCATGCAGTTGGAGTAGATTAGAGTAAAGTAAATAACATGCACTAGTTACACTTTATCCGGAGATGGATTATAGTTAATCCGGTAGATAGTAACATTTTTGGGGACGTATTCGACTATTTGCGGTACGACCTGATTCACAGTTATGAATCACCCTCTTGAAATTGAGCAAGTAGAGAGTTATATTATGTGGTTAGTGGTGGAGTATGGAAACCCTAAATTTTATTTCTATTGTTTTTGTCTTAATCTATCTTCACTGCTTTATTAGTTAACTAGTTCAGAAATCAAAACCAACAAATCATATTTTTTTATAGCAATTTAAGAGTATTATTTTACGATAATTCAGAATACGACTTAGTCTTTGTAGGATCGATAACATTTCACAAGCCGTTTCTATACTACAATTAACTCGTACGCTTGCGATAGGTAAAACATAGGCCGTCTTAAGGGTATATTCTTAACACATATTTTTAGCCACCCCAACGGCCTATCAGTATGGACTCCATTTGAGCCCAATTGGCATTCTAGTTACACATGCCAAGACAATTTTGAATATATGAGTATACTGCGAAATTACATCTCGTTACAAGGCTTCAATAATGAATACATCACTTTTAAATATTACAAACCTCAAAAACCTACTACTTCAATCTACAAAATAAATAATTGAGGATACAGCATCATGGTTTCATATATTACAAAATATATCTTGTAAACATACAACATCAAATAAACACGTGTGCTAAAATATCAATTTAAATATTTAAATCTACTCCATACTCACCCCAATGGATGTAGGTAATAAATAAGTATCACAATAATTTAAAATATCCCATATTCATCCAAGTGGGAGTAGGTGATAAGTGTCACATATATATATGAATCACAAAATATCTTAAAATTTCAATTTAATGAAATAAACATAATCAACATTAAATACCATCAATTACGTATAATAAAAATTATCTATATGTGATTCTTTAGGTCTCAACTTAGCCTAAATATAAATTTATGGTAACTTTTCACATCAGAAAAATATGCACAAAAACGATTTAAATAAGAGAAACATACAATAAGTTTTTCTATTTAGTAAATCTTTTTAACCCATTTCATATATCATTGAGTGGTATGATCAAACATAAATATTAAAGTTATCCATACTCTTAACTGAAAACCTCTTAACCCATGAGTATTGTGATAAAAGATCAACTGTCTGTGTTACAAACACAACTATTAAGTGGAAATATCTCTGGTATTTCATATCTATCTATTACACAATTTTGTTGGGTGAATTATCGTAACAAATATGATTTTTATATTATGCAACTCACACTGCACAATATTGAGCACTCTTTCTGAGCAAAAAGTCTCCACGCAGCACTAAGTGCGATCTACAAAATTAGGATTTTCAATTAAGAGGAAAAATATTTATAATACCACATAAATAAATATTTAATCATTTATCTCACCAAAACTAAATTAGTAAATGGGGACGTTTATGTTAGATTCTAATATAAACCAATATTCCAAATAGTTTTATGATATTTAAATATAATGTCAAAAACTCTAATATATATAGAATATGATATTAAACTATTCCCGAAGAGTAGTTTAATTTTTATTTATTTTAGAACATGCTATTTTAATTCTATATATGAAACATGCTATTTTAATTCTATATATAGAACATACTTGGTTACTCACAATCAAAATTCAAATCATGCGTATTCAAGAAGGTAGCAAATACAATGAACAACTTGCATGACATACTCTGATACCAATGATAGAAAATGTGTAACAAATATGCATAAGGTATTTGGGTTACCTCAGTTGCCCAAATACCGCAGAAGCATAGGATCGATGAGCTTATGTTACGAACTGTACCAACCACCAGTGAATGGATCAACGAAATCAACACCACCATGTGCACTAACGAAATTGCACGAACATGTGTGGAAGATTGTTGGTTATCTTTTTGTCATTAGGGTGGCTACTAGGGTCCCCTATGTATTTCCATAGTCCAAATCCTTGAGTTGATGGATGACACCCAATGAGGTATTTAGAAAGAGATAGTAAAGAATAACATCACAATTGATATCTTATGTGAGTTATATGCCCATACATATAAACGATATGTATGGTTATCTTCTGCAAACATGTTTTGCGAACATTACGTAACAATTCACTAATATCTTGTAACAACCCACAAGATAAGATGAATATCGTATCTTATCACGTCGTTATAATTTGAGTTAAAAATTTTGAACTCAAATATTTGGATGTACAAATATATGGGATTTAGGACACACCCGACCTAAATTCCTACAACTAATATGATGATTTTCTTATATATTGAGGTATAAATTGAAGTAACCCTTCTTTTTTTATTGAAAACATTTTGTCAAAACTAATTTACCTAAGATAAAGTAATGGGTAAATTACACTCTCAAGATATGATATATTACACTCGCATCCTTTGTTATTTGGATAATTAAAGTTTCATCTCTCTAGTTCATCACGTTCAATTCAGGTGATTGGAGCTGTGAAATGACTTATCTACCCATGTCTATTTTTCATGAGCTTAAAAGTCTTTGTATCTAATTGGGGGTATTATAGACATTTTACTTCTGAAAAAATGATGACATAAGGATTGACCTACTTTGACCAAGCCAAAAATTCAACTGAGGGTGGTATTTGTTATCACTTACTAACTTGAGAGGGTTTAGCTGTAATTATCTAAATAACATGGGATGCGAGTGTAATATATCATATTTCGAGGGATGTAATTGTAATTAACCCAAAAAAATCGTTGTTGGTTTGAGTCATCTTATATGAATCCTCTTGTTCATTTTTTTTTCTTATCAATATTATATATATATATATATATATATATTTGTTTTAATATATTTTTAATTTTTTTCTTTTACCTAAAATGGTAGATGAACTCGAAAACACGAAGCCACAAAAATACAAAACGGCAGAAGCATAAGAGCCTTGCCATCACCTTCTATGAGAACTTCGAAAAAAACATCAGCTAGAGCTTCATATTTTATTTACAGCATGTTGATCAATACGAAAATATAATTATAAAAATAATATTTTAGCGAAATTCTCGGCTCACGCACACTGGTAAATTTCGGATCACATCCTTCCTTATAAATTGTTTTAATTAAGGTTTTGATGAGAAATAAATAATATTATAAGTTGGGTTTGATAGATAAGCAAAGTCCCATATTGCTAAAATTCTTAGAGGCTCTTGTTAAATAAGAGGCCCTTTATACTCATTTTTTCATATGCATAAATAAATATTAGCATGATTTTTTTAAAAAAAACAAATATATAAAATTTATTACTATGTAAAACAAGGAAAATTATTATTTGAATCCCATCTATGTTTTTATATTTTTTTCCTGAAATTATTAAAATGAAGTTCTTTAAGTTTTCCTCTACCAAGTTAACCAAAAGATTCAAATAATAATTTTCTTTGTTTTTTTAACCAAGGTTTAGTTCAATATTGTAAAGACATAAAAATGCTCAATACTATTTCGAATCCCTTTATTAATTTTCGGATTCCCTTTATATACATTTTCTAAATGGGCTTTATTACTGGATTCATAGGAAACTTGCTGGCCCAGAAGCTTGATGGGCCTGATGACAAATGGGCTCTGATGGGCCTGATGACAGATGGGCTCTGATGGGCCTGATGACGGATGGGCTCTGACGGGCCTGATGACAGATGGGCTCTGATGGGCCTGATGACAGATGGGCTCAGCTGGGCTGGACATTTCCACTCTTACACAGGCCCTATCCTTTGTGATGGGTCGTCGATCTTCCCGGCCCATTAAAAAGGATACAGAGTGGGGATGAGATGCATCACCCCTGATCGGGGTGACGTGACTGACGCAATTAATATGACGGTTGTACAATCATTGCAACGTTTGAAATTCGTGGTCCGGGTGGCCTCGGTAGGTGAAAAGGGAGGTTGTGGAGGCGCACGTGAAGTGAGATGACGCTTCGGTTCCCGAGCGCACGGCTTTTCAGGCCCCCCTGAGATTTCTATAAATAATGACTGCAGCGCTATGGATTCATTCCGTTTCACAATTTAAAAAAATTCTAGAGAACTCCCCGCACTTGAGATCTTGACTTATCGTTGCCAAAGTCCACCTTCTCTCTCAGGTGAGCGTCATAAATCCTTCGGGATTCATCTTAGAGTAAGTTATTTCTTTCCATCTCAACGTCTTTCTTTTCGAAATGTCTGATAGTGATGATACCCGGTCGGGTAGCGACCGTTTACCTTCCCCTGTAGACCCGGACGTATCCCTCAGTTCACCCTCAGTTGAGGTGGTTAGGACAACTGTGCCTAGCCCACCGGAAGTTAACCGGAACGTCGCAGCAGCCGGAAATCCGGTTGCGGGGGTTTCGGGAGATCAGTTTTATGCCGATCCCATTCCCCCTATTAACAGGGTAGAGTCGGTATTAAAAAGGTTGAGGGTTAAATGCGGGGTACCCGATCGGGTGATTATTAAAAATTATCCTAAAAAGTATGATTTTAGGAAGGGTGAGGGGGTTTTGGATAACCAGATTTTGTTGTCGGCCTTTCACCTTCAGGTCATTAGATTCCCGATCCAGCCCTTCTTCCTTTATGTCTTAGCTACCTTAGGTTTGGCCCCACTTCAGGTGGGACCTAACTTCTTCCGGGTCTTGGCCATGATCTTGATGATTAATCGGGATCTAGGACTTGACCTGGGTCTGGCGGAACTTCTGTTCTGTTACAAAATACAGGTCCAGAAGGAGTGCAGGGGCCGGTACAACCTTTTTCCCCTTAGTGGGAGGAAAATTTGTGATGGTACTGAAAAATTCAATAAAGGGTGGAAAGAAAGGATGGTCCTTGTGAGTGGGAGTTGGAGACTCCCCAGCTCATCCAGATTCAAAGTCCCCATCGAGTTTGACCAACACCTTTTCCCTTCTTTCAAGCCATTCCATAGGGGGGCGTGCAATTGTGATCAGTGAAATGATAAGTTAGGCCTCCATGTGCTTGAGTTTCTGGGGGCGCTCGACGAATATAAAACCTCAAATTATATCAGAACTCGTTTTGAATTGCTTAAATCGAAAATTTGGGGACAGCCTTTGAGGATGTGTACCAGTTTCTTGACAGGTTCCAATTTGCAGGCCCTATCTACAGAAATGCTGAGGATCCCGTAGGCGGTGTTGAAGAAGAAGTCTAAGCGGGCAGTTGGACCTCAAGTCTCAAATTCAGCCTCCGGTGAGATCTAGATCGGGCAGGGATCACAAAGTGTTCTAACCCCTCCGGCTGATCCTGTTCTCTCGCCTCCTGTAGAGAATAGCTCGGTAACTCCATCTCCACCAATGGGAAATATGCAAACCGGCCAGACTCCTCCTCAAGGATCAGAGGAGGTTGCTCCATCCTCAGGGGATGTTCCCGTCCCTGAATTCCGGTTGGTTGAAGGGGAAACGAGCCTGACAGGGGCGCGACATCCCCGATCGGAGGAGAATCTACCCGAACGGTCAGTAAGGGCCCGAACGGAGACACAATCATCTCCCATCGTACTGGATGACAGTGGGGCCGCAACTGAAAATGAGCTACCCGTGCCCTGGGCGCCGAAGATTACACTCCCGAGCGGCGACTTTCTGGTTGCGGGGCATGCGACGATTGACAATGACACTGCCCTACGGGCTATGGGATCTCAGATCTGGACACCCATAGACCGAAAGAGGCTGAGAACCATCGATCGGGAGGAATTGGCTCTGACAGGTCCAGAGATTGCTATGAAGGTAGTGCTTGAATCTGCTGATTTCCCAACTGCATTTAATATTTTATTTATTTTCTTATCAGGCTAACACTTAACCTTTTGGCAGATGCTCTACCTGACACAGGCCTATAATGCAAAAATGGAGGAGGACACTAAGTTGCTCAAGAACTCCAACGAGCTCCTGAGATTGAAGGAGGAATCCCGGATGAAGGTCGCCAACCAACTGTCCATATCCAATGAAAAATTGGATGTCCAGACCCGAAGGGCAGTCGCTGCAGAGCAACAGCTTCGGGCGGCTCAAGAAAAAATTAAGGAAATGGAGGCAGTTCGGCGGGCCCTCTTTGCTGAGACGGAGGCCTTGAAGGTTGAGAATGGGAATCTGAAAGCTAATAATGAGAGCTTGACGGTTTCCAATTCGAAGCTCCTGGAGGAGAGGGCTGAGATGGAGAATCTCCTTGCCACGGAGAGGTCGGTGGTGGAGATGTGTCACCGGGGTGGGAACGAAGTGTATAAGCGTTTCTGCGAAACCTCCCAATACCGGATCGGGTTTGGTTGGAGGTCATGCTTTAATGACATGCAGAAACCCGTCGAAGAAAGGACTTTCGCCTCGGTGGAAGAGCTGGATGAGAGTCTGGGCATCTCCCCTCCGTACGACGATTCGGTTGGTGGTCCAGACGACGTTCGTTTCTGCGAGTTCCTGACCAAGCCTCTCCCAGGAATGAGCCTAACCGCCCCTCCTGATCCTCCGGCTCCCGATGGGGCCATCGTTTCAGTGAACCCAAATGTACCGGGCACCAGCGTTGACCTTTAGTATTTACTGTTTATGAAATGCATTGTAAGCCTTGGCCACAGGGGCCCATTTTGAATGAGATATAATAGGTTTTGTCCATTTCACTTTTGACTTTTACAGTTATAACGATTCTTGGTTACTTTGTTTATTTTTTCAAAGTTTTGTGATCTCTTCAGGATCTGTGTTGTGACTTCGGGCTTTTCAGGCCATGCGAAAGTCAATGCAACACTTAATTTATTTTTGGAACAATGATCTCTTCAGGATCTGTGTTGTGACTTCGGGCTCTTCAGGCCATGCGAAAGTCAATGCAACACTTAGTTTATTTTTGGAACAATGATCTCTTCAGGATCTGGGTTGTGACTTCGGGCTCTTCAGGCCATGCGAAAGTCAATGCAACACTTAGTTTATTTTTGGAACAATGATCTCTTCAGGATCTGTGTTGTGACTTCGGGCTCTTCAGGCCATGCGAAAGTCAATGCAACACTTAGTTTTTTTTTGGAACAATGATCTCTTCAGGATCTGGGTTGTGACTTCGGGCTCTTCAGGCCATGCGAAAGTCAATGCAACACTTAGTTTTTTTTTGGAACAATGATCTCTTCAGGATCTGGGTTGTGACTTCGGGCTCTTCAGGCCATGCGAAAGTCAATGCAACACTTAGTTTATTTTTGGAACAATGATCTCTTCAGGATCTGTGTTGTGACTTCGGGCTTTTCAGGCCATGCGAAAGTCAATGCAACACTTAGTTTATTTTTGGAACAATGATCTCTTCAGGATCTGGGTTGTGACTTCGGGCTCTTCAGGCCATGCGAAAGTCAATGCAACACTTAGTTTATTTTTGGAACAATGATCTCTTCAGGATCTGTGTTGTGACTTCGGGCTCTTCAGGCCATGCGAAAGTCAATGCAACACTTAGTTTATTTTTGGAACAATGATCTCTTCAGGATCTGGGTTGTGACTTCGGGCTCTTCAGGCCATGCGAAAGTCAATGCAACACTTAGTTTATTTTTGGAACAATGATCTCTTCAGGATCTGTGTTGCGACTTCGGGCTCTTCAGAAGATTTTATAATAATCATTATAATGATTTTTACCGACCAGTTGCTGTAGCCTTTTTACAAAAAGATCCAAGTGGAAACAGGACCTGGCCCATCAAGGGTAGTACCTCTTGAGGCGAGAGGCGTTCTGGGAGTTTGGTTCCATTCCGCCATCAACATTCCTTCGGACTCGGTATGCTCCGCGACCGATGACTTCAGAGATGGTGTACGGGCCCTCCCAAGGCTCCCTGAGCTTGCCTATAAGCCCGATTTTACGCCTAAGGACCATGTCTCCGATCTGGAACTCTCTTCTTTTGACTCTTTGATTGAAGTGGTTCCGGACTTGTTGTTGGTAAGCGGCCAGCCTGATCCCGGCGGCCTCCCTTCTTTCATCCAGAAGATCAAGGTTCTGAGCCAAATGCTGGTTACTTGGTCCTTCGACCCAGGCCTCGCTCCGGAGGGTTGGAACCCGGATCTCAGTCGGAATCACAGCTTCAGCACCGTACGCCATAGCAAAAGGGGTCTCTCCAGTGGGTTATCTGGGGGTCGTTCTGTATGACCAGAGAACTTCGGGCAGTTTCTCTAACCAGGCCCCTTTGGCCTCCTCAAGTTTCTTGGCCAGAGTGTTGAATATAGTTCGATTTGTCCTTTCCGCCTGCCCATTCCCTTGCGGGTAGCCGACGGAAGACGTGTTCTGGTTGATACCATGTTCGGCAAAGAATGCTCTAACCTCCTTGTTGTCCAGGTTTGTTCCGTTATCCATCATGATCATTCTTGGTAGCCCAAATCTGCATATAATGTTGGTCCATATGAATTTGACGACGTGACTCCCTTTGACGGTGGGATAGGCTTCGGCTTCCACCCATTTGGTGAAATAGTCGGTTGCCAGAAGGACGTACGCATTCGACCGGATTGCATTCGGTAAGGGTCCCACTATATCCATTCCCTACCGGGCGAATGGGTGCGGTACTATAGTGGGATGCAGGAACTCAGGTGGGCGATGGATAGCATCCCCGTGCATTTGACAGGGCTTGCACCTTCGGACGTATTCCTCGGCATCCCGAGACAGGTAGGGCCAGAAGTACCATTGAGACAGTACCTTATGGGCAAGGGACCTGCTACCGGAGTGGTTTCCACAAGCCCCACTGTGAATCTCGTGCATCACTGCTCTAGATTCTGACGGTGTGATACATCTCAGGTAGGGACCGGAAAAGGACTTTCGGTAGAGTTGCCCGTTTATGATTGAGTACCGGGCCGAATTCCTCCTGACCTTGTGAGCTTCAGCTTTATTCTCGGGAAGAGTTCCACTACGTAAGTAATCTATCAGGGGATCAATCCAACTGGGCTCCCATGGGATGAGCATTACTCGTTCGGGCTCTTGAATGCTGGGCCTCTGAATAAAATCCAACAGTGCCACCCGGGTTAGATCCTCTCCGGCTGAGGAAGCCTGATTGGCCAGGTGGTCAGCTTCAGAGTTTTCATCCCTGGGGATTTGGGTAAAGGTGATTTTGTGAAAACTTTATGTCTCCTTCAAAACTAGCGCTCGATACAACTTCATTGTCGGGTCCTTTGTTTCTTATTCTCCGTTGATCTGACGGACGACAAGTTGAGAATCACTGTGTACTGCTAAGGACTGGATCTTAAGGCTTCGGGCTATCCTCAAACCGGATACGATGGCCTCATACTCTGCCTCATTGTTTGTGGCCGGAAACTGCAACTGCACCGACATATGAAGGCGTGTTCCATCAGGTGTTAAAACTTCTAGGCCAATTCCTGAGCCGGAAGAGTTGGCTGACCCATCCACAAAGATCTTCCATGTATCCAGTTCACTGTTCTGGTCTGGCTCCTCAGTCTCACTCTCGAGCAAAAAGTCCGCTACAGCCTGTCCTTTGATGGAAACTCGAGGTATGTATGTCAAATCATATATGCCCAATTCGATGGCCCACTTAGAGATTCGTCCTGAGAGGTCGGGCTTCGACATAATAACCCGTAGGGGTGTAGCTGTTGGGACGACGATCGGGTGGGCCTCAAAGTAATGCCTTAGCCTTCTTTTGGCGTTCACCAGTGATAGAATCAGTTTTTCCTGCCTGCTGTATCTAGTTTCTGCCTCAGCCAAGGATTTGCTGGTGTAGAATACTGGCATTTGAAGGTTCCCGTCCTCTCTGATGAGGGCGGCGTTGGTTGAAGCGGAGGATACTGCTAAATAAAGGTATAAGACTTCATCGGGGGTTGGTGTAGACAAGATGGGGGGCATGGCCAGGTACTCTTTTAACCCCGCCAGGGCCTCCGATTGTTCGTGACCCCAGATCTCTCCCTTCTTCACCTTTATTGCTTGAAAGAATGGTCGGCACCGATCAGTGAGTCGTGAGATGAATCTGCTAAGTGCTACCACTCTTCCCGTTAGGACTTGAACGTCTTTATGTGTTCGGGGCTCCTTCATTTCTATGAGAGCTTTGACCTGTGTCGGGCTGGCTTGGATACCAGTCCGGTCCACGATGTGCCCTAGGAACTGTCCAGATGATACACAAAAAGAACACTTTGCCGGATTAAGCTTCATGCCATGGGACCTGAGGGTAGCGAACACTTGGCGTAGGTGAGTGATGTGGTCCTCCTTCTTTCTGCTCTTGACTACAGTATCGTCGATGTAGGCTTCGATTAATGTGCCCATCATACCTTTAAAGATCTTGTTGACTAATCTTTGGAAGGTAGCACCTGCATTTTTCAGTCCGAAAGGCATAACTTTAAAGCAGTATGTACCTGTTTCAGTAATGAAGGAAGTCTTTTCCTCATCCTTCGGGTTCATTTTTATTTGGTTGTAACCTGAATAGGCATCCAGGAAAGTTAGACGGTCATAGCCCGAGGTAGCATCAACCATCTGGTCGATCTTTGGGAGTGGAAAACTGTCCTTTGGGCATGCCTTGTTCAGGTCGGTAAAATCGACGCAAACCCTCCATTTGCCGTTTTTCTTTTGAACCACCACGACGTTGGCAAGCCATTCGGGATATCTGACTTCGCGGATGAAGACGGCCTGGAGCAGTCTGGATACCTCATCTGCTATAATTAGGTTCCGATGTGCCCCCATGCGTCTTTGCTTTTGCCTGATTGGCCTGACGTTTGGGTCAACATGCAATGAGTGTTGTGAAACGTCAGGATCTATTCCCGGCATGTCTGTATGCTCCCATGCGAAGACGTCAGAGTTGTCCTGCAGCAATTGTGTTAGTTCCTCAAATTCAAAATCGGTTAGGGTTGTACCTGCAAAAGTAACTTTTTCTGGGTTGTCGGGCACGACACAGACCGATTGTAGTGGCTAAACCCCAATTGGGGAGCCCGGCTCCCCATTCTTTAATTGCTATTTGGAGCATGAACTTTGCTCCTTCGATCGGGGTACCCCTGGGGCCTGGGCCTTCTGGATCTCCTTCAGAGTGACCGAATAACATTCCTTGGCGGCCACTTGGTCGCCCTTCACATCAATGGTGCCAGTACCGTCAGGGCCCAAGCATCTCATGACCTGGTGAAGAGTCGAAGGCACATCTTGCATTCGGTGAATCCATCCCCTTCCCATAAGCAGATTGTATGAAGGTTTGGCGTCCACCACAACAAATGTCTCGGTCAGGGTCCTATGAGCGGCAGACACAGGTAACTGAATTTCACCGATCGGCTCGATTTGCCTGCCGTCAAAACCTGCGATGGGGCATCGGGATGTCATAATTTTAGATGGATTGATTTCGAGCTTTTCGAAAGCCCATTTGGTGATGATGTTGGCACTGCTCCCTGGATCGATCACGACTCTTTTCACAAGGCAGTTGGCCACCATTAGGGTCACAACCAGAGGGTCTTCATGCGGGGTTTGGACTCCCCGGAGGTCCGACACCGAGAAAGTGATGTGAGTTTCTTCAGCCTTGTATCGGGCTTCACTAATTTCGTTGACTTTTCTCATTTTGTGGGCTTTCTGTAGATAGCTTCGGCGCGATCCTTCGGTCTCTTTGGGTGGGGGGCCACCATGAATCATGTTGATGATTTTAACCGGCTGTGCATCCGAGGGGTTTCGAGGAACGCCGGGGGCGCGCTGATCGGTTCTTGGCCTGTCTTGTTGGACGTAATCCCGGAGTACTCCGCGAAGTAGTAATGCCTCCACCTGTTGCCTTAGATTGCGGCATTCGTTCGTGATGTGCCCGAAATCACCATGGAAAGCGCAGTGTTTTGTCTTGTCTCTCTGGTCAAGTGGTTGTCGCATGGTAGGGGGTTGCTGGAAAATTCCTTTGGCTTTGTTCTCCTGGTAAAGTTTTGCAAGGCTAACCTTCAGGGGTGTTATCCTTTCTTCTAACCTGGGTCGTTTAGATGGCTTTGTGACTGATACTCCCGTTGGGGCTGACGATCCCGGTGGAATTAATCACTTCCGATCGATCAATCGATCCTTGGACTGGATTTCAAGGCCGACAAAGGCTGATCTCCTTTGCTTGATAGTTTCCTCCTCCTCAATTCTCAAGTATCCTTGGGCCCTAGAGTTTAGTTCCCCAATGCCCGATGGAGGGCGCTTCACCAAGGATTGATGGAATTTTGTTCCAGGAATGAGGGCCATCCTGAATGCCTCAACCGCAGAATGCTGGTCACAGTTATCCACAGAAGAGGACTCTATGTTGAATCGGGATAGAAAACTTTTCAGTGACTCTCCTTTCTCCTGGATCATGGTGAAGAGGCAGGATATGGTCTTCTTCTGTCTCTTGTTTCCATAATACTGGGCGATGAAGAGCCTGGTCAACTGTTGCCAGCTACCAATGGATCGGGGTGGCTGCTTCCTAAACCATAATAGGGCGGCCTCAGCGAGGCTTGTGGAGAACACTTTACACAGCAGGGAGTCGTTCTCGGCGTACATGGTCATTTTATGATGAATCTGGTATATGTGTTCTTCGGGATCCCTTGTGCCATCATAAGGGGTGAATTGTGGCATCACGAACTTCTTTGGGAAAGGTTCTTGGGTTATTTCCTGAATGAAGGGCGACTGTATCAATTCAGTGGACGCCTGGATGGCTATGTCGTCCGTAGATCGGGACCTCAAGTCCCCGAGAACTTTCCTTTGGAACTCGTCCATCATTGCTTGAAGTTTCTAGGGGGTTATAGACTTGTCGGCTGCCGGAGCCTTTCTTGAGCGCTGAGAAGATTCGGCGTGATCTTCAGGTTGGTTGAGAGAATGGTCGATCGCCGCCACCGGAGGGTTGGGCGTAACTGTCGGTAAGGCAGCTGCTGGTGGAGCCAACCTCTCCCTGAGCTCTGCATTCTGTTTCTCCAAGGCCACGCTACGTTCCTCAGCAGCCGCCAAGCGTTGAAGAATTTGCTCCATGGTCTGGGAATCCTCTGCACGATTGTCCTCAGTGGGCAGAATGTCTGCTTGTGAACGAGTGACTGGCATTCTCGTCCGGGGAGGTAGTGAGTGGAAGTTTTTGGAGGTGGAGGGTCTTTTGCCTATCAAACCGACTTAGCTTTTTGAGATGGGAAGAAGGAGGCGATTTTACAGGTACCGAAGGGCATTTGAAAAATCAGGAATTCCTCATTTGCTTCCCACAGACGGCGCCAATGTGTAAAGACATAAAAATGCTCAATACTATTTCGAATCCCTTTATTAATTTTCGGATTCCCTTTATATACATTTTCTAAATGGGCTTTATTACTGGATTCATAGGAAACTTGCTGGCCCAGAAGCTTGATGGGCCTGATGACAAATGGGCTCTGACGGGCCTGATGACAGATGGGCTCTGATGGGCCTGATGACGGATGGGCTCTGACGGGCCTGATGACAGATGGGCTCTGATGGGCCTGATGACAGATGGGCTCAGCTGGGCTGGACATTTCCACTCTTACAAATATTTTTCTCAATCCCATACTTTTTTAGAAAAATATTCAACAAGTCCTCTAACCGTAACACCCAGTCATTAAAAAGATTAAAAATGCATTGAAATAATAGTTATCTTTATTAACCAAGTTTAGTTCAATATTCTTCTAAAACCCATACTTTTTTTTACCTGAACTTATTAAAATAAAATTCTTCAAGTTTTAGTTATTCTTTGTTAAACAAGGTTAGTTCAATATCTTGACCTTTGCACTATTTTGTGTATAATTAAAACGGTGGTGGGGATGGGATGAGGGTTGCTAGGGCAATATGACGTGGCTAAGTTATTTTTTTACTCTCACTGTATGAGTGATGGGGATGGAATGAGGGTTGTTAGGGCAATATGACGTGGCTAAGTTATTTTTTTACTCTCACTATATGAGTGATGACCTGTTATGAAATAATTGTTTTAGTCAGTCACGTAAGTTTAATGACAATGGTTATACAATAATTTCTCACATGGCATAAGGTAAGTATTTTCTTAAAATTTTAATCTAACACTTGTCAAAGCCTAACCCGTATCACCTCTAACCCGTATCACCTCATTCACAATTAGGATGGCAAAAAATCTTGCCCGTCCGATTTAAATAAATGGGATGGAAAAAAATACCCGGTTGGTTATTAGGACTGGTATGTGGAAGGATCACCCTGTCCCGCCCCGATTATATTAGTTTCTTATTAACATACGCTTCAATATTAATATTTGCCCTTTATATAATTCTTTTATTTTTTTTTTATATTCCATCAAATACCAATTTCTAGCTAGTTTCCTTATCCTTTCATTCTTTTCGTCTTAATTTTATAATAATTATGTTAAAAATTACTTGTTTTATTTTGATACTCGTACAATAATAGTAAATTAAAATTTATATTTCAGAAATTATATATTATCTTTACTTGTACAAGATTTTATTTTTATTTATTTATTTTTTTATGGTGAATACCCGCCCAGCCAAGCCTAGCCTTACTTTGCCCCACCCTGGTCCGTTTAATAATCGAGTTTAGGACTGGTATAAGAATAACAAAATTAAATAGAAATGAGGATGGGGATGCAATTCTCGTCCGGTCCGACCCACCCATTGACATCCCTATTCACGATTTGTATTCACACAAAAAAAAAAACAACAATGAATGTATTTTAAAATAAAAATAATTAAATGAACTTTAGTTGACTTAGCTTACAGCTTAGAGACACTCACTTAAAAAGAAAATGGTGATGAGCTTCTCCAATCTCCGATAAAGTGGTTTGTCGGAAAATAAATCTCGGATTGGCCGCAACGATGAAAGCCATAGTGATAAGGAGTCCAGGTGGGCCAGAAGTGCTGGAGCTACAAGAAGTGGAAGACCCACAAATAGAAGAAGACCAAGTATTGATCAAAGTGGAAGCCACCGCTATAAGCAGGGCCGACACGCTCCAACGACAAGGTGCACACCCACCACCCCAAGGTGCCAGTCCCTACCCTGGACTCGAATGCTCTGGAACCATTCTAGCTATTGGAACAAACGTCACTCGCTGGAATATCGGCGATCAGGTACTTCCCCCTTTTTTTTCTTTGTCCAAAATTTGAAATTCCATAATTTCTGCCCTTTCGTAAATCTGCAACTTAATACTACAAGGGGGTTATAAGGTTTATCCGTGTAGCACCTTCAGATGACAGATCTTTATATGGTTTGGTTCTAGGGAGATCGTCTTGGGGATTAAACCTTTGTAGGGGTGGCCCCAACTAATTCAGGGTAGCTGTGCGACCACATGAGTTATACACCAAGTGCCAATCTTTTCAAACTAAGCTGGTTTAAATGCAATTTTAATTTAAACATTTTGTCTTTTCTAGGAAAGAAAATGGAAGTTTGACATGTTAATAATTCATGTATTAATGGGTTAAAATGGGATTTTGGAAATTTGGTAAATTGAACACAACTCCCTTGACATTTTGTCTAGTTACTGTTACACACTGGCGATAAGTTTGAAAAGTTACTGAGTCCTCCCTTCAAAATTTCAGCTTTGATAACCACCACCCCTTTTCATCCAAATTTCTGTCACTTCCGTCATAAAGATTGAGTGTACGACCAAAATACTCATCAAAACTAGGGCTGGCATTAGCGTGTCGGCCCACAAATTTGACACGATCCAAACAAAAAATAAAAAATAAAAATGAAATTGAAATTAAATTTATTTATTGATATATTTCAATTCATGACCAATTAGAGAACAAAATAAATTTGCAAATAAATAAAACAATAAATATAATTGTGTCAAACGCTGTCATGTCGTGTCATATTTTGCCAGCTCCACTCAAAACCATTTGAAGTAACTTTATTTTTAATACACCTTAAATGGGATGAACTATGAAATCACAAAAAAAAAAAAAAAAAAAAAAAAGAGGTTTGAAAAAAGTTCTCTTTTCTCACCTCATTCATCTCTCCCACAATCTCATGCCACGGTCCACCTCCTACACATCACCACCAACACCACTGCCTCAGTGTCTCTGGAGTCTAGGCAGCCCCAAATCATGATAAGAAGTTAACCCGTTAAATATAACCATACATAGTACAGCGTTTCCATTAAAATTCTTCGGAAACAAATCAACAATGGTTCCCCAGCGGAACATTCTTAACCTGAGCTCAAAAGGATTTCAAATCAGAGCTTATAAATTGTAAGGTTTTCGGTAAGAACAGAATTATGGTTTATACAATGTGCGAGGAGGACACGAGGAGAGAGTCAGAGGACTGCAGATACATAAGAGATGGACCGGAGGTAGTAGCGCCTTACATGGTGCAGTAGTGCATAATCGTTCCCAAAAAACACTGGTCTTAAAAATTTGCAGGAAAGAATGCAAAATATTAAAAAACTTTTTTGAAGTTGAAGTTCACCATTGGGAGATGTAATCATGGGGCTCTGGAAGATCCGGCGGGGTTCGCAGTAGGACTTCCATCTCCTTACTCTTCCTCTTCATGTGCACACACACACACATATATATAACTGTACAAATCTAAGTCTTTTAGCTTAACAATAAAACCAACACAAACAATCTATTCCTTTTGCTTTCCACCCTAAATATCACTAGAGAGTTGAGCCCATCTTTCAACCGAATTATCAATTGCTCGAGCTGTGGATTTAAAACATTGGAGGCTCAAATAAACTTGTCCACGAAATCAAAGCCAAAATTCCGCTGGCTGGAAATTGAGAAAATTTGGATCTTTGTGTGCCTGTATACGGTGGAGGAAAATGGAATTTTTTTGGATTTATGTGTGTGGTTGTAGTGCCTGAATATTTGTTGTAACAGGTATGTGCTCTTCTTAGTGGAGGAGGGTACGCTGAGAAAGTAGCTGTTCCTGCTGGACAAGTGCTTCCTATTCCACCTGGAATTTCCCTCAAAGATGCTGCTAGTTTTCCGGAGGTGGCATGCACTGTCTGGTCAACTGTCTTCATGATGAGTCGGCTATCCGGAGGGGAAACATTCCTGGTAGCTTCTGAATCTATTATCTTTTCAATAGAAACTTGATTTTCAAATATTTTATCTGTTGCATTAGCAAATATTCTGAAACTACTGAAAGAATTACTTCTTACTAGCTAAGTCACTGTTGATATTCAGATAATCTCTGTCCAAGTATATATATATTGATACCAGCTGAAACAAAATAGATTTAGTGACATAGAAAAGTTTGTTTTCTTTCCAAACATGTCACATTTGTCAAATTAAGGTTTATCTAACTCACCAACAGCAATGTGTTTTCTTAGAAGCTCTAAAACAAGCAAGATTATTCTTACGGAGTTTATTGCATCCTGTGTTGCTGCATTTGACTTTTAAAACTAGGAGTGAGGAAGATGAACATATAGTAATCATGTTACACTGTTGAAAAGATACCCAAGATTGATATTTTATCATGTTAAGTTGGTGCAATGAAATTATTTGTTCATATTGAGAATCTCACTGTGTTGCTGTTCTGCTTTATTCTTTTCAGTAGAAAACAACCATACTTGTAAAAATGATATGAACATTCTGCAATTTATTAAATGAGGACTCGTAAAATTTCAGATACATGGGGGTTCTAGTGGAATCGGAACATTTGCCATTCAGATTGCTAAATACCAAGGAGCCAAAGTATTAATCACAGCAGGTCAAGTATCATAACCTTATTTTATTTTTTTAAGACATGTCCGATATGGGAATGAGGTGGTTAATGTTACAAAAGAAAGGGGAAACAGTAAGGTAGTGGAACCGGACACTGTCCCTATGCAAGCTCTGGAACGAGAAGGATAGCAGTTGAATAGTTAACAAATCTATTTATTAAAATTTTAGAAGAAGGAACAATGTCCGATGAATGGAGGAAAACTAGCATAATACCAATTTATAAGAATAAGGGAGATATACAAATTGTAACTGTAAGGGCCTGTTTGGATAGGTGGTTTTGGGTCTGGTTTTGGTTTTGGTCTTTGATTTCAAGACCAAATAATGTTTGGTTGGTGGGTTTTGGACTTGATTTTGGACTTTTTAAAACCAACCACTAAAACCATGGTTTTGGCCTACTAATTTTGACTTTTCTCTCTCGATCTCTCTCTATATATATATATGGCCGAAAATAAGAATTATTTTGAAAAAAATAATATATAATATTTGGAATAAAATTATTTTTTGGGAAAAATAATTTTATTCCCAAAAAAAATTAATTTTCGGAAAAATATTATTTTTCCCCATTTTATATCCTTTTTTTTCTAAATTTTTAAATTTTTTCAGTATACAATAAAATTATTCAGAATTTTATATTTTTTTTTGAATTATATATATTTTTTCGAATTTAAGATATATTATTTGAATTTTATATATAATTTTCACATTTTAAAATATTTTTTTCGATTATATATACTTTTTTTGGAATAAAAAAAATAAATATGTCAAATGTTTTCGGGAATTTAAAATATTTTTTAATTATATATATTTTTTTATTTTAATATTTTTTTCCAATTATATATATATATATTTTTAATACATATTAGTATATATATATTTTAAAAATATATATATATAATTATACCAAGACCAAGACCAAATCCTTACCAAATATTATATATAGGTTTTAGATTTACCTAAAACCACCCAAGACCACCAAAACCAAAATCACAAGACCAAGACCAAAACCAAGTTCCCAAACGGGCCCTAAGTCACTAAATTACCCTAGAGGGGGGGGGGGGGGGGGGGGTGAATAGGGTTTAAAAATACTTTCTAACTTCTTTTAATTCTTACTAAAACATGCAACAAGGTTCAATATTAATTTACAAGGTAAAATATGCAATGAATAATTTCACTTAAATTCAACAAGCTATTTACCACAATATAAATTAAGCATGAATGAACATAAAGTAAGGAGATAGAGATAGATATATTGACACCGTGATTTTTACGAGGTTCGGTAACTCCTACTCCTCGGCTCAAAGAATCCCCTTCCTTGAGACTTTCCCGATCCTCACACTATGGCTCTTCCTTCAATAGGTGGAATAACAAAACCTGTACAAAAGAGCTAACTAGCTCTTCACACAATCAATAGAACAATCCTCCCTTGATACAATGGGTTTCACTCACCTAAGATCACAAATTTGTGTATGCAATCAATATATCACTCAAGAACCAAAAACACTCAAAACCCTAAGGTTTTTATGGAAGATAGATCAATATAAGCTCAAGTGTTTTTAGGTGATATTTCAATAACTCAAGATATATATATTCTCACAATATATTTTCAATAAGAGAATAAGCACAAAGCTTGAATTTAAATCTTCAAAATGATAAGAGTGAAAAACGAGATTTTGATTTTTCTTGCTATTAAAAGATTTTTCAGAAGATGCTTGAGAGAAAATTAGAGATGAATAATATTTGGAAAATTTCTCACACAAGAACCTTAAGATTTCAATCCATATCTCTTTCTTTATATAGTGTAACACTAGGGTTTGGAGAGTGTATCTCACCCTAGACAATATGGAGAGTAGGACCTGAAAATCAGCAAGCAAAACCATTTCTTTTTGGGCAAAAATATTGTTTAGAAATACTTTTTCTTAAAATCCTGAAGCACCCAGTCGACTGCCTCCATGCTTAGATTTAAAATATTTTTCCCAACGGCTAGGGTCAGTCGACTGCCTCAAGAAGGCCAGTCTGCCTCATGAGTCAGACGACTGCCTTGGATAGGCCAGTCGACTGCCTCAGGCAATAAAAAATGTTCAAAACTCTCTGGTTCAGTCAGTCGGCTGGGTCCTTAACTGCCAGTCGACTGGGCACAGTCAGTCGACTGCCTTGGACAGGCCAGTCGACTGCCTCATGTAGTCAAAACGTTTATAGCTCACTGGTTCATCCAGTCGGCTGGGTCCTTATTGGCCAGTCGACTGGGTCACAGTCAGTCGGCTGCCATTTCATGGCCAGTCGACTGGGTGACTCCAAGAAATATTTTCAAGGTCCGTTTTTTTGATCTGTTTGAGTTCGTTTGATTTATTACTTGAGCTTATAAGACCAATCAACACATAAGATACCTTGTTATAATATTCTCACCCCGACCTATCTACCCCAGGTCTTGAGTCCAACTTTTATTCTTTCTTTGATCTTTTTGTCCTTCTTCGAGTTTGTGCTTGAGTTTCCTTATCGCTTATTGCTTTAATGATCTTTCCGAATCATTTACCTGTACTTGCTGAAACACTTATCTCAAATTCATATTAGTACCAAACACGGTTTTGAATGTTTTGTTAATATCAAAATAAGATTTATTGTTTGAAATAGAATTTCAAAGCAAACAATCTCCCCCTTTTTTATGTTGACAAAATATTTCGTGTTTGCGCATAAAATGGTGAAGTATTAAGTGATACTCCCCCTCAATGTGTGCATCTTTCATTTTTATTTGCATGCTCCCCCTTAGGAAATAAATTTTGCAATTTGATACTCATTTACGTAAAGCATTGAAAGATAATAGAAACAACATATTTCAATTCATAATTTGCGAGTTCGGTACATGTTGTTTTACTACTACACATTACGAAATGATAAAGCATAGAAATGAAACGAAGCATAAACAACAAACATAAAACATAGGTAACGTCCTATGCTACACAAAATAGACCTATGGCCAAACACAAACATCCTAATACATTCTCCCCCTTTGACGACATCAAAAAGGCGGAGGGTCACGGCGAAAAGCGTCCATGACAGTGGCGATGCGGTTGATCTTGTCCTCAAGACGCTTCATATCTTCGGCCGTCTTCCTCTGTACCTCCTCATTGCGCTTTTGGGCCTTTTCATTGCGCTTTACGATTTCCAAGATTTGGGTAAGAGTTTCGGAATTTCCCCCGAACCCAAAATCTGGAATATCGAAATCGCTACCAAGAGACGGAAAAGAAGAAGTTGGAGCGTCCGAACGAGATGCCGCGGGAGGAGGAGCATCATGATGAGGAACAGATGGACCAGCCTGGTCCGCAGAAGGAGCAACCCTAAGTGAGACCAACACTCCATCGGTATTCTTACCGATATGCATCTGCTTGAGATGCGTGCGGTCCAGAAAAATCGGATTGTGCTCCGTAGGCTTGTCACTGAGTGGCACACCGTTCCGACCAAGAAGATACGATAAATGGGAAGGAAAGATGAGTGCGCCTTTCTTCTTGTGGCACTCGAGGATCGCCGAGATGAAGAGGAAGGCAAGATTGACCTTGCGACCGGTCATGACACAGTAGACAAGAAAAGCTTCCATAATCGACACAAGACTCTGGCTTTCAGACTTGGGCAAAATGGAATATGTGATAATATTGTGCACAAGTCGAGCCTCGAGAGTAAGCGAGGAAGAAGGAAACTCAGAAGTGGCAGTGGTGGTTTTATTCACTGAGATGGCCCGAACTGCTTCGAGAGGGTCGAAATCACTCGAAGAGTACCAAATGGATGGGCAGTAGTAGGAGATACCACCAGGAGGTAGCCGAAAAACAGTATTAATTACTGCTTCGGTGAACTCAACTGATTTGCCCCCAACAATGGAACTAAGCTTGGTGGAAATAAGACGTGGTTGAGGTGGATTTGTCAGATTTGTGTAGAAGGCTTTGACAGCCCGCGGATAATGCGGAACATCAAGCGAAAGAAAGAAATCCCAACCCATATTTTGAAAAAGATTGAATGTATTAGCACCAATATCTTCGCACAAAGGTTGAGTCACAATGCGACTCCGAGCAAACTTGCGATGAATGAAGTTAGTTTCGAAACGACGAATACTATCTTCATCACCAAGAAGAGCAGAGAGAGACATCGGACCAGATTCAGGTTCTGAATCAGTGTCCTCATGAACAGGGGACGAAGGTGGAGGAGGTGCAGCCGAAGAGCTTCCACCCCTACGGGCGCGTTTCTTGAGGCGCACAACATTGGGAGTCATGAGAGAGATGAGAACCAAGATGATTGAAAGCATTTTGAAAAGAAAATGAGAAGAAGTCGTGAAAAAATGAGAGAGAAAAGAGAAACTGAAGAAAAATGATGTGTATAGATATGTATATATATAGATGGATATATATGACTATATATGAAGAGAAAAGTGGTGATAATGGAAGAGAGGATCGTGGTGTAGTGGGGAAGTGGTTTAAAGGTGATTAAATGGCGAGAAGGAAGGAAGGAATGGGAGAGATCGTGGAGAGAGTGGAGAGAAGACGAAGAGAAAGAAGAAATAAAAACTGGGTTCGCGCAGAGGCAGTCGACTGGCCATATGGAGGCAGTCGACTGGCTCATGACCCAGTCGACTGGCTGAAGATGAATAAAATCAGAAAAACTCACTGGTTGATCCAGTCGACTGGCTGTATACGAGGCAGTCGACTGGCCCAAAAACATTTTTTGAAAAATATTTTAAATTTTAAAAGCCGAGATCATGGACGAGATTTTGTGAAAATTTAACTGATTACGTCAAAATCCATGGCCATTCCTAATTCCCTACGAATTTTTGAAAACGGTTCGTCCGAGGGGGGTTTAGTAAAAATATCCGCCAGTTGATTTTTAGTGTCAATAAAAATCAATTCAATGTCACCTTTGGCTACGTGATCCCTTAGAAAATGATGCCTAATCTCTATGTGCTTTGTGCGAGAGTGTTGAGTAGGATTCTTTGAGATACAAATAGCACTAGTGTTATCACATTTAATAGGTACGAGATTAAAAACAAGTCCAAAATCAAGTAATTGTTGCTTAATATAAATAGTTTGGGCGCAACAACTACCGACCGCTACGTATTCGGCTTCAGCCGTAGACAAGGCAACTGAATTTTGCTTTTTACTTGACCATGAAACAAGAGAGTGACCTAGAAAATGATATGTACCACTTGTGCTTTTCCTATCCACTCTACAACCCGCAAAATCGGCATCCGAATAACTAGTGAGATCAAGTGTAGTGCCACGTGGATACCAAAGTCCTAAGATAATCGTTCCACTAAGATAGCGAAAAATACGTTTTACGGCTAGCAAGTGAGATTCTTTAGGACAAGAATGAAAACGAGCACATAAGCATACACTAAACATGATATCCGGTCTACTAGCAGTTAAATAAAGTAAACTTCCAATCATGCCTCTATATTGAGTAATATCAACACATTTTCCATTTTCATCTTTGTCGAGTTTAATAGAGGTACTCATAGGAGTAATGGCATGTTTGACTCCCTCCATGCCAAATCGCTTTAGCAAATCTTTAGTGTACTTAGATTAGCTAACAAATAAGCCATCCAAGCTTTGCTTGATTTGCAACCCTAAGAAGAAATTCAACTCACCCATCATACTCATTTCAAATTCGTTTTGCATACTAGATGCGAAATCTTTGCAAAGAGAAGTATTTGTGGATCCGAATATAATGTCGTCAACATATATTTGGATAATCAACAAATCATTCTTAACAGTTTTTGTAAAGAGAGTGTTGTCAACTTTGCCTTTAGAAAACCCTTTTTGAAGTAAAAAGTTACTAAGCCGTTCATACCAAGCTCTAGGAGCTTGCTTTAACCCGTATAAGGCTTTAGATAATTTGTAAACATGATTTGGAAAAAGTTCATTTTCAAAGCCGGGTGGTTGCTTTACAAACACTTCTTCATCTATAGTTCCATTTAGAAAAACACTTTTGACATTCATTTGATAAATAATGAAATTTCTAGATGATGCAAATGCAAGAAGCATTCTAATTGCTTCTAATCTAGCTACGGGTGCAAAGGTTTCATCATAGTCAATGCCCCTCCTCTTGATTGTAACCTTGAGCTACCAATCTTGCTTTATTTCGAATAATCACTCCATTTTCATCTTTTTTATTTCGAAAAACCCATTTAGTGCCTATTATAGTTTGATGTGTGGGTTGAGGGACTAAATGCCAAACTTGATTGCGTTCAAATTGATTTAGTTCCTCTTGCATAGCCATGATCCAAGAATCATCACATTAAGCTTCGTGGAAGTTCTTGGGTTCAATATTAGACACAGAAGCCATGTGGTTGCATAAGTCTCTAAGTTGAGATCTTGTGCTAACGCCTTGTGAAGGGTTACCTATGACTTGGTCAAGAGGATGGTTGTGCACAATCCTCCAAGATTTAGGAATGGAGCAAGTCAAGTCATCATTAGATTGATTTCCAACTTCACTCTTATCTATTTGTCTACTTGATGAGTTAGAGATATTGAGATTATTGAAACTATCCTCAATTCCTACAACTTCATCATAATCTAGGTTAACCTTAGGTGAGGGTAGAGGTAGTGATTCATCAAAAACAACATGGATAGACTCTACCATGGTTAAAGTCCTTTTGTTAAAGACTTTAAAGGCTCTACTAGTTGAGGAATACCCTAAGAAAATTGCCTCATCTGATTTGGAGTCAAATTTTCCCAAGTTATCTTTATCATTTAAAACGAAACATCTACAACCAAACACTTTGAAATACCCAATATTGGGTTTCCGACCATTCCACAACTCATACGGAGTCTTACCCAATTTCATTCGGATGATAACTCTATTTATGACATAACAAGCGGTGTTTACCGCTTCAGCCCAAAGACTTCGGGGAAGGTTGTGTTCATTTAACATAGTCCTAGCCATTTCTTGTAAAGATCTATTTTTCCTTTCAACTACCCCATTTTGTTGAGGAGATCTTGGAGCCGAGAGATCATGAGATACACCAAATTCATCACATAATTTCTCTAGATCTTGATTGTCAAATTCTCTGCCCCTATCACTTCTAATTTTCTTGATTTTCAAATCTTTTTCATTTTGAATGACTCTATAAAATTTATCAAGAATTGAGTGAGTTTCATTTTTATGAGCAAGAAAGTGAACCCAAGTAAATCTAGAATAGTCATCTACTATAACAAGTACATAGAGTTTCCCGGCTAAGCTAGCCGTTCTCTCCGGACCAAAGAGGTCCATATGAAGTAACTCTAAGGGTCTAGAAGTGGTGATATCTTTCTTTCTCTTGAAAGAAGATTTCACTTGCTTACCTATTTGACATGCACTACATATTTTATCTTTTGAAAAATTAGTCTTCGGGAGGCCTTTGACTAATTCATTTTTCAACGTTTGACAAACGTATGAGGTCCATACTAGCATGTCCTAAGCGTTTATGTCATAACCAACTATTTTCACTCGATGTGACAAAGCACTTAACATCTTGTTCATTTAATTCACATAGCAACATAGTATATAAATTTCCGTTTCTCTTTGCATTGAACAATTGCTTTCCATCTTTCTCAACTATGCATGCATTTGACCTAAAGATAACATCATAACCTTTGTCACAAAGTTGGCTAATACTAAACAAGTTATGCTTTAAACCATCAACTAAAAGTACGTTATCTATAACTAGAGAAGGAGATATACCAATGGATTCAATTCCAACAATTTTGCCTTGTGAGTTGTCTCCAAAAGTAACGCTTCCTCCTTCATAAGATTTTAGAGACATGAATTTTGATTTGTCCCCCGTCATGTGCCTTGAACATCCGCTATCAAGGAACCATCTTTCTTTTGAGGCGGACTTCAAGCATACCTACAACACAACGTTACGTGACTTTTATTAGTACCCAATCTATTTTGGGTCCATTATGGTTAGAGAGAGATGCAATAGTTCCTTTAGGAACCCAAAATGATTTAGTTACCAAATTTTCTTTTGCACGTAAAGATGCAATGGTTCCTTTAGGAACCCAAAACATTTTTGAGACAATTTTCTTCTTCTTTCTTAGAAAACATGCATTTGCTTTGTGACCTCTTTTCTTGCAATAATAGCATGAGACATGGTTGTGATCAATAGAAGATGAGAATGAAGATTGTTTTGAAAAAGTATGCTTTAATGATTTTCTTTTCTTCAATAAAAGTGCATCTTTGTTGAATGCATCATATCATAAGCCGCATTTGTCAAAAGAGTTTATTTGTCTTCCTAGCATGATGCTCAAGTTTTCTTTTCCTTTTGTGAATTTTGCTAAGATGTTTATTTGATCATCAATAGTCTTTTTCAATAAAATATTTTCCTCTTCTATCTTCATACTTTTGTCATTTGTTGCATTTACATCAACTATGGTGTGACAGGTAGAATTACATGAAGATTTAGATTTCTTGAGCAAACTATGTTTATTAGCTAGTTTTTCAAACTCATCATACAAATTTTCAAATGCATCTTGTAATTCATTATGACAAAATAAAAGCTCATCATATGACAAAATGAAATTATCTAATGCATGTAAATTTAAATGTACCTCATCTTCATTTGCCATGAGGCAAAGATTTGCAATTTCCTCACCATTCTCTTTCTCATCCGAATCACAAGAGTCATAATCATCCCATGTTACATTCATGGTCATTTTGTTTGGCCTTTTCTTGTTCTCCTTTTTGGGCTTGAAACACTCATTTCTATAGTGCCCCGGTTTACCACAATTGAAGCAAGTAATGGACTCCTTCTTACTTGTCTCTCCTCTTGGTTCGTTGCTCTTTGAGAACCTTCGACCTTTAGCCTTCTTTCGTTGAAGAAATCTCTTGAATTGTTGAGTGATCAAGGCAATGTCTTCATCAACCTCTTCTTCGATTCTCTCATTTGCTTCACTTTTAGTTGAAGCTTGCAAGGCTATACCTTTTCTAGGCTTGGCGTCTTCTTCACGAGATTTTAAGGTAATTTCCCATGTAAGGAGTGACCCGAAAATCTCATCGAGACTCATGGTGCTAAGATCGTGTGCTTCTTTAATAGCCGTCACCTCCGCATCCCATTTGACCGTAGGCTTCTAAGGACTTTGCGTGCCGCATCGGATCTAGGAACAATTCTACCAAGATGCTTTAGTCCATTCAAAATATTAGTAAAACGAGACATCATAGAATTGATATTTTCATCTTCCTTCATGGCAAATAGTTCATATTCATGCATGAGTATATCAATTTTAGATTCTCTAACTTGAGTAGTTCCTTCATAAGTAACTTCAAGTTTATCCTACATTTCTTTGGCCGTGGAGCAAGTAGAGACTCGGTTAAATTCATTTGGACTTAAGGCACAATTTAGATTAACCCTAGCTTTGGCATTAAATGACATAAGTCTACGCTCATCATTATCCCATTTATTGGGCAATTTGGGAATAGTTTTTCCATCAACCACTTTGGTAATAGTAAAAGGTCCATCGACAATAACTAGCCAAATTTGATAATCAATAGCTTGAAGAAAATCTATTATTCTAGTCTTCCAATAACTATAGTTTGAACCATCAAACCATGGGGGTCTATTGTTAGATTGTCCTTCTACATGAGTGACTATGTTTGAGGCCATGATCGTTCTCTAGGATGGTTAAGTCTAAAACAAGTAGAGATTAGGCTCTGATACCAATTGTAAGTCACTAAATTACCCTAGAGGGGGGGGGGGGTGAATAGGGTTTAAAAATACTTTCTAACTTATTTTGATTCTTACTAGAACATGCAACAAGGTTCAATATTAATTTACAAGGTAAAATATGCAATGAATAATTTCACTTAAATTCAACAAGCTATTTACCACAATATAAATTAAGCATGCATGAACATAAAGTAAGGAGATAGAGATAGATATATTGACACCGTGATTTTTATGAGGTTCGGTAACTCCTACTCCTCGGCTCAAAGAATCCCCTTCCTTGAGACTTTCCCGATCCTCACACTATGGCTTTTCCTTCAATAGGTGGAATAGTAAAACCTTTACAAAAGAGCTAACTAGCTCTTCACACAATCAAGAGAACAATCCTCCCTTGATACAATGGGCTTCACTCACCTAAGATCACAAATTTGTGTATGCAATCAATATATCACTCAAGAACCAAAAACACTCAAAACCCTAAGGTTTTTATGGAAGATAGATCAATATAAGAGAATAAGCACAAAACTTGAGTTTAAATCTTCAAAATGATAAGAGTGAAAAACGAGATTTTGATTTTTCTTGCTATCAAAAGATTTTTCAGAAGATGCTTGAGAGAAAATTAGAGATGAATAATATTTGGAAAATTTCTCACACAAGAACCTTAAGATTTCAATCCATATCTCTTTCTTTATATAGTGTAACAGTAGGGTTTGGAGAGTGTATCTCACCCTAGACAATATGGAGAGTAGGACCTAAAAATCAGCAAGCAAAACCATTTCTTTTTGGGCAAAAATATTGTTTAGAAATACTTTTCCTTAAAATCCTGAAGCACCCAGTCGACTGCCTCCATGCTTAGTGACGGGCTGAGATTTGATGATATTGTGTCGTTGTTTCATCACACCCCGATCAACAAGAATTTATACCTACTAATACTTTACTTAAAATAGTATAGCAAGAAGTAGGGTCGAACTACTTTCAACTTGAAACTCGTTTTGAGACAAGGATCCAAAACTTTACTTTTCGAGATAAAAAGAAAATTACTTAAAACAACTCTTGAATTTTTTTAATAGTAAACTAAAATAACTAGATAAAATTATCAAATGGTGGAAAAAATCTCAAGGGAAAAGAATCCACCACCCGGGTCTATACAAATAATGTTATATATTTCTATTGCAAATTCTCCTCCAACCTATTAAACATAAATATAGATATTAGTAGGCATTCCCCGTATTTTCATTAATTGGTAATCACAAAGAATCCTCCCTCTAATGTTTTGGTTTAAATAAAATGTAAATAGTAGTAGGCATTCCCCGTATTTTCATTAATTGGTAATCACGGAAAATCCTCATTCTATTTTTTAGTGTCCAACCTCTATTGTAAGGTTTTTGTTCATTAAGATTCATAAAATGAATACTCTCGGGACGAGAATTAAACAATACGAAATAAAATAAAAATTATTTATATCTTACCCATGGTGGCTTCATCACCCCCTTGACAAGAGTTTTAAACTAGCATGTTGATAAAAAAATGAAACAAGGTAATAGAATAAAATTCCATTGATATAGCAAAAATTACACAAAATATGAAAATGGTACAAAAGTATTTTAAGCTCTCATTCCTCAACCCCCTCTCTCGACTGAATTGTCAAGATATATATAGACAATTGTGTCATTAATACACATCCACCCACTTCAGAATCATCAATTCCTCTCCAACCACCTTGTCACCAACCGTTTCTCTCTCTCTCTCTCATATTTAATTCTTACCTTGGCCCACCAACTCACCAACTCTCTCATATATATATATATTTTTTTTTTCAACTTTTTCTTTCTTTCTTTTACACACATACACACGTTCACATACACTTTCACATATATATATATATGCATTTATTACATTCTCCCCCACCAATTCTTTCTTTTTCTTCATTTTCATCCTTCTTGCTTTCTTTTTCTTTTCTTTTGCAAATCAACTCCTGCATGAAATAAAAATATATACATATGAGGACATTATGTTAGGTAAATTACTCTATTTTGTGCACTTATCACTTAGATTTAAAATATTTTTCCCAACGGCTAGGGTCAGTCGACTACCTCAAGAAGGCCAGTCGACTGCCTCATGAGTCAGTCGACTACCTCAGGCAATAAAAAATGTTCAAAACTCTCTGGTTCAGTCAGTCGGCTGGGTACTTAACTGTCAGTCGACTGGGCACAGTCAGTCGACTGTCTTGGACAGGCCAGTCGATTGCCTCATGCAGTCAAAACGTTTATAGCTCACTGGTTCATCTAGTCGGCTGGGTCCTTATTGGCCAGTCGACTGGGTCACAGTCAGTCGGCTGCCATTTCATGGCCAGTCGACTAGGTGACTCCAAGAAATATTTTCAAAGTCCGTTTTTTTGATCCGTTTGAGTTCGTTTGATTTATTACTTGAGCTTATAAGACCAATCAATGCATAAGATACCTTGTTACAATATTCTCACCCCGACCTATCTACCCCAGGTCTTGAGTCCAACTTTTATTCTTTCTTTGATCTTTTTGTCCTTCTTCGAGTTTGCGCTTGAGTTTCCTTATCGCTTGTTGCTTTAATGATCTTTCCGAATCATTTACCTGTACTTGCTGAAACACTTAGCTCAAATTCATATCAGTACCAAACACGGTTTTGAATGTTTTGTTAATATCAAAATAAGATTATTGTTTGAAATAGAATTTCAAAGCCAAGAGTAACATCTACTGAGGAATTAAAATTAAGGGGTCATAAACTATGAGGAAATTATAGAGAGAGTAATCGAACATTGATTACAGAAAGAAAGTATGGTTTTCAAAACTTAATTTTATATTATGCGAGGAGATTAGTTTTCGAAGCCATTAATTGAGGCAATTAATTGAGGATTATAGGATCTAGCAAATCTATGTACACATGGTTTTCACAGACTCGGATAAAGCAGATGATAGTCCTAGAGACATGATTTACTGGACTTTACGAAGAAAACTTATGCTGGTTAGATTTGTAGAACTTATCCAAAATATGTGAAGGGACACCAAGACTAGGGTTGATACTATATGTTGGGATATGAACGGTTTTCATACAAGAGTAGGATTACATAAGATTCTATGTCTTATTTATACATGATAATCTTGAAATGAATAACAAAAGAGTCACAGAGCGACATTCCATGGTGCATGTTATTTCCAGATGACATAGTGCTATTGGATAGCTCTAAAGAAGCTCTAACAATGACTTCTTATAGATGCTTGGAGAATGGCACTATAGTCAAGAGGATTACGAAGTGAATGATTCTAGTCTGAGCCCACCTGCTCATTATCAGAGCTCTTGAAGGGGGGAACAATCTAACGAAGATTGAAAGGAAGTCTTCTAAAACCATCAAAGTCTTTTAGATAATACTATAATTGTATAAATCTATGACTGAAGCATTCCTTGAGCTATTTTTTGTACTTAATAGCAATCGTACAACATGGAGAAATGGATGACGGTTTATTTGTAAGAAGTACATTGGAATAGGTCGGATAAAGTGGATGAATGCTAGTGGGGTTCTATATGAGAAAAGAGTACAAGAAAAGTATAGATATCGATAATTAGACTGGCTGTTCTATATGGAGTGGAATGTTTGGCGTCCTAAAACACACACAAAGTCCATGTGGCAGAAGGCAAATGTTAAGGTGGATGTTAGAAAAACTAGGAAAGATAAGATTGATAATTCAAGGATTGGGAAATAATTAGGGAACAAGAAAGTAGGAGAGATTAGACTTACGAAGTATGGGCATCTCCAATACGGACCATGTGCGGATAGGAAGATCGATTTGCATAGAAGGTAAGAGACAAATATGGTCGACTTTAACCAACTTGAAACGAAGTTGTAAGGTATTATTTTAAATTCTAGTAGGAGATCTGACTTAAGATAGAAAAAGAGTGAAAAAGAGAATCCGCGTGGTTGACCCCAATTGTAAATTTGTACGGGACCAGGGAAGGATGATCGCGTTGATGTTGTTCAAAATTGGAAATTAATTTAGATTACATTTATTGACATCAATGTATTTATTGACAAAATCTTTTAATCAGGAAATGAGGAAAAATTAGTCTTTTGCAAGAACCTTGGTGCTGATGTCTGCATCAACTACAAGACGGAAGATTTTGTTGCGCGTGTGAAGGAAGAGACAGGAGGAAAAGGTTTATTCTATCTAGCATAAAAAAATTTACTTTGATATTTCTAGTTTAGTTGCAAGCTGCTGTAATGCTCTCTCTCTCTCTCTCTCTATACACACACACAAACATACATATATATATATATATATATGTACATATGTCTTCATTCTATACACCTTTTTCTCATATGACGTTAATTCAGTTGACAAAATCTAATCTCAAAGGTTGAATAGGTGTTGATGTTATACTTGATAATATTGGGGGACCCTACTTCCAGCAAAACCTTGACATCCTAAATGTCGATGGGCGGCTTTTTATTATTGGCTTTATGGGTGGAACAGTAACAGAAGCAAACCTTTCAGGTATATTTGCAAGGCGCCTCACAGTGCAAGGTATGTAGAAAAAAACTTATTTATACAGGGTGTTTGTTACTGTTTTCTTTCCAGTTAAAGGAGAATAATTAATTTATCCACCGTATTGCAATTAATTATTGCTATATAAGGCAACTATATGTGATATATAACGTAGAAAAAAAGACAATCTCTTTGGTTATTATATGAAACTTTCAGGAATGCTTTTATTTACGAAAAAAAACATTCAGGAATGCTTTTATTTGTAAACAGCCAGGGTCTTGTCACCATTTTCAGGAAAATAGCAATTTAATTTTATGAACATTCATGCGGTTATGGGCATTGAGCACATTGTGAGTTGTGACATCTTGTATTATGTGTTGTCTCTGTAATATTATTATAGCCGGTTGATGTTTAAAAAGTGCCACAACCTTCATTGCAGAATGTTGATACCAAAGAATTTAGTGACCAACCTCATTGTATCATAATCTGTTGGATTTATGTGCAAATCACTTTCTAGGCTGTTGCCTATGATTTCCGAAGATGACAATGGACATCTTACAGATTGAATTTCGGTCTACCATAATCTTTTACAAAGAATGGGGAATATTGGAATTCTTTTCTTTTAAGGAAGTACCCAACAAAAAATGCATTATATTCCTTGTTTTCTATCATGACCCAAAAATGCATTGCAGGAAATTGTGCCCTCAAGTAGGAGATAGAAAAGAGACTTGGAAATCTGTAGGAAATACATCACAATCCCTTGAAATTTTTTTATGCAGATCCATTCAGTGACTTTCTAGCTGGGTTAATTACTTTGTAATTGACTTCTGCTTTTTCAATAAATGCTGGTTCTTTATCAAATTTAGAATGACTTTCTAGTTCGATTGTTCCCGTGTTGATGTATGAATCCTCTTTTAAAGCTTAAGAGAAATGTGTTATGCGGGCATTGAAACGTAATGGAGTTATGGTATCCCAATAGAAATTGCAACGGTTGGCCAATAGAGTAGGTCAACTTTTAAGTGGATTTTTGTGTGAATATTGTGTTACGAGTTACGACCTATGGCTGCTGCTTGGTGCGGCCTTCTCCATTGTGGTTAAATTGATTTCTGATTTGTTAGCAATGCTATGAATGTATCCCATCCCCTTCCAAATTAAGCGTTCACACCCCTTCAAAGAGAGATTGTGGGGAATCTTCAATTTTGATATCTTCGTATTGTAAGATCAGGATAGGATCCTATGAGCTTTCTATTATAATGGTTAGATAGTGCCCCTCTCTCTAGCAACATGGGAAGCTTTAAAGTTGGCTGCTTTGCTATACTGTAGGGTAATAAATTGTAAGCCACTGGGGATAATATGATGAATAAAATAAAAGCAAGTGCGTCATATTCTGTCTATAAAACAGACCTATACTCTTATCTTCATCATTGAAATCCGCCATTCAATCCTTTATTTAGAATTAGAGTAAGGGCAAGGTAAGAGGCAGCAGCAGGTGAAGCGAGAAGTCTCCGTGGCCAAAAAAAATTGCATCTTGTTAACTGGAATTCTTTCCGAGTCACGGACAGATGAGTTCAATGTAAATTTGAGGGCCCTAGTATCATTTTCAATTATTGGTATGCTTTTTGTGTGGGATGAATTTGACAATTATGATGAAGGGTTGGATTGGTCACCTTTTTCCATCGTTTTAGCAAATCTGTCTCACTGTGCGAGTATGATCACAATTTCTCCTTAGGTTTTTGTCGAATTTTCACTAACATCTGCAAATCAACATTCTGCTATATAAACTTGCAAGTGAAAATAAGATAATGATATTCCTTGGATTCTTTGTGTGGATTATTGATTTCCTCTTTTATGCTGAATTTCTTTTATTTTTCATGTGGTAGAGAATTATGGGATAACTCAAAAGTTGTATTGTTTGTGTAGTTCTATATAAAGACAAAAATATTTGTATGCAGCTGCTGGCTTGAGAAACAGAAGCAAAGAAAACAAAGCTCAGATCGTAAGTGAGGTGGAGAAGAACGTCTGGCCAGCAATCGTTGCAGGCAAGGTGAAACCCATAGTGTATAAATATCTTCCGTTATCTGAAGCAGCCGAGGCTCACCTGATCATGGAAAGCAGCAAGCATATTGGTAAGATACTCCTCCTTCCATAACTCACGAATAATCTCAGCGAATCAAAGAATTTCATTTCTTCGATGACCATGTTGTGTTCAATTGAATGCTCATTTCCTTTATACTTTTCGAGAAGAAAATGTGCATGTATATTTCAGAATATGGTTTGAATAATTCACCCGACTCTGGTTTTCCAAGTCTGGCTCTCTATTTAGCTTGTCTCATTTTTTGAGGTATAGTATGTGTTGTGATCAGGCTCTAACCCATACATTTTTGTTAGAACACTTTATGAACATCCAAATTGAATTTGATTTTTAATTTTGAGTCTTGATTTGCTAAGTTGATATTTCTAATTAGCTCGGTTTGATAGTTCAGTTACTTGCAAGTTTGCAAACCCAAGCATTTTCAAACTATGTGGTTTAAGCGTGTATGCATTATCACTACTTTATATATTGACATACGCTTAAATCGACGCTATTTTTTTATTTATTTTTTCCCGGACAACCTCAATCATTTGGTAAAAGGTAATATTACAATATATACGTTCGCTTTGTTTGGTATCACGGTTTTTCAGATTCTAATGAAAAATGAATTATGTTTTGTGTTTAGAATACTGGAACTTCTATTATAAACAAAAATATTTGAAAAATATTTTTCTACAATGTTATCCTTGTACATGTACATATATAATTAGTTGAATTGTAAGTTTTAGTTAGTTAAAAATAAATTAATACTGACAGTTACCAAACACAACGTAAGAATTTAAGAATATTTTCTAAAATAGCATGAAACTTTAGGGGGTAATTTTCATAAAACCCTCTGTAGTTTCATGATTTAATAAAGAAATCCCATATAGTTTCAAAAACCCATTTGATTGCATCCCGGTTAAAATAACCCCACGCTCCAAAAAAAGGCTCCAATTTACCGGTACCGGAAAGGTGAAAAGACTTAAATGCCCATCAGCTTAAGTGGATATATTTCAAGAATAATTTTCATAAAATCCCTTGCAGTTTCATGATTTAATCAAAAAATATATATATGTATACATATATTTTGAAATATATATATATTTTGAAAAAAATATGTATATATTTAAAATATATATATATTTCGGAAAAAATATACTCCCTCCGTCCCAAATTATAAGTCATTTTTGGGGAATCCAACTTTTTAAAAGGATATACTTTTATTATAGTGTTATTGGATGTAATACCAATTTTACCCATGGTCCCACCATAATGATGTGATGATTTATAGTGTATAAATTTTATAACTTTAATGTTTGAACGTTAAATTGGTAAATTGACCAACTAAAATGCTTTAACTTTTCAAAATGGACACTTATTTTGGGACGGATGGAGTATATATTCCGAAAAAGATATATAATTCAATATATAAATATTTCAAAAAAGTATATTTATTATATTTCAAAAAAATAAATATATTTCGAAAAAAATATATATTTTGGAATAAAATACATATTTTGAATATATATATATATATATATATATATATATATTTCAGAAAATATATATATATTTCGGGAAAAATGTATATTTCTCAGAATAAGGTATTTTTTTCCGAAACATATATTTGTAGAAAATATATATTTCAGAAAATATATATATTTTGGAGAAATATATATTTCACATAATAAGGTATTTTTTTTGAAATATATATATTTTTTTCTGAAATATATTATATATTTTTTTTGAAATATATATTTTCTAAAATATATATATTTTTCGAAATATATATATATTTTTATCTGTATATTTCCTAAATATATATATTTTTTCTGAAATATATATATTTCAAAAAAATAATTTTTTTTTCCAAAATATATATATATTTTGAAATATATATTCTTTTATATATATATATTTGATTAAATCATGAAACTATAGGGGGGTTTATAAAAATTATCCTTGAAATATATCCACTTAAGTTGATGGGCATTTAAGTCTTTTCACCTTTTCAATACTGGTAAATTGGAGCTTTTTTTGGAACGAGGGGTAATTGTAACCGGAATTTAATTTTTATGAAAATTACCCAACTTTAGGAGGTAAAGTACCCGATTTTGCTATAGTGCACCTCTCACTGGATCGGTGCATTGAGGGATCAAACGGGCAGCAGCAAGCCACGTCATCTTGTAGGTCCCCCTCCACTGAAAACCTAACTTAACCTTCAATGCAACCCTGGTTAGTAAATATATATGTATTAAGTTAATATATATATAATTGTACAATATGCTTCCTATTATACCCTACAAATTTTTACACTTCAGTAAAAATATCCGAGGAGAGAGAAAGGTTTCCGCCCATTTATCAAGCCAAATCCAATCCGACTGGTAAACCTAAGCCCTAAATTGTCGGCGTTTCCCTCCTCCTTGCACTGAAGCTTCATTCCTCTCTCAATCTTCATCTGTCTAAAAACTCTCTGACCTTGGATAGTATCCTCCTTCGTGATGTCGTGGTTGGTGAGGGTTTGATTCAGTAATTTGTGGGTGACGAATTGGCTGCTTTTGGATTCTCTAAGTTTTTCGACCATGTATTGGAGCTGATCAAATTTGTTTTGCCGAGGTAAGTTGGTCCCTAATTTATGGGGAAAATCCCGTCTATCATAAATCCCTAAAAATTATGCTATCAATAGTAATTATTTGTGTTTGTGTTGCTTTATGAATATGAAATTGATTGTGATCCCCTCTTCTCTCTCTCTTTTTGGACAAATTGTACACATTTAAGTAAATTTTGAATCGATTTTGTTAGGGTGATATAGGAACATGGTACAAGGATTGTTTGGGTAGTTTTTACACAATTGATATGTGTGCAATTTTACTTTTAATCATGCATGTAGACTATATAATCCAATCCGACTGGTAAACCTAAACCCTAAAGGGTTGACTATTTGTAACGCTATCTGATTCACATGTTTTAATCTATCTTTACTTGCTTTATTATTTTCTAGTAAAACCCTAGCCAGGTAATGTAGTTATTTCATTGGGGAAACTATTGACCATACTGTAATGATTGTAGTAGTTAAGAGACCGTACTGATTTACAATATAAAATTCTATATTTGTTCTAAATTCTTGTCTTAGATGGAATGGATATATTATTTTGCACAACTATGATTATTCAATATGAGCAGGAACTCACATGCTTAATTATGGTTTTGTACATAATGGTGGTAATGAAAGTTGAAACCCTAGGTTGACACAAGTCATGCCTTGGCGATTTAATATAGATATGTTTTAGTTTATTTTCATGCAGTAGGAGTAGATTAGAGTAGTATAATTGGCATGTACTAGTTAGGTTAATCATGATATAGGTTGTCGCGATCCGGTTGATGGTACTCCTTTTTGGGGTCGTATTTAACTATTTGCAGTACGACCTGATTCACAGTTATGGATCGCTCTCGTACAATTGATACAGTGAGGAACTATATTATGCGGTTAGTAGTTGAGTGATGAAAACCCTAGTTTTCTCTTTTATCTGAATCACAACCAATTTAATTTGCTTTCTAAATAATATTAGTTAAAATAGATAATTTGGTCTTTGACCACCCAAACAAACTATTTTTTAGAAAATATAAGTCAGTGTTTTTGAATTGTTAAAGTGAACAATCACAGTCTATATGGGATTGATATCCCTTACTCAAGCCATTTATTATTCTATAATTAATACGTGCGCTTGCGTAGGGTAAAACCTAGAGTCATTAAGGTGTTATTTTTAACCACATATTTTTATACACCTAACGTCGCATCGTAGAAAATAGCTAGATGGGGATTTGATGGAGTACTATCTCCCATACCCATTTTTTATATCGAAGATCATTGAGCAGCAGTTGGGTGAGAGATTAGAAGAGATGAATGAGGTGCGTTGGACATACGGAAAGGAATACCCAAAGGAGGATTTTATTCGATTGGAGAAGACATCCAATCTCCATAGGGTTTTAGGACAGATTCTGCGTGCTGAGAGAGATTAGAGGGAGGACTTGGAAAAAGGACTAGGATGTAGGAACATGATTTTATTTTGTGTTAGTAGATAGGTTGCAATTTAAATTTCTAAAGGTTGTAGTCCCTTAAGGACAAGCCTTTTCAATTTCAATTCTTAAAGACGGTAGTCCCTTAAGGCCATGTCTTTACAATTTAAATTCATAAAGATTGTAGGCCCTTAAGGCCAAATCTTTGTCATTTTATTTTAATAAAAAATTTCATTCCTTGAGTAATATTCTGATGATTTCCGGATATTTATGATGAAATTTATTTTCCCTTGCTATGATATTGGGTATGTGTGATGTGTTGATTATATCTATAGGTGATCCAAATCAAGTTTAGGGGAGGAGATCAAGGGTTTTATTATGAAAGTTTGGAATCGCACTTCAAGGGTAACTGTATTCTTTCTCTTATTTTATGAACCACGGGGACATGGTTTATTTCAAGTTTGGGGGAGAGGGTATAGTTTAGGAATGATAAAATAGAAAAAAATTTGAAAAATAAAAAAAAATTTGAATGAAATTCATTATTTTCACGCATGATTGCTTTGCATTACAAGTTTATTGAGTTTGTGTATATAGTATGTGATGTAATATTCCCATTCATGAGAGTAATGATTAGATCGAGCTAAGTGAAGTGATGTGGTTTTATATGGGTGAATAGATTAGTAGAATTGAAACCGAAAATGACAACTTTGACCTATAAGTACAAGCATGCATTCACTAGGGGAAAAATAATTAATTTTTGACTATGTAGTTGAAAAAATATTTTTGCCATAATAAAAAGGGAGAAGGGGAGATGTTATGGTTGAAATGGAGAAAGTTGAAAATATATTGTGAAAAATAAAATGTAAAAAGTAGTTCTTCGATCTGAGGTCTTGGTATCACCAAAATCATTTTTCGCATAAAAATGAAAGAAAACTAATGAGCATAAATCCTAATAAATAAGTTAGGGTCCAGTTGATCGGGACTAAAAATCCTCGCTGTAAAATCCGGAGCTTAGAAAGACAAAAATGGATGAAAAATGAAATGATGGAAGGAATATGTTTTTTTTAAAAAAATGGCAAAGTTTGATCAATGAAGTAGGAGAAGAGGAATTGAAATACCATGGTAGAATGTTCACATAAACATGGAGGGTTATTTACATTGGAAGTAGAGAGTAACGAAGTCATTCACTTTAGTGGGAACCATTCATGACACAAAGCTCGAGATAATTATTGTTCGGTAGTGAGTGGGAATATTTGCATCCATATCTAAGCATAGGAGCCTGGGAAAAAATAAAAGCTGGAAATTGCTATTTCTACGTATCTTCTACGCATCCCAAATTAAATACGCATCTATCTATGCTTCAAGCGTAGGAGCCTGGGAAAAAATAAAAGCTGGAAATTCAAAATTTGCCCCAACTTATTTTCCCTCAGGGCGGTTTCGACTTCTCACATCGATGCACGTGAATATACACATATATACATTAGAATATAGGGTTTTGATTAGGTTTTGTGTAAAATTACCAAAAAGGGCAACCATTAGGGTTTTCCTCGGGCTTTACTTATAAATACCAAACTTCACGTCAGTTTGAGGGAACTTTTTCATACGTTGAAATTTCAGAGCAGCCTCTAGAGTTATATATCTTTTGAAGAGGAGAAGCTATAGAAGATCGATAGATCCGGAGAAGACAACCATGGTGGTTGATTCTACATCAACGATGCAGTCTCCTTCAACCATGAGTAGCTAAACCGGTATCTAGAGTTTTCTAGCAAAACCCTAGCCAAGTAATGTAGTTCTTAATTTGTTTTCAATTGTAACGAGGGGAAAGCTGTGACTATACTGTAATGATTGTTGTAGATGAGTGAACGGTTTTATTCTTGACACAAGATTATATATTTATTCATAAATTCTTGTCTTAGATTGAATGAGTATATCTTCTTACAAAATCATGATTATTCTAAACAAATTGTGATTTTCTACAACAATGGTGCTTAATACTTGAAACCCTAGGTTTACACAGGCCATGCCTCGGCGAGTTATCATACACATGCTTTAGTTTAATTTCATGCAGTATGAGTAGATTAGAGTAAAGTAAATAGCATGCACTAGATACATTATGTCCGGAGATGGGTTGTAGCGAATCCGGTTTATAGTACTCTTTTTGGGGTTGTATTCGACTATTTGCAGTACAACTTGATTCATAGTTATGGATCACCCTCTTGCAATTGAGAAAAGAGAGAACTATGTTATGCGGTTAGTGGTGGAGCGACGAAAATCCTAGTTTTTTCTCTCTCTTGAATGACAACTATATTTTCAATTATGTTCTAAGTTAATTTAGTTTTAATTTTCAAAACTCAAATTAAACACTTTTTCAAAACATAATTCAATGTTTTTAAACTACTAAAGTGAATAACCAAGTCCTTGTGGGTTCGACATTCCCTATCACAAGCCGTTTTTATATTATAATTGACTCGTGCGCTTGCGATAGGTAAAACCTAGGTCGTCTTAAGGGTGTGTTCTTAACCCATATTTTTAGCCACCCCGACGGAACATCAACTGTCATGGAGCAGATACAGTGGTATGCTGATATTGTGAATTATAAAGCCACGAGTCAGATTCCAAAAGATTAATCTAAGAATGAAAGAGATCAATTCTTCATCCAGGTTAAATTTTTATATCTGGGATAATCCGCAATTATACAAGTATTGCTCTTATCAAATTATTAGAAAATGTCTCCCTTAAAGTGAGGTTTAAAGTATTTTGAATTTTTTCCACACGCTAGAATGTGGAGGACATTTTGGAGCTCAGAAAATATGCCATAAGGTGCTACAGAGTGGATTCTATTGACCAATCATATTCAAAGATGCATTTAAATACTGTAAAGCATGTTTGCGATGCCAGAAGTTGGGATCCATATCTTGAAGTTATATGATGCCTCTAACCTCGATTTTAATCGTTGAGCTGTTTGATGTATGGGGGATAGATTTCATGGGACCATTTTCGCAAGCAGGCAAGAAAGAGTGTTTACTTGTGGGGGTTGACTACGTGTCAAAATGGGTAGAGGTTATAGCTACCACACATGCAAACTATGAGACTGTGGTGAAGTTTGTGCAGTCTAATATCTTTGCAAGATTTGGTATACCACGTGTGATAATCAGTGTCGGTGGAAAACACTTTGATAACCACTTTCTCGGTGGTCTGTGTCAAAAGTACGGTATCAATCATAGAATTGGTACACCATATCACCCCAGACGAATGGACAAGTGGAAGTTTCTAATAGGGAAGTAAAGAATATCTTGGATAAAACGGTGTGAGTGGATTTAAAAGATTGGGCTCAAGGATTAAATGACGCATTGTAGGCTTATAGGACTGCATACAAGAATCCAATAAGTATGACACCGTATCGGCTGGTCTATGGTAAGACATGTCACCTCCAGTTGAGCTAAAGCATCGAGCATACTGGGCAATTTGAAGGTTAAACTTTGATTTGAAGAAATCTGGTGCTCAGCGGAAACTCCAACTCATAGAGCTTAAGGAGTTGAGAAACAATGCTTATGAGAATTCTCGAATTTACAAAGCTCGGACGAAAGCTTTTCATGACAAACACATTCGAAAGAAAGGTTTGGCTATTTAATTCGAGATTAAAGTTGTTTCCTGGTAAGCTTCAGTCAAGATGGGATGGGCCGTACAAAGTTACAAAGGTTTTTCCCCATGGAGCAGTAGAGCTTGATGATCCGGAGACATGAAAGAAGTTTATAGTTAATGGTCAAAGACTGAAGCATTATATAAATGTTCATCCAATGAAGTGTGTTATGGAAATAATGGATTTGACTGATCCAATACACGAGTGTGATTAAGGAGAAATAGCAACGTCGCGCGAACGACATTAAACATTGGTACTAGGGGATGAAAATTAGTTTGTGAACCTAGTTTGTAACTTATAGTTTTTTGTTTAGTTCATTAGTCGTTGTATTAAGTCATAAAATCGAGTTGTAATATCATCGTCATCATGATAGGTGTGTTGAATCATTCAATAAGATGTATGGGATCTACGGGGAGCGATTGCATTGAATAGAGCACGAAAAAGTCAAAAAATTGAAGCTGGGAAAAATTTTGCAAGCTAGAGAGCTACGCACCATACGTAGCTCGGCCTACGTACCATGCGTAGGCTGGAATTTATAAATACCAGCTTCGAGAATGGATTGAATTTCAAAAAAATTGCATGTTTTTGGTTTGGGATTTCATTTAAACGTCGTATTGGGCCTATTTAGTAATGATTTTTTAGTTTGGTTCAGAGTCCAGAATGATTTGTTGATTATTTTCTGAAAATCTAGATTAGAGGCATGAAGATGAGATCATGGAGAAGAGGTGCCGGTCCTTTACGTACTAGACAGAGGTCTCTTGACCTAGAGCCAACAGAGAGGTCACCAACGAGAACTTGCAGACAGTTAGTATTACCGGCTGCATCATTGTCCTCTTCCAAGGAAACACAGAGTGATCATGCCACTTCCCCGGTGGCATCACCTATCGCTTCACTACCCGTTTCACCGCCTATCACACCACCTGAGCCACTCGTATCATAGGTAGCTGATGATGAGCCAGGGTGTGGATTTCATTTTTATCAATGCCACCTACCGCAGAGGTGGGTATTATGTTAGATTGGGTATTGCATAAGGGATTTCAGCAGGAGCGCATATATTTTTAGACATTTTTTGAAAGGATGGAGCTAGTGTCGGCATGGACAATTCGATATCTACGGGCACGTCGATTGTTTCCTATTCTTACTCCTCCATCCAAGTTCATCTCCATGGATATGATTCGAAAGTTCTTGTTGCATATGCAGCACTCCAGTCAGGGGATGAGATTGGAGATTAAGGTCCGAGGGATTAGATTTGAGATTACACCCCAGTCCATTGCAGAGGTGTGGGGTATTCCTAATTCACGTGCTCCTAAGTTGATGGAAGACTTTACTCCCCTGTCAGAGCCATTTCCGACCATGGCTGAGATAGCCAAGTTACAGACCAAGGGGGTGTTCATGGGCTACCGCAATAACTGCACAAAGAAGTAGAATTATCATCCGAAGTTGTGGTTCTTGGACACCATTCTTCATTCATAGATTCACCCTCATGGGCATGTTGCGCACAGATATCAGCATTTCTTAGTTCTTCCGGTGGGTTTCGATTCCGCAGATTTATGGCAAGGCCTTTACCAGCATTATCTGGACTTACAGACCATGCACAAGGTAGGGCAGAATACATTTCTCATGAGATTCCCTACTTTGATCATACGGCTTATGACATATGTTAGGGTTAATATCGATGAGAAGGGGGACTGGAACTATTTAGTGAGGGGATAGTACATAGCCACTATGTGGACCAAGAATTGGAATAATCTAGACGGTGGCATAGTTTTACAGAGGAGGCTGATGGGTCCTGGTCCAGCTGTACCCCCGGCTGTGCTTGCTGAGGATGAGGTTGGACATGATGAGGTTGTACCACCTCAGGGTGAGGAAGTACATGCAGCTGAGATTCCTCTGGCGTTTGCCGGTGCGACAATGACACTCTCTCCTGAGCAGTTTGATGTGATTATGGCAGGGCAAACAGTGTTGAGAGACTAGGTCCGGTCTTTACGCAATAAGTTACGAACTAACCGAAAGATCATGGTGACCGATATATAGATATGTCATAGCGAGGCGACAAGGTTTCAACATGGTTTGAGATGGGTGCGTGGCATGGTCAATGCACAGTTTGACCATATGGGATTAGCCACACCATCCACACCAACTTCGTCGACCGATAAGGATAAGGATGATGATGAGGAGTAGTTGTAGTAGAGTATTTTGTGGATTTTGTTTTCCTAGATTTGAATTGTTCGGTGGATAATTTTTGTTAGGTGCTTTATGTTATCACCGAAACGATCGATGTCTAAGCGTATTTTATTTTACTTTTGATGTTTATAAAATTACAGCTTTTCATATTTGTGTGATAATATTGTTCATGTTTTTCCTTTCCCGAGGCGATGATGATGTATGCATTAAATTGTGTGATTCTTAGAGTTCGCTCAAGTTTGAGTCGCACGATGAGAACATGTGTGCGTTTAAGTTTGGGGGAGTGTGGGTTTATATTGGAGAACGATATTGACATATGGATATCATGAGTTTAAAAATATAAATAAATTATAAATTAAAAATATATTTATATTTTTGCAAAACCTAGCCAGGCCCTACACACCATGTGTAGGGGCCATCGTGGTGTTTTCTGGAAATTCAAAAAATTTGCCTGTTTGAGGGGTTTTTAGGCTGGTTTTGTACCTGTTCTGTATTAGGATTTAATGTAGGGTATTTTTTAGGAATTTTTAGGATTTAATTAGGAAGTTTTTGGAGCAATCCTAGTCCGGATAGGAAATGTAATTCAAAAATAAGTTAAAATATGGACTCTTAATTGTTACTATTTTCCAATTCAAACAAGGATTACAAATCTTTTTCCTCAATAAATCTGACTTGTTCATCTATAAATACAACCCTTAAGATCCACAATTCTCATAATTCACAATAAGAGCTTGTGCAAGAGATCATAATGTCTAGCTCTTCTTCTTATTATATTTCTACTTCTTTTTCTTTTCATAATCTCAAAGGTGAGCACGAGAGTGAGTATGATATTGAATCAGACCCAAAGGAGTTTATTAATGAGGATGCTTCATCCGAAATTGGAGATATGAGAGGAAGCAATATGGAGTTAGGAGAGGGAAGCACAAACATGGGTGCTACGAGCAAACCAAGTAAGAGAGTCACACCTCGTTCATTTAGAGAGTGTAGGATGCATTTTGAATTGAATTTTTTCCCCAAAATATTGGCAGATCCATTGATGATGCCTGGGGTTAAAATCCTACGTGAACGAGGATTGCAAAGTTTAGAGCGTCCGGCCAGAGGGAATGTATACCCGCGATTAGTTCGAAAGTTCTATAAACGGATGGAAATTATAGGACATGTAGGGCGTGAGGTGATACGAGTCTAAATTGATGAAAAGAGCAATCATATTACAGTGGATGAAGATGTAATTGTGAGGGTATGGAAATTACCACTTGTGTGTCCAAGGTAATTGAGCAAAAAGTTCAAAACAGCCCTAATAGACTGGGAGATCTTAGATAAGGAGATGATCAAGGATATATGTTCTACACATGTTCTGGAGGAATGGGCCAAGAGTATGGAATATTACATGTTGAAGTCGAACTTGCTCTACTTGGATTATGTGATTGCTTCTCAAGCATGTCAAAATCATCGGACGTATTGTAGGGGACAAGCAATGATCAAAATACTCTATTGTATGCTTAAAAGGTATTGAGTGCCATTTCCGATAGTGATAATGGCCAACATGATTTTGATACATAGGATTGTGAGCAGAAAAGTGGAAAGGTGGGATTATATGGAGTTTTATCTCCCGTATCCATTCTTGATATAAAAAATTCTTGAGGAGCAGTTGGGATTTCGGCTAGAAGGGATGAATGAGAGGTGTTGGTCATTCAAAAAGAAATACCAGGCAACAAGTTTTAAGTGGTTTGAGATGGCATCGAATATGCATGATTGTTTGGGAGTTTTTCCGAGTGATAGTGAGTGATGAACTAAAGTAAGAGGAAGAAGGAGGAATCAACTTAGGATTAGGGTTTTTAGATTTAGGAGAAATTTTCTGTTTTTAGTAGATAGGTTGCACTTTCAATTCTTAGAGATTGTAGTCCCTTAGGCCAAATCTTTGCAATTTAATTTAAGTAGGCATTGTAGGCCCTTAAGGCTAAATCTTTGTTATTTTATTTTAATAAAAAAATTCATTCCTTGTGCAATATTTTGATGATTTCTAGATAGTTATGATGAATTTTATTTTCCCTTGCTATGATATTGGGTATGTGTGTTTTGTTGAGTATATCTACAAGTAATCCAAATCAAGTTTGGGAAGAGACCAAGTGCTTTATTGTGCCATTTCGGAATCACGCTTCAAGGGTAACTATATTCTCTCATGTGCATGATTATGAACCATAAAGACATGGTTTATTTTAAGTTTGGGGGTGAGGGTATAGTTAAGGAATGAAAAATTTGAAAAACAAATGATGAAAAATTGAAAGAAATTCTTTGTTTTCACGCATGAGTGTTTGCATTACAAGTTGATTGCGTTTGTGTATATGATGCATGAGTAGTATGTGATGTGATATTCCCATTCATGAGAGTGAAAATTAGTATGAGCTAAGTGAAGTAATGCAGTTTCACATGGGTAAATAGATTAGTAAAATTAAAACCGAAAATGACAACTTTGACCTATAAACACATGCACACATTCACTATAGGAAAAATAGTTGATATTTGACTATGGAGTTGAGAAATTAATTTTGCCATGAATAAAGGGGAAAAGGGGAGATGGAATGGAGAGAAGTTGAAAATTTATTTTGAGAAATAAAATGCAACAAGTAATTATTCGATCTGAGTAACCCAGCCTCCTACCACAAAGTAGCAGAGTGTTCACATAAAAAGGAGAGAAAACTAATGAGCATAAATCCCAAGGAAGAAGCTCAGACCCAATTGGTCGGGATTAAAAATTCTCCCTGGAAAGTCCGGAGTTTAGAAAGATAAAAAGGGATAAAAATGAAATGATGGAAATAATAAGTTTTTAAAGAAAAATGGGAAATTTTGATCAATAAAGTAGGAGAAGAGAAATTGACATACCATAGGATAATGTTCACAAAACACGGAGGGTTGTCTAGATTGGGAGTAGAGAGTAACGAAATCTTTTACTTTAATGGGAACCATTCATGACACAAAGCTTGAGATAGTTATTGTTTAGTAGTGAGTGGAAATATTTGCATCCTTATTATCTTATACATTATATCATGACTTGATTGATGAGTATGTGAATGCATGAATGCGTGATTACAAACAATGGAGAAGTTATGGGTAGTTTAGCTAACCCTCATAAGACTTCACTCGTCCACTCGGTGTTGTCGAGGGGTTTAAAAGGCTTGTTACATGTGCTAAGTGTAATCGTTGACCCTTATGAAAGCAAGGGAGTAGTATAGGTTAGTGTAGAGTAGTATAGAGAGGGTAGAATAAAAATCATCACAGGGTAGGTTTAGAAAGTTTTCCTGAATTCATTGCTAAGGGACTATCAATATGTAAGTTTGGGGGTGTGATAGGTGACAAATATTGTCCATTTTAGGCCCCTATCTTGCTAATGTTATGTCCTTACATTCCATTATTTGGTATTTTTATGTCGTTTGTGTGTTTAAGTGTGTTTTAGGAGCTTAATGAAGATTACGAGCTAACTTTGGTGAATTAACTAGATAAGTGCTTGTGTCTATTCGAAAAGAGAGCAAAAGAGGTGTTTTCAAGAAAACAATATCTCCTGGAGGGCAGAAATGTCATTTTTTCGAGCCGCAACTTCAAGAATCATAACAATGGAGTCGAGGGGGTTCAAATGGTATTAATCCCAAGAAAAGTTGGTTCAAAGGGTTTTGCTACGCATGACCTACGCAACCAGTAACTAAAAGTGGCTAGAAAGTGTTATTTTAATGCAACACCTACGCAAGGCAGTTTTTCTCCTACGCACCATGTGTAGGCCTGGGCTACGCACCATGTGTAGGAGACCCTACGCACCATGCGTAGGGGGTTTGGCGTGTTAAGTACTCAAAATGACAAAATTGACCCCAAATTGTTTTCCTTTGTGGAGGCTGCGATTTTTATACCTCGATACACGTGATATACACATATTATATATCAGAATATAGGGTTTTGCTCATTTGAGTGTGAAATGACAAAAAAGGATAACTTTAGGGTTTCCCTCGGCTGTTGTCTATAAATACTGAAGTCTACTACATATTTTGCAGAGCTTCTATGCACATATAATTTTTAGAGCAACCTCTGGAGATTCATATCATTTAAAAGGTGAGAAGCCATACAAGACTTAGAGTTCTGGAGAAGAAGAGAAATGTGAGCGATTCTATATCAATGATGTGGTCTCCATCAGCCATGATCAACTAAACCGGTATCTAAGGTTTTCTAGCAAAACCCTAGCCAAGTAATGTAGTTTTTATATTTGTTTTTAATTGTAACAAAGGGGAAGCTGTGACTATACCATGATGATTGTTGTAGATGAGTGACCAATTTTATTCTTGATAAAAGATTATATATTTGTTCTTGATTCTTGTCTTAGATTGATTAAATATTTTTTTCTTACTTAATCATGATTATTCACTAGGGGCTAGAACTCGAATGCTTAATCCATGATTTTCTACACAATAATTCTTAACACTCGAAACCCTAGGTTTACACGGGTCACGCATCGGCGATGTATCATAGACATGCTCTAGTTTTATTTTATGCATTAGTATTAGATTAGAGTAAAGTAAATAGCATACATTAGTTACACTCTGTCCGGAGATGGGTTGTAGCGAATCCGATTGACGGTATCCTTTTGGGGAGCGTATTCGACTATTTACGATACGTTCTGATTCACAGGAATAGATCGCTCTTTTTACAATTGTGCAAATTAAGAACTATGTTATGTGGTTAGTGGTGGAGCGATGAAAACCCTAGTTTTCTCTCTCTTGATCACAAACTCTCAATTTACTTTCTGTTCTTAGTTAATGTAGTCATAATTCTCAAAATCAAATCAAACAAATTTTTCAACCATAATTCAATATTTTTGAACTACTAAATTGAATAACCAAGTCTCTATGGGTTTGACATTCCCTTTCTCAAGTCATTTCTATATTATAATTTGACTCGTGTGCTTGCGATAGGTAAAACCTAAGTTGTCCCAAGGGGTCATTCTTAAACATTATTTTTTACACCAAAATTAATTAAAGTTCTACATTTCCATGATTGGTTGGTTAGTTCTTGAGAGGAATATTCTCTCTCGAGAGAGAATTTGTATAGCACGTGAATGTTCTGAATGATCAGCTCTCTCTTTTCTTCATGAAGTCTTCATATATTTATAGATAAAAGTTTATGTAGTTATGGCATGTCTTTGCTTGCACTCCAAGATGACTTGGTGTAGGTACCAAGTAATAGTTGCAAATGGACCAATCTGTCCCTCAATATAATTGCACAAGGAGCCAGAATACTGAAGAATGTATTCTCATGAAATCCAATGTCGGCGCGCCCGATCGGATCTCACCAATCGATCGGTGGATCCTGATTTTAAATATTTTAATATTCTGCGAATTTATGCTTTGGCTGCTTGTACTCTGCTTTGCTGACTTGTACATTGCTCTAGGTTGAGTGCTTTTATCTTCTAAGTGTCATTCCAAATCAGGCATTTTTGCTAAAATCCCGGGATTAACTCATATTCGCATTAAAGCCCCTATAACATACTTAAACACACAACTCGAATAAAAATATCAAATTAATAAAATAAAGAGACTAACAATGGGTTAATTAACACCCGGGATATCAAATATGATGGTCTCATCACTAAGATGTAATAATATTGAGTTAGGGGCCTAGGATGGTCAACATTCAACACCTATCAGTATCCCAATGGCGTTTACCACCATTTTGCACAGCTCTAGCGGTATATACATGTAATGCGAAGGCTATTAGGGAGTGATCATTGCACGAGTGATCCGGCTGTAGCCACAGATACTGCGTAGCCGTGACATGTGGACAACGTGACACCATCCTCATATTTTGAAGGGATTGGAAAGAGCATGTGGCATGGAGGTTTAAGGTTGTAGTTTAGTTATAATAAGAGCATATAATGTAAATTCCACCCATTTTCTTAATGTGGAAGGAATATTCCTTATTGGCTCATATTATGGCCCTCATTATTGGTTTGAGACATGTAAAGCATTGATAGGGGTTGGGGACCATTTCATTTTAGGACAACATTTTAAGCAAATGACCTATAAATAAAAGACAAGAACCATTTTATTAATGTGGAAGGAATATTCCCAAATTTATTCTCTTTATTAATGTTTGGAAAGCGGTTGGTCTGGTCTGGTCTATCTGGTTTGGTTTTGTCTGGTCTAGTCGTTGATCTGAAACTCTGTTTGGTAAGCGGTTTGGTCTGGTTCCAAATTTTATTGAATATATATATACACACACACACATATATACACACACATATATATACATATATACATATATATATGCCCATACTATTTCCCACATCCATTTTTTCGTTCTTTCGCATTTCTCCTAAAGAGCCATTTTCATCTTCTTCATCTGATTCATTCTTTCACAGACAAAACTTCTATTTTTGTTTCATATTAATAGTTTTTGTCGCCTGCTTTATTAGTTATCTAATTGAATTTTGTCCGCTTTAGGGGTTGCGTCTAATTGGGGCTAGTGGTGGTGGGTTGTGGCTTGTGGTGGTGGTGGTCGATTGGGGCTGGTGGTGGTGTGGGCCAGTGGTGTCGGTGGTGGTGGTGGTGGTGTGGTGTAAGCAAAGACAAGACCAACAAAAACCAACATTTTGTTGGTTTTGGAAAAATGGGTTTTAGGGGTTTTGGTCTTGGTGGTCTTGTCTTGCATTTTTTAGACCAACCTTACCAAACATGGTCTGGTCTTAAAAATGCAAGACACGACTAGAAAATCCAACACCAGACCACCAACCAAACAAGCCAAGCGCATGCACTTGTGAGGAATGTTTTGTTGACACAATATCAGACATGACTCTTTATGAACATGTGTCCAAAAAATTTCTAATGTGCTCAAAAGGTAAAAGTAAACTTTACTATTTAGGACCTTTGACCAACAATGTCCCCATTATATTTTTTAAGGCTAATTTCATTTACAAACCCTGAGGTTTTTCAAAACTTCAATCAGCCCCTTTAATTTGCAAAACTTCATTCAGACACCTTACTTTGATATAAACCCTTTACACCCCTAATGTCACTTTCAAGTCAAATCAGACATGACATCACTGAATTTTTTATTTACTACATAAATTACACTCAATATTATTTTAGCCCTATCCCACCTTTGTTGTTTGGTTTAAGGGAAATTCAGATATTTCATCAAACTATTAACCAAAATCACCCGACAAGGGGTTTGAATGATGTTTTACAAACCAGGGGGGGCTGATTGAACTTTTGACAAACCTTAGGGGGTGAAAATGAATTAAACCCAATCTTTTACACACTTCTATACAGAGCTTGTAAAATGAGACACGACACGGACATGGCGTGAATTAAAAAGGTTAGAGATCAACATAAATGGGTTCAATTTGTATAAGGGTCGACACAAACACGACACGAAAATATTAGTGTCATGTTTGGATCAAACACGAGAAACATGCATAACCCATTTGACCCAATTATATTTATCATTATATTTATCTTTATATTTTTTTTATTTCTCTTCCCTAATGGGGCATGGGTTGAAATATATCAAGAGGTTGTAATTAGGTATGTCAAATTCAATTTAATTTTACTCATAAATAGGTTGAACCGTTCATGTCGTATACAACCCAATACGTACAATTCAATTATTAAACGAATTACATGGGTTGTGTCAGATTACCTATTTAAATAATGGGTTAGGTTAGTGTTGAGCATATTTGGTACGTATATTGTATAAGGTGAAAATCTTTGGCCCATGAGGCCCATCATGAAATTGGCTCAATCCCATTAGATCTAGAAACATAACTTCACTTAAGCGAATAAAACGCCCAAGGAAGGTCTTTGGTGACACACACGCCCGATCAGAGAAAATCCAAAGACCCTTAGGTGTCTTTGTGGACCGTCAGGTGCCTTTGGGAAACAGTAGCGTCTTTAGAAAAACCCCTAACTTACTCGCTAAGCAAACATTAAGGGTACACCCGTAATTTGCACTATGATTAAGGAGAAAGACAAAATATAAGAAATATCAGGGCATCCTTTAAGGAAAATAGACCAAAAGGCCCACCCCAACTTGTATACATATGAAAAGAATTGTCCCAAATAGGGCAAGTGATGTAAAGGAAAAAATTATATTTTGAATGCACCAAAAGAAACATCTAATGTAATATTTTAGTATATACAAATTCTTATACTGAAAATTTAAAAATGACAACATTCAAAAAGTAATTGAAGGAAAAGGTCAATTTTTTAAAATAATTACAAAACGACAACTTTCAGTAAAATAATTAAAATTTTGACAAGTTTGGATAATTGTAGGACTAAAATACACCCAACTAATTTGTAATTGTTTTTACTTATTTACCCTTCACTTATTCAATTTTTATAATGACAATTATATTCCCAATAAAAAAATGTCATTAGTACATTTAATCAAAATTTTCCTCTTTCATTAGGGTTTTCACTCTTCATCGGTTGTTCTAATCAGTTCACACATTTATGCATGAGAACTGCTCCAAAACCGCTGAAAGCAAGGCAGACGCCAATATTCCTTATTGATCCATGCGAGTGAAAAAAAAATTGAAACGTTTTGTAGAGTTGGCGACGAAAATCATTCAGGTGAGTCGATGGTATACATGTGTATATATACATAGATGTACATATATATATATATATGTGTGTGTGTGTTTATATCATCGACTCACCTTAATTCTCACGCCCCTAAATTCCAAAGACTCCCGAACTGGGATATCCGAGGAATCCGGGGTGTGATCCATACGAAGAGCGATTAAATAAGATCATAAATAACAATAAAATGAATGAAGTATTATTAAAAAAAAATAATTCCATGTACAACCAAGCGAGAGCTAAAACCAAATGATACATAAGGCACATTGAGGTACCGAATAAATACATCTCTACAACGATGCAACGATAACATATACAAGGAAAGGATATGCCAACAGACTGACTCCTAAGAAATATAACAACAGTCCCAATACAGGGGACATGCAAAGGAAAGTAAAATGGAACAACTCTACATACGAACGTCCCAAATCCTGTAATAGCATCCGTTCCACGTTCCATCCTGCAATGAGGAAATAAAATAAAGTGTTGTTGCAACCTAAGCAGCCTGTAGTCGACACAATTCCTGTAAACTAGTGTTTGGGACACCAGACCAAAAGAATGTCGGGGTGAGCTCATCAAAGCCCCATAGGAGAAAGGAATCATAACTGTCACATCCTCTGACCGTCCAAGTCGAGTGCGAATCAACCCATGTACATGCATCTAACCTAGGTCAGTCAAACATCCCTCATGACACTTATGCCAATACGAGACCCCGGAAACACATCCCCCTAATCCCCTACCATGCATCAACAAATAGGGCAACTAGCATGTCGTGAAACCAAAACATAATAACATATAATAAATGCACACCTATATATATATAGAGAGAGAGAGAGACATACTACTAATACAAGCTACGTAGTACAGACCACCTCATAAATCACTACGACTCATACCCGCCAGTCCAACACTGACAATCAACACAACACTATCACCAAATCACGGGAACAACACTCCTATTCATAACATTCCAAGAAGGATAACAATCACACTTCCTATATCTCATACCGAGCTCCAAAACCTCAAATCAGTATCATATCATACTACTAATTACCTCACATGGTACTACCCACCATCCGTAGACCCAACACAGGGTTAAAACAGTCACTTCAACCTAAGAGAAATCATAAAGGTTGTCAAACACCAAAAGAAAGTGAAAGGGATTAAACAACCCATCCCATTGACCACTCAAAGGTCACGTGTTCGCTCAAGGGTAAAATGGTCACTTCAAAGGCAAAAATGTACTTTCAAACTTTACCCCAACTATTTGAACTTAGGTCAAACCATAGAAATAAACGGAACTAAATTCAAGACCACGACGCGAGATATATGAATTTTTGAAAATGGCATCAAACAACGCCGACCCAAATAGAAAGTTAAAGTACCCCTCTTTCACCAAGGGTAAAAGGGTCATTTCAAGTGAAAATAAATTACTTCAAATTTTGTATCAAAAATTTGGACATAGGACAGGCCATAGAAACAAATGGGACTTAAATCAAAGCCATGATGCGAGATATATGAATTTTTAAAACGGTGCCGGACAACGCCGACCAAAAATAAAAAGTATAAGTACTCCTCTTTCACCAAGGGTAAAACATTCATTTAAAGTGAAAATAAATAATTTCAATTTTTCTATCAAATATTTTGGCATAAGACAGGCCGTAGAAACAAACAGAATCTAAAACAAAGCCCGCTCGGTCTCCTATCTAGGGGGATCCCTCCGCTCAGATCCTCACAGTTGTCCGAGTCTTCAATCCCTCTGAACCATCAACACCGTCAAACAACTGGAAGAATCTTTCAACTTTGCGACAATTTCCTTTTTTTTAAGATTGCAAAAGATAAAGTGGACATCTACTAAAGAATTTTTTAAGCGAGAATATACAGCTTAAAGCTACGTTACAGACACACAAGTTACTATAGGTTAAAGTGGATAAGGCTCTCCCGAGGATGCTGTACTTCTACTTCGTTCCAGCTTACTGTTGAATATCTAATTCTATTCGGAATATGGTAAAGGTAAATAGACTCTTTTCGTCCCCTTTTCGATGTCTGCCTGAGGACCATAGCGTACTTCCACATATCCACTCAGAGGAAGGTCTTAGAGATACGAAATTTGGAAAATGGTACCGGATAAAGCCGACCAAAATAGAAAGCTGAAGAACCTAACTTTCAACGAACATAACTCACTCAAAAATATGTTAACTCGAGTGTTATTACCCACCATCTGAACTACGAGGAAAGAACTACAACATTTTGAAAAACGTTGCGCGCACTGGGTTGCACCCGGCAGCATAGGTGTGGCAGCTATAGTGATTACTGTAGCCCCCAAACTCTCTGCCAATTTTCAGCTTTCAAAAAATTACCTTCAACTCCTATACACTGATTCTGAAATAACCCTAATTTATATATTAAATGGATTTGGTATTTATGATGTGGGTATATATGCAATTTAGAAATTTTAATGTGTAATTTGTAATTTAGAAATTTTGTTGTGTAAATTAGTAATTGTGATATGTGTAATTATGTGTATATATATATATATATATATATGAATAGGATATGTGTAAATGATAAATTAATGGTATTTATTTAATATAAAAGAAAAAAGAAAATGTGAGGAAATAATTGATAAATGAATGGAAGAGTGGGAATGTGGGGTAAAGGTGAAGAAAATTGGGGAAGGGTGGAGAAAATTGGGGAAAGGTGTAAACAAAAGCTAAAGGAGGGGGCCCACATATTTTTAAAGGAATAATTGTTATAATTATTAGGTTATGTCTTGCAATGGATACAACTTCATTTTTTGCTCTAACGTTTGAGAGAGAATGGAGAGAAATGAGAAAGAGTCTTGGAGATAAGGTGATCATCTTGGATGGATTTTGGGCTTGAAAATATAAATTCAAGCCGGATAATTTAAGGCAAGTTACAACTCTATTCTACCCATTTGGATTTATAAATCCAAGACCTTTGTGAAATAATATGTATAAATAGATATATATTATTTATACATAGTTAATTTTCTATAAAAATAATTATTTAAGTGTTATCATGTATATAAATGCATATATATATGGATAAATGAATGTTTAATGATTATTATCATATATTTCATATTATCTTAAAATTGTATTTTAATTATAAAATGCATCTATAATCATGGAATTTATCATCAAATAATAGTTAAGAAGCTTTATTAATATTTAAAATTATTTAAATAGGTTTCTTGAATTTTGTAGGAATTTTAAGAATTATTGTGGCAATTTCAAAAATTATATAAATCTGAAAATCTAGTGTGGTTGATTGTATGTTGTTATGGTACACTTGTTTTTCTAACCATAAGATTATATTAACTTTCAATTCAAACATTTGATTTAAATATATATGTATGCTGGAATCTAGTGTGAGCGGATTTAGTTTACTATGGTGCACTCATTTTAGTAACCATAGGATTAGATTGAATCTTTAATCCTTACCATTGAAGTAAACTATAGTTATTGGGTATAATCTTGTGTAGGTGTGTACACACTAAGCATAACTTTGAGCAATTAAAATCATCCAAATATATGAGAAATGATCAGGTGTAAATGCGCACACCGTGGGCATGTGAACTTCACTGAAATTATATTCAAACCTCTGAATATTACTATAACTATGGATATACCCCTTATAATTACTGTAATTACAGTTTGACCCCTAATTATATTACGTTTTGACCCCTTAGGTTTATACTAATTACAATATGACCCCTATATTTATGAAAGTTACATATTAGTCCCCATAACATTTCTGAAGTTACAGTAGGATCCTTGTACTGCACTGTAATTACAATTTGACCCCAAATCTTTCTTAAAAAGATATTTGGGATCCCTATACTTTAATTAAGTAATATTGTGATTTCGGATCTCATTATTAACCTATCATAAAATATGTTAAGGTTATAATGGTGTTAAATATGTTCATTAGAATGGTTTATCAATGATTATACTATGGAAGTTGATATTTGTTATTTATTGAATATAATGGTTTATTATGTTGTTATAAATCATTATGTATGATTTCGTACATATGTGTAGCATGTGATATACAGTGATGTGTAGGATATTCACCTTTATTATGCTAATAAGCATATTTGTGTGCGGTGATGTATGAGATGAAATAAATAATGCAAGGGAAATTGATAAATTCGCAAATCATGATATTTAATTAAATAAATATGGATTGAGGATGTTTAAGGAACCACTTGGAGGCTGACTATTAACGTAGTCTCATGAGTACCACGGGACATGGTTGAGTTGTCACAACATGGGTGAATTGTCGGGTACGTAGTTAAAATAAGGTTTGGATAAGTTGTCTATTGGCATAAGAAAATGATTATGAATATTAATAGGTTCCTTTATATGATATTGGTGAGGCATGGTATGCATGAGTTATTTATCCTAAAAGGGATAATTATATATTTTTATTTGATTATAAAAATATATTTATGCATGGATTGCATGGATTATTTATTTTAAAAGGTATAATAATATATCTTCTATTTGATTAAGGGAAAAATACTATAAAATATGATTATTCATGGGAGGCATGGGATATTTCTTTTAAAATATATAATTATATATCTTTTATTCGATTATGTGAGATACATATTATAAAATGTGTATGCATAGAATGCATTGGTTATTTTTTTAAAAAAATAATAAATAAATAAATATATTTATATATTTTTTATGTGATTATGAAAATAAAAGAAATGTTCTAAATGTTTTATGGAAAGTGAAATATAAATCTTATTACATAGGGTCTATATATCCATGTTGTTTCGTTCAGAGATGTTGGCTTTATTGGTCCTCTGTTGGGTTGTAATAGTAGTGGACTTGCTCGTGGGTTTAACTTACATTGTTGTTATCATTTCAGGTATGGGACAGTTCAGCCACCGGGTTAAGGTTTTGAGTCATCGCGTTTTGTTCGTGATCGTCTACTCCATTCCTAGTTTCGGTTTACAATGTATATTGGTTGTACAACTGTTGTAAATTAGGCAAGGTTATTAAAAATGTAATTTTTTATTTAAGGGTCCTTCTTTAACAGGATTCCTAGGTTGTATCTTAAAGTCTTTTGTAAGATTTGACGTTAGTTTTACTTCTGCTATGATTTTTTTTATTTTGCAAATTTCCTATTGTATTTTGTGTATTTGTATATCGATTGCATGGTATTTCCCGATCTTCGTGTGTGAGTCTGGCCAACTCACGTGCGGAAATTGGGGGTATCACAGATTCAATATTCCACTAATAACCTTAGAAATGTTTCGTTTCGTGAGAATTTGTGATAAAATGACCGTTTTGCTCCCGGTCTCCGTTTTAGCATCCTACCGACTTTTAAAGTGCCAAAATGTTTTCAAATGACTCAAAATCATTTTCTAAAACCCAAAGTTTTAGTCGGGGTCACGGGGGTAGGCAAAAATGGGTTTTTCACTTAAAGACCGAATTGACTCAAATGTAAGTCTTATAAAAAATCCGTTTTCGGGAAAACAAACCGAAACATCAACAAAAATACCAAAGCAAATTTAGAGACGCTCAATGGAGCAAGGAAATGAAGAACCGAAATAAATGGTACCTTGAATGGAAGGACAAGTGACTATACGCAAATGCACTAACTCTAACCCAACCATACTTAGTTCGACATTCAATTTTCGTAACTCTATAATGACTTGATCAAGAATGTCCACAACTCCTATGACATTCCAATCTTTAAGATCGCTAAAGGGAACCTAGTGGCCGTTACCACATAACCAACTAGTTTCAATCAAGACCTCATCCGATTTATTCAAACCTCAAAGTATGATAGATGATGCATTCCTCAAGTGCAAAAGAAATATCAAAAGTAATTTCTACACAACCAACCAAGATCACCAAACTATCACCCACATTCTCAAAGGTCTCCACTCATAATCAACTCTATGATCCATCACCGACTTTAACTTATCACAAGAAAGCCCTCAAAACTAACTTATATCACCACCCTAAGGTATATAAGCACATATCAAAAAGTATAAGCATTCATCTCATATTATACATTAAAACAAGGTATGCAAATCATATTCTCACATTATTCAATTTCACATGATCATTTTAATAACATATGAATTCAATATCGAAATCCACATTAAACATGCTCCTCAACCACATTGAATAATATCATGATTCACATATAAAGTTAATCACATAATAGCAACTCAAATGCAATGTGACTCACGCGCCTCATGGAACACATTTTGCCTAACACAAGTAAACGAATACATATTCAACCCATTCACAATGAGAAAAAAGTACCGCACTGATTCTTCCCAAGTGATTTTGACACTTCTCACTTTCAACAAGGAAGACAGTTGCACGAGGAGACCCATGGCGAAAGATCCGGAGATTGAATGCACAATGCGACCTGCGACTTTGAGAGTGACACATACCACAACGATGGGCCAACAACCAACCCTATATCAACAATTTTTGGCTTATTAGTTACGTAGGTAGGTGACACCTCCTAGCCAGTTATTGCGACGATCAGACACTAGACTACTCTCCCATGGTTACACGACCGAGCGTTACCCAACACCAATTGAATTCTCAATACAAAAGGTGAACACCATATGCACTATGTCTCAAAAGACCCATGCACCAATCCAAATATGTAACTCATCGTATTTATGAACACATTCACAATAAGGATGTTTTCTCATGCACCATTCATATTCCAAATCATAAAGTTGTCCTTTAATTCACAAGGATAACATTTTCATTCACTTAACATGATTTTATCTCAATTAAAACATTTAACTCACAATGATACATTCTCATGCACAAATAATGTTCCAAGTCATCAAGTTGTCATTTAATTCACAATGATAACAATTTCATTCCTTTAAACATGCTCTTAGTTCAATTAAAACAAGTTTCTCACAAATCACATATTAAACAGAACATCAATTCCCAAAATAGTAAATATCATTCACAAAAGGGGAACTAAATAGTCGTTCTAAGTTGAGATGTCGCGTTACACCAATCACATAATATATCCTCAAATGTGCTAACCAAATGAGCTAGCCTAATCTCATTACCAATGCTATATGCCTAACACCAACATACACATATGTATAGTTACACTTACACGAATACACAACTATACCCACTTACATATACACATATATAGGCATATAAGCATACTTTAACATTGGAAATATCAAGAACAACCACCCAACTAGTATGCACCATAGTCATATCAATATCATCATCAAGTACTGCACACACAAGGGTAAATTTACATAAACATGTTCAAATCCTAACTTCACATTTTCAAGGATACACTTAGCAATTATATCTAAGATTAGGAATCCTAGAACCAAGTTCTCACATCTACACAATAACATGATGAGATAGTGAAGAAGTTTTCCCCTACCTCAAGTGAATAACAAAGCAATACCATAAAGTGAGCTTCATGAAACCCTAGCTTCCACCCAACACTAAATTCAAATAAGCCAATTAGTGGAGAGCTTCACCATGGTCTCCTAACAATGAGTATAAACTCATAACAAGATGAAACCAAGAATCAAATGTGGTTCATCATGAAAAACCAAAACTAGGGTTTGAAGTAGAAACTCACAAAGAGGAAGGAACACTTGCCAATATTTGGCTCAAATCAAAGCGGAGAACAACATGAACAACTTTCATGTTAAAGGCAACCCCAAACTCCAAGCCTAAGGTGATGAAATTAAACAAAAAGTAGAGAAGAACTAAGAGGGAAAAAAGGAGAGAAAGATATGAAATGATTTTTGTGTCTTGCCAAATGAAAGACAAACACACCCACACATATGTAGAGATTCTCCACTCATACGTCTCACAATCCTATGGCTAAGATTAAAGCTAGCAATTGAAGGTTGAATCCAAGGGCCACAAAGTAGTCTTGTAATTGAAAGACTAAATACACCACACATAAAACTCATTAATTTTCCAAACAAGGCCTTAACATCCAAGGGTTGAGAATAAGGCAATGAAAATGAATAAAGGATCCAAGGGTTGACATGAAGTCTTGCAAAGTGAAAGACTAAGAATAATGCATTCTTGCATTTAAGTGTCATCCAAACAAGGCCCTATGATACAGAGGTTGAGATTAAAGATGGCAGAGAAGATCTAATGGCTAGGAGTGAGACACCACATAAAAGTGGGAAATGATCAATTTCTTCTAAACTTAGGGTTAATTACAAGAGTGTCATCATGCCTCTTAATTACCCTTCCACCCCTTGTCATCCTCTCTATTTACCACTATGCCACCCATACCCCAATACTTAGACAAAATTCTAGGATTTTCCACTAACTCAACACTTAGTGAAAATACTATAATGCCCCTAGGTCATTATTTTCTCGAAATCATTTTTAATTATTTTAATTACTTACAAAATAAAAACACAATAAACAATTCACGTAATTACACCTATCGAAACGCACATGTTAAATATGCTAAGCACACAAACATATAACCACATAAGTGCTACACCGGAACGTCTAAAATAAACTAAAGTAACACGTTCGGGAATGTAACACGATTGTCGAAGCTCCAACTAGAAAATGTTGCAACGAACCCACATAGTTGCCAAATAATAATAAATCACGAAGCTGAAAATGAAAGTCCACGAAGTCGTCCCGCTAACTCTGAAACTTAAACGCGAAAAATTTACACGTACCAAGATTACACAAGACGTCATGAATAAGTGACGTCACAAAAACGTTAACACTTATAAAAGAATTCCAGAAAGGAGAAAGGAAACGCGGGGCGTTACATTAATGATAATTTGGTGACAAATTGATATGTAATTTATATTATTTTGTTGAGATATGAATGTAGTTAAATGTAATTCAAACATTTTTTTATGATATCTATGGATTCTTTTGAATTTGATGAATGCTCACTTTCGATAGATTTTAGGTAAAATAAATTATATAACACTAAGAGTAACAAAATTATATATATTGCGTCAAACGTTTTACGTAGTGAAATATAAGTTTACTCAATGAAACAAAAGTTTTATATGACTTTCTGAAAGCATGTATTTTCTGGAAATTGAGAAATGCCTACACTTGATAAATTTTTGGTAAAACAAAATATTTTACATATATAGTAAAAAAGTTTCATATCTTGCGTCAAAATTTTTACCTATCGAAATATAAGTTTTACGGTAAGAATTAGAAATTGTACTCAATGAAACCAAAAGTTTAAATGAAATTCTAGAAGTGTATATTTTCTGTAAATTGAGAAGTGCTCATACTTTGTACCTTTTAGTTAGAACAAAATATTTTACCTATTGTGTCAAAAAGTTTTAAATACTGCGTTAACAGTTTTACCTTATGAAATAAAAATTTTACGATAACATACTTGAAAAAAAAAATTACCTAATGATATATTTGATGGAGATGACAATTGTGAGAATGATGGTTGTTTGAGATGATAGGGTAGTTATATCGGTTTAGAAAATTTGATTTATTAGAGTTTTTTTGGTGAAATATAAGATAAGGATATTAAGGGAAATGACTCTAAGTGGGTTAAGGGCATCATAGACCAAAATTGTATTTTTATTTTTTTTGTAATTGTTTTTGAAAATTGATCTTTTTATTAAATTACTTTTTGAATGTTATCATTTTTTTAATATAGGCTCCAAAAATTGTTGGTTTTTAATTTTTTTGATTCTTATATTAAATTTTAATATTTTATAGGAATTGATTTCGGATTAGGAAGAAAATAAACAAAAGCGATAAATCAGGACCGCTGAAAGAGAGACCTAGTCAATGGCCATCTCATTTTCTGTGACCTCAGCTTAAAAATTTGAATAAAATTGATGTGTGTGCATGCATGCATGTATGAATGTGTGTATATATATATGTATGTATAAGTGCATGAGTGTGCTTGTAAAGTTTGGTGGCAGAAAGTATTCAACATTGGTTGCATGAAAATGGTGGTTCTCAAAGTGGGTGTGTGAATTGGTTAGGAGGGAAGGAAGTAACTGGGGTTAGGAGTTTAAGTGCTTGTTTGGTAGACGATGCGGTGTTGGTTTTTGATTTTGGTTTGGTTGGAGTTGGTGTGATTTTATTCTGAACTGAAATCATGTTTGGTGCAAATGGTTTTATTTTATGTGAGAAAAAGTGAAACTGAAAGACCAAACCATATTTGATAGAGTTGGTATGAGCTGAAATTCTGAAACCAATCATATTTGGTAACTTGGAATAATTTGACATTTTATTTATTTAAAATAACATTTTATAAATATATATGTTTTAAAAAATAAAATATATAAATATTTAATTTTTCATAAATATTTAATTTTTTCGAAATATTTATAGATAAAATATTTTCTATAAGATATTTCAAAAAAATAAAATATTTTGAAAAAATAAAAGATTTCAGTAAAAATACATATAATTTGTATATTTTTTAAAAAATAATAAATATATTTTTATTATATTTTTTTTTCTAGAAATATTTGTTTTCCCGAAATATTTTATTTTTTATGAAATATATTTTTTCGTTTGATTTTTTTGAAATATTTTATTTTTTCATAAATATTTTATTTTTTGAATTTATATATATATAATATTATAAATGAATTAGTTTGGGTTAAACAATGGTACACCAAATTGAATTGGTTTGGGTTAAAGAATAGTTTTGGTGTGAGAAAACCAAAGCAACTCCAACCAAACCATCTATTGAGATGGTGTGAAAAATGAAGGATTTGGGTCCAATGGTTTGACACTATTCAAACACTATTGCTCCAACACCAAGTTTGTCAAACATGGAGTTGTGCATAATTTTCAAACCAAACCCAAAAAAAGGGCACCACTCCCTCTACCAAACAAGCACTTAATGCTATCACACATTTCACGAGTACTAATTGAAATACACAAATTGATTAGAGGAAAATTGGCAAGTGGGTCAAAGTGGCACACAATTCCTTATATATACATTTGGATCTCACAAGAGCAAGAGGTTGGAGAAGGTTGGGGTTGGAGGCTACATATAGTTTATAGCACAGTTAGAGCTGGCAAAATTGGACACGATATGGTAACACGACATGAACACGATCTCATTTAAAAGGATTAGGGTTGAACATAAAAAGGTTGAGAACTAAAAAGGATCGATCCGGACACGACACGGAAATTTCCGGGTCATGTTCGTGTCAAATCTGTGTCGTGTCATGTTGACACGATTAATTAGCCGTGTCAAAATAGGTCGTGTTGACCTATTTGGTGAACCCAACCCGTTTAAAAATTAAAGGGCAAATTATAAATTATAATAGTAATGAGGGGTGAATTCGTCATTTGAGGCAAATCCTAAGTTACACTATAAGCCAAAACCATATGCTCACTCATTCAAATTCTCTCTCAATCTCGCCCAATTAGAGAGAAAAATATACAGACACATATATTTACACATCCCCTTTAAACATTAAAATTGCCATGTTTTCTTTCCCAAATCAGGAACCATCCTTTACCAAGCTGTTAGTCACTAATTAACCCTAGAGGGGGGGGGGGGGGGGGTGAATAGGGTGTTCAAAAATAAGTCTAACTCTTTTCGAATATGGAACACACTATAATCAAAGATCAATTTCTCAATAAGCAAGTGGATGATTCAATTTAAACTTTTATAATAATTAATTTCAAGACAAATTAGCATACAAGATATTCAAGCAAATATAGCATGCAAAATACTTATGTAAAGAGAAAGAGATAGATAGATTGACACCGTGATTTTTTCGAGGTTCGGTAACTCCTACTCCTCGGCTCAAGAACCCCTTCTTGAGACTTTTCCCGATCCTTTCACTATGGCCCTTCCTTCACAGGTGGAATGGCAAACCTTTACAACATAAGCCTCTCGAGCTTGTCTCTCAATCAAGAGAACAACCCTCTCTTGAACAATCGGTGGACTTCACTTGTCCGAGATTACAAATTCGTATGTAATCAATAAAATCACTCAAGAACAAAAACACTCAAAACCCAAAGGTTTTTATGGAAGATAAATCAATATAAGCTCAAGTGTTTTTGGTGATTTTGCAATAGCTCTAGAAATGTATTCTCAAAGGATATAATCAATGAATGATATTTGGAGAATAAGAAGAGATTCTAGAGGTTTTGATTTTCAAAGAAACTTGGAGAAAATCAGATTTTCAAAGCTTGGTTTCAATGGCTTTTGTAGAGAAAATTTATGCAGAATTTTGAGAGTTTTTCTTTCTTTTCTTTCTCTTTTGTTTTTCAATCTCTTAGTCTACAATGAACACATATAATTCTATATATATCAATACATTAGGGTTTTGTAGAATGAATATTGTAATTGAAAGACAAGAGCCGTTTGAATACCATTAAACACGATCCACAAAACATGGGAATTGTTTTCTGAAAATCTGCAGATTTTAAGCAATCTTCTAGTCGACTACTTCTTCATTGTAGTCGACTACAATGGTCCATCTAGTCGACTAGATTGAGTTCTAGTCGACTACTTTGGACCATCTAGTCGACTAGAATGAGTTCTAGTCGACTACAATGAGTAGTCTAGTCGACTCAAGCTTGTTTCAGTCGACTCTTTTGATGTGGATGAAAAACCAATAGCTACTGGTTGAAATAGTCGACTACTAGAAAATACATAGGTGATTCTAGTCGACTATAACAAGAAAAACATTTAATAAAAATATTTTTCTTTCCTTTTAAGTTTGGTAAAGCGTTTTTCATTTCATTTGAGTTTGGTTCATTTTATACTTGAGCTTATATGATAAAATTGACACATAAAATTACCTTGTTGCAATGATCGCTCCCCGACCTATCTACCCCGAGTCTTGAGTCTTCGACTTTCGCTTTTGCCGTTTAATTGATTTTCCTTTTTCGCTTCAATTTCTTTCACAGCTTTTCGCTTTAAATCAAACTTTCTTTCCGAGCTTGTTTTTCGAGTAGTTTCATTTTCGAGTTTGATTTATGAGTTGTTCACCTGTCTTTTGCTGAAAATGTAAACTCGATAATTCATTAGTATCAAACACTCTTCAATGGTTTGTTATCATCAATTTTGGAATTGTTTGCCGAAAGTAAATTTCAAAGCCAACACAAGCCATGTCATTTCCTCATAACCATCCCCCAACCCACAACCCCCATAGCCGGTGCAAAAAGGGGTGTGATATGTTGTCAATCCACCATTAAATGAGAGGATGGATTTGAGTCCATGTTGCAATTGTTGGTGTTGATGATGAAGGGACGAATTGCCATGACCAGTGCATGTTATAGATCTTTGTATATATATGTGTGTGTGTACTTTAGAATGTTTGATCTCAGCACTTGCTGGGATGCCATCGTCACATAGGTGCTTGGATTTGTGAATGAATCAACATCAAACTACTATGAATTGAATAGCCATAGAGTTGGAGAAGAAAACGACGAAGTGGATGAAGAGTCCATTTGACTAAGATCTGGAGAGGATGATGGAGCGACAGATCTTTGTATCTTGGTTGTCGGTCCTTTATTGGAATTGAATGTATTTTTGTGTTTTTTCTTTTTCCTTTATTTTTCATTTTTCGTGATGGGTCTGGGCTGAAATTATCTTGGGGTACTCATGATTTCTCTTCCTTCATGGGTTATCTTAAGCCCATTGTGTAATTCTCTATCCCCCTTTTCTTGTTTCTAATTCTCGTTTGTTTTTTAATAAATTTATTTATTTAACAAAAAAAATTTAATTAGTTTTTTTTTTCTTTCTATATAGGTAAAAAATTTCGTGTCGGGTTGAACCCAACACGACCCAATTTTTTAAATGGGTTACACGGGTCGTGTTATGTTACCTGTTTAAATAACAGGTCGTGTTAGTGTTTAATATTTTCGACACAAATATTAATCGTGTCGTGTTCATGTCTAGCCAATTCGTGTTCGTGTCATGTCATGTTCGACACGAACACGACCCGTAACACGAAATTGCCAGCCCTAAGCACAGTGGTGACAATGTGCTATTCCTTTTTGTAATATTTCTCTAGTTAATGAAAAAATATTTTATCATCATGCTTTATTTTTTTATTAATATGCTAGCCTAAACACTCCTCTAGAGGAGGTGATGAAACCACCATGGATGAAATGTAAATAAGTTTATTTTATTTCTTATTATTATTTTTTCTTATCTAGTGTATTATTTTACGAATCTTAATGATAAAAACCTTATGTAGAAGTTGGAAGCTAATAAGATAGGGAGGATTCTCCGTAATTTCCAATTTATGAAAATATGGGGAATGCCTACTACTATTTATTTTTGTCTTTAACAAGAGGTAGTCGTTGAGTTATCGAAAGAGTAGCTCATTTAAATAACCGTATGTTTACTATACGCCATATTTTTCTTTATCTTTTCAAGTTGTAATTAGACTGGTAAAGTGATCGGTTATTTAAGACGAATTGGTAATAGAAATATATAGTATTTATTTACAGGGTAATACTTGCCTTATGTCATATTAATAGGAGTTTCCTACTTACACATCAAATGATCCAATAAAAAAATAACTTGGGTCCTAAAAAGTTTAATTATAAAAAAATTACATGTGTCCTAAAAAGTTTAATTATTATAAAAACTAAAAATACAGAATAAATCCATTTTTATTGGGTTAACTTCTACAACCTAGTTAAAAAATCTAAGTGTTCCAAAACCTATTCCATTGCCGCCATTCCCCACCTTTATCTTCCTTGAGAATTTCTAGTTTAATATCTAGTTTATCAAATTTATATTATTATATATAGGTGGAAGTGGTTATATATACATATGCACTAAATTTAATGAATCAACTTTGCCATAATTTAGATTGTCAATTTGGAGCAATTTTTCTGTAGCCAATTGTTCTGAATGGACTTATCTTTATAGTTCGGGTGATGAGGTGCTAAAGAGTTGGCAAAGAAAAAAGAATGAGGATTTTGGTGGTGGGTTTGAGAAAGAGATAGATTAGGGTGAAGTTTGAGACTCAGATTTGAAAACAAAAGGGGAATAATATTATTTAGTACCAAGTATCATTTCATTTTTAATTTCATATGATGTGTTATGTTTTAATTGGTTCATTTGAAGTGTAAACTCCTACTGATATGGCCTAAGGTAAGTATTGCCCTTATTTATATGGACTCGTGTGGTGGATTAATAAAAATTTAATTTGTATTATATTTTTGAACAGATTCCTACAAATATTATGAATATTTCATTTACATACAAATTTTAAAAATACTTTATCTGTAAAATCTTTTTCTTGTATTTAACACAATCAAACAAAAAACACAATCAATTAAGTAAAGCAAAAAAATCATTTTAGAAGGTAAACAAACAAGGTTTAAGTGGAGTTTATTTGATTTTTTTTTTTTTTTAAAAGTACTAAAAAAGTAGGGTCGCGTGCGTTAAACCCCATATAGTATGAATATAGTGCGTATAACACCTTCCTAGTTTGATTTCATCCTAATCATTTCATTTGTGTGCGAATTGACCCCATTTCGTGTTAAATGACATATATGACCTTAGTATAATTCGAAAAACATATATAAATTTGAAATAATAAATAAAATTAGAAAAAATATAAATTTTGAAAAGAAAAATATAAATTTCAAAAAATTATATAAAATTGGGAAAAATATATATAAATTCAAAAAATATATATAAATTTCGAAAACATATATAAATTTTGAAAAATATTAAATTCGAAAAAAATATATTAAATTTTGAAAATAAAATAGAAAATTCGAAAACATATATAAATTTTGGAAAAAGATATATAAAATTCGGGAAAAATATACTTCTATTTTCTACTTTCTTTGACTTTAAATTTTGTTTTGGTATATTGTACTTTGGTCACTTGTGTTTTTTATACTTCTATTTGCACAACTATTTAAATTCTATATTTTTTTTTCGAATTTTATATATTTGTTTCGAATTTTATATGTTTTTTTGAATTTTATATATATATTTTCAAATTTTATATATTTATTTCGAATTATATATATTTTTCAAAATTTATATATATATTTTGAAATTTATATATTATTTTTACGAATTATATATATATTTCAAATTATATATATATAAATTTCGAAAATTTATTTTATATATATATATTGGTTTCGAATTATATATATAAATTTCAAATTTGAATTTTATATATTGGCTTCGAAATTTAATTTTCAAAATTTATATATATATATTTTGAAGAAAAAGGGTAAATGAGTATTTAAGAGAGTATAAAAGTCAAAGAAGAGGGTATTCACACGTTTTTGAAACTTGCAGGAGGATATTCGCACATTTTCAAAACTTGCAAGGATATTTGCACATTTTTCAAAAAATGCTGATGTCAATACACATATTTTCAAAATAAACTTATTTTCAAAATACAGGTGTTATACAAACCATATTTATAGTACATGCTAATTAACCCAAAAAAGTATGTTTGAGTGGATGATTTTTAATTTTTTTTTCTAGTTCTTTTATATTACGATTTTCCATATATATATATTTTTTACTCAGCGTGCATTGAACACAGACACACACTCACTCTACGATAACACCATTAACAGTCACAGTCGCGTGTGCTCATAAACAAATTCGTATCTCCGATCGCCGGCAACCATGAAAGCCATAGTGATAACGAGTCCCGGAGGCCCAGAAGTGCTACAGCTACAAGAAGTGGATGACCCACAAATCGAAGACGACCAAGTGTTGATCAAAGTGGAAGCGACGGCTCTCAACAGAGCCGACACGCTTCAGCGAAAAGGCTCATATCCACCACCCAAAGGGGCCAGTCTCTACCCTGGACTCGAATGTTCAGGAACTATCCAAGCTATTGGCAAAAACGTCACTCGTTGGAAAATTGGTGATCAGGTAATCCCTAATTTCACTCTTAGAAGTTCGTACTTGTATCACACCTTTGTATACATATATGTATATGTATATATAATATATTGGGTTTGTCTTTTGGTTGATCTGAGTATGGTGGAAATTGTGAAGAAATAGAATCATCTCAAACTCTGATGGGTTATTTAATAATTTTGGACGAAAATGTAATGGAATGTTGTTGTTTGATATTGTATATTTTGTTTGATTTATTGAGGTGAAGAGGTGTTAAAACGGGTTTTTTTGGAAATTTGGGGTTGGACTCAGTGGAGTGGCAAAACTTTGTTTATATAATTGGAACAAGATTTTGATGGGTTTAGATGAGTTGATGTTTTGGATTCAGGAAAAGAAATAGTAACTTCTATGTCTCGAAGTCGAATATATACCTCTGTTGTGGATATAAGGAAGAAGATAAAGAGAAATTGGGTGTGTGTTATATGCTACATTTTGCCTTCTGGTGTATGAAAAAAGAGAGGTTGGCATCCTTCAAGCAGTCCAAAACAATTGGGAGAAATTTTTGAGCCGGCTTAGTTGAATTTCATAAAAACGTTTCAACAACTACAAAAAATACGGTTTTCTTGGTCCGAATTCCGTAATAGAGATAGGCAAATGCTCCGTTAGGCTTCCTATACCATTAGAATGTAAGTTCATTATAGATATAAAAACAAGCATTTTTATAACTGATGTTTTCAGCTTTTGATTTTTAGATATCTGATACCAAGCATGCCCCAAGTCTTTGAGGGTTGTGGAATTGATTATTTGCAACTATAATAGTAGTTGATTTGCATTTACAAGCTTTCACTTGAGATGAATTCTGTTCTCTGGTGTCACTTTTATTTATAAAGTATTTCAGGTTAGCACTGAGGTAACAATACAATGAACAATCCCAAATATAGGATTGCTGGTAAAAGGACTCCTAGACATCTTCCACATCTCTTCTACCAAGTCAACTTCTCTTCGGGTGAGATGTTTCAGGAAATATATCCATGTTTTATCGTCCATCTGATGCATTCTCCAAGTCAAGCCTCCATGAAACTGACTTGGTAAAACACACGTTAACCTTTACTTGTTGGATAAATATACAAGGTCCATAAATAAGTATAAATTTTATACTAATATTAATAATAAACATATGCAATGTAACTAAAGTTTGTGTGCGCTAGTGTACATGTATGTGCACCATAAAAATAAATAAATAAATAAAACCATGTGAGGTTCTTCGCCCATCAAAAGATCATGATAGAAAAGAGGTTTTGCGGCCACATCATTCAACATCTCCCACTTTATGATTAAGCCAAGAGCTAATTCAATCAATTTTTAGACTCATAGAAAATTCGTGTCTTTTGAGGTTTTCGCCACATATGGGTTTTGTCATGGGGTTGCCAATCATTTCTTTTGTTGGAACATACACAACAAATATTTTATTATCATAGTTACGATATAGTGATACTGCAAATTAATATGTTTTCCTTTAGGTCCAACTTCACCATTCTAAATATTGCAATAGTTTCTTGATTATGAGACATGAGTTTGATCATGTTGTCCGTTACTTCATCATTTCTTAGATTGTGTATAAATCTTTTGATTCAGACAGCTTCAGTAGCAGCCGTAGTACATGCCACACATTATGTTTCTATTGTATAGTGTTCTACACAAGTTTTCTTTTTTCTAGCCCAAGAGATTGCTCGATCTCCAAAAACAAATACACATCCTGTAATTACTATCATACTGGTTACATGCAAAATTGACTTCACAATATCCAGTAATATTTAAATCATTGGCTTCATAAGTTAGTTTCTAGTTTTTGTACCTTGTATGTATCTAAGTAGACCAAGCATTAACCGGTGAGGAATGCTTGGATCACATTGAAATCTACTAACAAGCCCCAAAATATAGCATAAATATGGTTTAGTCCATAATATTGCAGACATTAAACTTCCAACAACATGAACACATGATTTATTATTCATCTCTTTCTTTCCTTTTCATTTATAGGAGCCATTTTTTTAGATAATTATGAATCTACTTTCACTATTCTTTATATAATCAAAATGATCAAAACAATTTGGAACAAAGCCAAACTCAGTTACAACATGACGAAAAGTAAAATAACATTGACAAGAAGATTGCTTAAATCTATAAAGTTGATTTATTCAATTTATAAACTTTATCTTTGTGATCACTAATTTTATATCCTCTAGGTTGCTTCATAAAAATTCTCAGTTTAAGTCACTATTGTAAAGAGCGATTTTGGCATTCATTTGGTGCAATTCTAAATCTATGTGAGCAACAGTAAATTTTAAAATTCTAATGGAACTAAACTTAGCTAACTTGAATATCTTTCTTCATAATCAACACCTTTTTCTTGGGTAAAATCTTTATCCGCCAATCTTCTCATATACTTATAATAGTTACATTCTCTTTTAATTTCTTCTTTAACTTCCGTTTCCAACCAACGACCTTTCTAACTTTTGGTAAATCTATTAACTCACATGCTTTATGTTTATTAGTTGGTTGTAATTCCTCTTTCATATCTTCTTTGCACTTCTGTGAGTCTGGGAGGACATTGCTTCTGAAAAAATTAAGGCATCATTAAAATATTCTTCATTGATAAATCTAAAATAATATTTCACATGAGATGGTGGTTGTCTTGATCTTCTTATAGTAAAAAAGTATCATGGGGATGACGGTTAGGTTGAATTTCAACTTCAACCAGTGTATGCTCTTTTTCTTTTGTATTTCAAATGGGTTTACTTAATTATTTGTCCTTTTGCTGTCTATTAGTCTTCTATAAATGTAGCATCCTACTTTCAGTGACTTTCGCTGGATCGTTATTATAATGAACAACATTTCCTTATATCAAAATGTAGCCTATAGATGTACGTGTAACAGTTTTAGCATCAAGCTTCTCCCTGTGTTAGCTTGGTATAAGAATATGAGTTGATGAACTCCAAACCTTTAGTGCTTGTTTGGTAGACGGTGTGGTGTTGGTTTTTGGTTTTGGTTTGGTTGGAGTTGATGTTGTTTTATTTTGGTTCCAAATCATGTTTGGTGCAGATGGTTTTGGTATGAGAAAAAGTGAAACTGAAAAATCAAACCATGTTTGGTAGAGTTGGTATGAGCTGAAATTCTGGTTTTTCCAAATATTTAATTTTTCATAAATATTTAATTTTTTCGAAATATTTATATTTTTCATAAATATTTTATTTTTTCGAAATATTTAATTTTTCATAAATATTTAATTTTTTCGAAATATTTAATTTTTCATAAATATTTAATTTTTTCGAAATATTTATATTTTTCATAAATATTTTATTTTTTTCGAAATATTTAATTTCGAATTTATATATATATAATATTATAAATGAATAGTGTCAAACCATTGGACCCAACTCCAACCAAACCATCTATTGAGATGGTGTGAAAATTGATGGATTTGGGTCCAATGGAGTGACACTATTCAAACACTCTTTGTCCAACACCATGCTTCCCAAACATGGAGTGGAACAAAATTTTCAAACCAAAGCCAAAAAAAGGGCTCCATTCCCTCTACCAAACAAGCTCTTAAAGTATCAAGACTTGGTTTTCTGGTAGTCCAAAGTTCAGAAGGCGTTATATTCATTTGTTTCGATATTACTCTAGTTAGTGTATAAATTATTGTTGATATAGCGACTGTGATACCCCATTATTTTCATGCATAGGTTGGTCAGGCCTATACCGAAAATCAAGGCGCATCAACACTCAATAATAAACAAGCACTGAATCAAAAGACATAATTAAGAATTAATAGAATCTCAAAAGTTTAATTTTCTTGAATAAATAAATTAAGAAATCCAAATCCCCCAATAGTACAACTCGGGAATCCATATCTATGGACCCCTAATCATAAATGAAACCAAGAGTCTAAAACTATTAATGAATTGAGTCCCTACACTGAAAGAAAACGGAAAATTGAATAACTCAAGAAGAAACGAGATGAACCCTCAACCTGTGGCTGAAACTGCTGATGACCTGAAATGTTAATAATTGTGGGTCAGACCCACGAGACCCACGAGCGAAGTAGACTCTACATGATCCCAATAAGAATACCAATAATCCTATTATCTACCCACTATAAAAATAAGAGTAATACAATAATTCCTATAATTTTAAATACCACGCCTAAATAAATATCCTCTAAAAAATAGGCAAAACAAATATAGTACAATCATAATTAAATAACAAGTCGATAAATAAAACAAATAAAGCGCAACCAAAATCAAAATCACAGGTCAATAGGCAAAGCAAATAAAGTGCAACCAAAATCAAAATCACATGTCAATAGGCAAATCAAATAAAGTGCAACCATAATTAATTCACATTCTAATAGGCAACTTATCCATGCCTAACCATAACCACGTACCTGACAACTTGTCACTTTCGTGACTAGTCGACTGTGGTACAGATGAGACTGACTTAATAGACAGCTCATCGTGGTTTCCTCCATTCCTCAATAAAATAAAACAAAATAAATAATAAATATTATTTATTCCGTATCCGGAGAATTTATTAGATTTGATCTCAACATCAACATAAGCAAATAATATATATAATTTATTCAATTATTTGTTTTATCCCATTACTATAACAGTATTAGTTTTGCCATGTACTTGGGCACCAAAATTGGTTTGGAACAAAACTGTAATTATGCAAAAATAATCCACGGATAATAATTAATATTAATTATTTACATACACAGAACTATGCATGTATACACCTATTACCTATGACAATGCACCAGGAGTAATTGAATTCTCCATAGTTATATTTATAAATATGTGTACATGTAAGAATGCTAGTGTAATGATTAATTACTCTAATCCAAGCTACATGTCTATACCTAGCTAACATATGTCATTGCCATTATGGATATGAATAGCTATACAATTATATATCTGTAGGCATGCATATGACCATCTACCATTTAATTGTCAAGACAAAAATCAATTTCCTACACAACTAATATAAATATATAATCAAGCCCACAAAGTAATGCTACATATATCTATATTCAAATCTCAAATTCATGTACCCCACCTATGTAACATGTCCAAAGCTTGTAGAAACCATTAATACATCATACAAACTACGTCGATTCGCATATAACGAACACCACTCCTACCTTGTTATTTTGAATTTATATTTCGTACATGAATTCAATTATAAAAATCCTCCGAACCTATATACACACATGATATATTTTAATTGATAGGTCAAAACATCCTAATTACTATATGAAAATAAAATAACACCTACAATCTATACAGGTACGGTGCACAGAAAAGAATCCAAGGATAATATTAATTTATACATATACACAAAATCACTATAACTAAAATATATAGATTCTAGGATTATAGGTTCAAAGGGGAAGAGAAGAACATTCTACTTGTCTGATATTGGAATCACAAACGACAAATTGTTCGATGTTTCTTCTCCTATTCCATGTGGCTCTTCCTACTCTCCCTCTATAGATCGACTGATAGAAAATGTAGTATTGTTTTAGGGTTTTCTTTTAATTATATATATATATATTTAATCCTTACAATGGGCCCAAAAATATATTAGTCCATTGGCTAATAAGCCCAACTAAATAATTTATAATTAACTAATTAATTAAATTAAATATATCCAATTTAAATAAATAAAATAACGGGGTATTACAGCTACTCCCCCAAAACAAGCACCTAAGTTTGAATGACTTAACGTAGACATAACCATATCAAATGAGGTACTGTTACGTCTCTCTACTGCACCTTTTGTTGTGGTGTACCGGCTATATCTTTTGATGTATTATTCCATGGTCAATGTGAAAATTATCAAATATTTCGGATGTATATTCACGTCCTCTATCAGTTTCTAAGACTTTCAATTTTTCTTCCTATTTGGGTCTCTACCAGCGTTTTCTATTCTTGACATTTATCTAGTGCCTTTTTATTTTCTATGAAGTAAGTTTTATGTCCATATCTAGAATTATTATCAATAAATGTAATAAAATACTCCATTCCTTTGTGTATTTTGACATTTACTGAACCACAAATATCATAGTGAATACTTTCTAATAAATCTTAGACCGTTCAAATTTATCAATTGGCTTTCACTAATATTTAATTGTGGTAGTAAACCTACCTCACACATATATATATATATATATATATATTTATATGTCCTACTCTTAAAATGCCATAAATAAGAAGTATTAATATCATTATTCACGTCACATGCATGTTCAATATAAGCAGAAGAAGATGAAGCAATGCTATTATTCTTCTTCACTGCCCTATTACTGATGATTGTTGGTCCTTACTTTTAGGCTTATTTAGTGTTCAATAGGTTATGCCGCCTTCCATTAGAGGCGTCATGGAGATTTGGAGAGGTTGTTGTGTTGGTCCCCAGGCCCGTGACTTTTGGAGGGCTGCACTATTGTGTCTTTGGATGGAACACAATCGTCGTTGTTTTGACGGGTTGAGTCATTTGCGCCGTTAAAGACAAGTTTATTTCTCTTTTGTTTTATTGGGTGATGGATAATTTTTGTTCTTCCATGATCAAAGGCCCCGTTCAAGGTTGCGTTCTTCACGCGGTCGGTAGCGTGGTCGCATCCTCATCTTGGATAATTTGAGACACTGGGGCATTATTGTGGTCAATCGGTGCTTCTTGTGTAAGAAGGACAGGGAATTCGTCGATTGCCTCCTTCTGCATTGCACGGTGGCCTACGATTATTGGTGTTTTCTCTATTGTCTTTTTGGTATTCCGCGAGTGATGCCGGGTTCGGTTCGCGATTTGTTGCTTTCTTGGAGGGGTGTGCGGGTCGGTGCCCACGCTTGTCCGTTCTGGAGGGTGGCTCCGCTTCGCTTTGTCTTTGGTGGAGCATTTGGTTGGAACGCAATAGGCGTTGTTTTGAGGGTGTGGAGTCCTCTTTGGGAGTGATTAATGATTTGTTTGTTTCTATATATTTTGTTGGGTGGGGGATGTAATTGTAAATCCTTGGATGAGAAGGTAGAGTTCTTAGACTCTCCTTGCCCTTAGGGTCGTTTTGTATATGGGACGCTCTCCCCGTTTGGGTGTTTTTTATGCTATTACTTACTTATCAAAATAAAATAAAATTTGTTCTTCCATAGAGGATAAATTGGATTTTTTTGGTTCTCTTAGGCCGTAGACCCATGCTCTTGCTTGTATTTGGGACGCGCTCCCCGATTGAGAGTTCTTTTTATATATATTTCTTACTTATCAAAAAAAAAAAAAATTAATAGAATGAGTCAAGTACATTCAAATGATAAAGTCCTTCAACTTTAATATTCCAAAATAAAATTCTCTCATGCTTACCAACAGATACTCTTCACAGCAGTCAACCCATCACTGTGAAGGGGTCTACCAATAGCACTGGCCATATAGCTCAGGCCACTGGGAAACCTGTACTCAAGTGGAAACTCCCAAGGGGAGAGAGAAAGTTGCAGAGGTGCTTCTAGATCTCATGGAATAAGGCAGAATTTATAACAATACTTTCCATCTCGTGCTTTCATAGAAAAAAATAATTTAGGAGATGAAAGATCTCAAACGAATTTCAATACCTTTCTCGTCAAGCCGTGGCACTGACAATAGATTTTGTCACATGTTAGGTGCATACAACACATACATGAGTAAGATAAATTTTTTGGCCAGGGAAGTTGAATCTAGTGGAGCCAAATCCCAAAACATCGCAATACACGTAGGTGCACCATAAAAAATGAGAAAAAAAAGAGAGAAAAGAAAATAAAAAAGAAAAGAAAAACCGTTTGAGGTTTTGTGGCCATCACAAGATCATGATAAAAAGACAGGCTTTGTGGCCACATCTTCCAACATGTGACCTTCTAGTTCTTTTGGGGTACTATTTCCAGGGATTGCTTTGAGCGTATGGGTTTAATTGTGCAGTAATATAAAAATTTATTTTAACAGGTATGTGCTCTTCTTAGTGGAGGTGGGTATGCCGAGAAAGTAGCTGTTCCTGCTGGACAAGTGCTTCCAGTTCCACCTGGTATTTCCCTCAAGGACGCTGCTAGTTTTCCTGAGGTGGCATGCACTGTATGGTCAACTGTCTTCATGATGAGTCGGCTATCTGCTGGGGAAACGTTCCTGGTAGCTTATTTTCATACTCTCTTTCTAATATGAACATGATTGTCTACTCAATATGTGTGCAATTGCAAATATCGTGAAACTACTAGATTTTACTTCCTACTTGTGTAGTTTTGATACTTCAAATAATTTGTGTAAGTTATATTGTACTGACATTGAGACCAGCTGAAACGCACCCGATAGGGGGACATAGAAATGTTTTCATTCGTTTTAAACATTTCATTATTGTCAATTCACGATTTATCTAGTTCACCAAATGCCATGAATTTTCATAGAACCTCCAGAATTGATAAGATCATGCTTATTGAGTTTATCGCTTCCTGTGTTTCGACTTCCAATTTTCAAAAAGGGCATTGAGGAAGCTGGAAATTCTTTTACAATTATGTTGAAGTTTTCAGAAGTGGACCACAGATTGATATTATATAATGTTAAGTTGGTGGAAAGATATTGTTCTGCTTTCTTCTTTCCTTAAAGAATCACCATTGTCGTAAAATCATTTGATACTTCTTTGGAAACTATGAAATGAGAACTCATAGAATTGCAGATACATGGGGGTTCTAGCGGAATCGGCACATTTGCAATTCAGATAGCTAAATATCAAGGAGCCAAAGTATTTGTTACAGCAGGTCAAGAATCAAAATCTTACTTTCTTATTTTAAAACATGTTTAATGTGAGTTTTGATTCCATTTTTTTTCTTAGTTATGTAATTTTGACAATTTTTTTAATCAGGAAATGAGGAAAAATTAGCTTTTTGCAAGAACCTTGGAGCTGATGTCTGCATCAACTACAAGACAGAAGACTTTGTTGCTCTAGTGAAGGAAGCAACAGGAGGAAAAGGTTTGTTCTCTCGTACGATCTTATATATATATATATATATATATTCTGTTGGAGGCATCTCTGATATATATTTTATCATTATTATTATTATTATTTTTATTTTGTTTTTAATTTTGTTATTTATTTCTCTACTAATATATAAGAGAGTGTCTACACCTTATCTTATTTTGCACTAATTCAGCTTGAGCAATCTAATCGTAAAATGGTCAATAGGTGTTGATTTTATACTCGATAATGTTGGGGCACCCTACTTTCAGCGAAACCTTGACATCCTAAATGTTGATGGGCGGCTTTTTATCATCGGCTTTATGGGTGGAGCAGTAACAGAGGTAAACCTTTCAGGGTTGCTAGCAAGGCGCCTCACTGTACAAGGTATGTACATAAACCTTTGTTCATACAGACTTTTAGTTTCTGTAGAATTTCCAGTTTAAAAATATAATACACTCATCCAAGCTGTTGCATTTTTTTTTTCACCATGGTATCTAATAATTATATGTGAGAAATGAAGTGAAAGAAGAAAAATCAATTTGGTTATCGAATTATAATTTTAAGAATGCTTCTCTGTGATACACCGAGGGTCTTGTTGGTATCCCCTTTAAAAAAGAAGAATTTTAATTTATGGGCACATTCTGACATCTTGGATCTGTGTTGTATAGATATGATACTCAGAGCCTGTTGATATGTATAAGCTGCCACAACGTTCATAGTAGAATGTTGACACCAAAAAACTTAGACCTCCATCATTGTATTATTATGCCGATCATGCAAATCAATATATAGGTTGTGGGCCTATTAATTACGAAGAAAACTACCCTCAATAACTTTTATCCGAGAAATTGAATTTGGGAGTAAAAATCTTCTATATAGAACGAAGGAAGAAGTAACATTAGTCTTTGTCAGGAGATCCTCAATGAAAAGTAAATGCTATTCCTTCTTATAAGACAACCACTACAGGCATTTCGCAACATTGTGCACCTCAGTAAGTGCAAAAAAGAGACCTACTCTCCTGTAGGAGGAATTCATCATCCCTTCTGAAGAAAATGATGCAGATCAATTCTAGTGATTCTACTGCTTTTGTAACTCTCTACTGCTTTTTTAATATTTGCTGGTTCTTCGATTTAATTCTGAGTGACTTTCTAGTTAGATCATTTGTATGGTTCATATATGAACCTTCATCCAAAGCTGTATATAGAAAGGTGCTATTGAGAGATTAAAACCCTGTGCAGTTATGGTATCCCATAAAAGGAAAAAAAAAAACAAAAAACAAAAAAGTAACGCTTAAGCGATATGATAAGTACACGTTAAAGTAGATTTGTTGTATGAAGAGTGTTACAAGTTATGGATGCTTGATATAGTAGACAGCATTAGGGACAACATTAAGACTGAGGTGTTTTTGAAATGCTGGCAATGATGCAAATTGGAAATCCCATCCCCTGGCTGTATTCACCCTTTTGGAGAGAGTTGGATGACATTGCTCATTCTCAACTTCAAGATCTTTAGATTGTAAGATCTAGATTGAATCATCTGTTGTATTAGCATTCTAGCGTGCCTCTATTATGAAGCTAAGCTTTAAACGTGGCTGCCATGCTATACTCTGTAGAAGGCTAATATATTGCGAGGCACTCGGGAGAATATGATGATTAATAGAGATTCATCTAATATTCCTGTTAATCCGACTACTTGTGTCGAAGAATTCAATATAAATTTGAAGGTCACTTTAGCAGTTTTCATTATCTAAAAGCTTCTTCATTTTATTATTATTATTATTATTATTTTTATGTGGGAAGATTCTGAATGTTATATTTGAGCCTTCGATTGCCCACCTTACATCATTTAGGCAAATCTGTGTCACTTTGTGTTTGTATTATCAAGTTTCTCCCTAGGTCTGTGTTGAATTTTCAGGCCGATCTGCATAAGGTGTCCCCGATATTATTTTTTTTAGTTTTAAGACTTTATTTTTTGTTTTCCATCTAAACTCACCGTTCTGCAATTCGAATTGTCAATAATGGACACAAGCCTCCTTGGCCCATATCAGTGACTACACATGGAATAAAATGCCCTAGAAAAGTGGATCCTTTGTTTGGATTATTGGCATCCACCTTCTTTATTTATTATAAAGTCTACATGATTTATATGCAGCCGCTGGCTTGCGAAACAGAAGCAAAGAAAACAAGGCTCAGATCGTCAGTGAGGTGGAGAAGAACGTATGGCCTGCAATCGTTGCGGGGAAGGTGAAACCCATTGTGTATAAATATATTCCATTAGCTGAAGCAGCCGAGGCTCACCGGATCATGGAAAGCAGCAAGCATATTGGAAAGATACTCCTCATTGCGTAATTCGATGAACTATCCGAGTGAATGAGAGAACGAGAACACCAGTTTTAGCAGAATATTCTCTGTACTGTGTTGGCATGTAAATCAATGCTCATCTCCTTACCGTTTATACATGAGAGAACGAGAACACCAGTTTTTATCAGAATATTATTTCGATAATTCATGGACCTCTGTTTTTCCTATTTATACATTCTTCTGCTAATGAAACCTACAGCGAGTGAGTACTCTGTCAATGAAAACTCCGTAATGCTTGCTATAACATCAGGAATTTGGATATGCTGAATTGCTAACAAGAACCTACAATGGTGTACTTGCAGTGAAAAAAGGGCGAATTGTTTAATCAAGGTTCTATATCTTCTATGTTTTGTCTTTTCAGTTTGATCCTGTACAATACAAACAAAAACTTCAGATTCCAGTTGCACAGTGTAAGACAAAGAAAAGATGGAGTGACAAGGTTTGATTGTGCCTATCTTAAGTTTGGTATGCAAGAATGGAATGAAAATATTGTTTGATTACAAAAGGAACCGTATTAGTAATGGAATGAGAATATTTTTTGGTTACCAAAGGAACGGTATTAGTAATGGAATGAGCTTTTTAAAAAAAAATTCAAAATTACACATTTTAGTAATAAATATATTATTTTCTAATTATTTTTATAAACAAAAGAATAAAAGATATAAGAATAGTGGTGATGGATAATGAATGTGGTGGTAGTGAAAAGTGATGATCGTGGCGGTAATGATGATGGTGGAAAGTGGTGATGTGGCGGTGGAATGTGGCAATGGTGGAGGAGGGAGGAGGAGAAGGACGAGGGGTTTGGAACAAACGGGTAACGGTCTTCTTGATAGTATTGGTTGGTTTAGCAAAAACTGTGTAAGGATTAACCGTAGGAAGGTCGGTGACCGGAGGTGTGGGGGGGGGGGGGGGGGGGGAGTTGATGATGGTGGAAGACAATGGTGGTGGTCCAGTGATGGTGGTGTGTTGGTAGAAGGCATTGGAAGTGGAAATGGTGGTGGTAGAAAGCAATGAAGGTGATGGTGGTGGTGGTGGAGGAGGAGGTAGCGGTGGTGGAGGAGATGGTGGCTTGTTTATTTAAAAGGTGCGAGGATTATATAGTAATTTGATGTATTAAAAACATTCCTTAAAGAATGGAATGCCCATTCTATAGGTTTAGTAGTGGAATGAATTTTCATTCTCTGGTATGATTTTTACTTTCAAGAGAATAATCATTCTCACTTTATGATACCTACCAAATAAGAGAATGGTTGGAATGGATATTTCATTTCATTCCATTCCTACTTACCATACACAACATTAGGGTTGAGATTGATGGATGATATGTTTCTTTTTAACTACTGAGGGCATGTTTGACATGCGTTTTGTTTTGGTTGTTTATGTTTTCGGTCAGAAACTAGTGCAACTTTTGAAGTAAAACATGTTTGGCACGCTGCATTTTGTTTTGTACATTAATGTGAATAGTTGAAACGTTTCAAAAAAAAATGAGAACACCAATTTGATGTTTTTTTCTATATTTTTGTACTATTTATTTCAATGCTAGAGTTAAACTATATTTTAGTCAAACTTAAAATAGATTCAAATTTAAGTTACTAAACATGGTTCTAATTTTACCTCAAAACCATATGTTATAGTTCAGCTAAATAAAACACGTACCAAACGGGCACATAGATATATCAGGACGTTTGATTCCGGACAATAGGTCCAATTTAGATGGGGATTTATGAATTAGTCATGGTCATTTGATTTCACAAATTTTCAAGAACCAATTTGAACAAATTCAGAAAATTTAAAATCAACTTAATAGATTTTCATGAAAACAGATAGAAAATAATCATATACATAAACAAATGCTTGAGGTTAGAAGCTAGAGGCTTGGATTCATACACCCGTACAGACATAGCATCACTAAAAAATCAGAGCTTTTAATTTTAGTCATTTAAGAAAAAAATAAAAAATAACAAGAAATATGTAATGAATAACTAAAAGAAGAAAATAATCAGAAAGCCATTGTAAAGGGTACCTAAGAAACAATAGCAGAGTGAAAAAATAAAAATGAAATGTCTTTAACTAATTAGAGCAAAATGTGAGTGTTTGTGGTGATGTTTTCAGTTTCAAGTCAGTATTGGAGCAAAGCTTTGGGTGAATAGCATATGGCCACCCAGTCCAATAAAAGACATTTTTTATGTACGAAAGCAAGTTGGTGGTGGTGTTGTAGGGAGTGAAAGCTCTGGGTGATCTTTCCGATGGCATTTATCGCATAATGCGTGAAAACATATTCTAATAGAAACACTAATTTATTATTCGAGTGAAATAATTTTACAACAAATTTTTTTTTTTCCGGGTTGGGTTAAGCGAGATTAAAGGGTTCTCCACCACAAAAAGTGTTAGAATATATAAAGGTCTAGGCCCAACCCATTTTATATTGTATTGTTCTCCACTCTCCTACCTAAATTAAATTGACTTGTCCCCCCACACCAAGTATACTTGTTCACCACGCATTTTTCCCAATATATAGGGGTCATCTTTATTGTAATTCATATACTTCATAATATACTTTAGAATACAATTCAATATAATTTCATATTCTCTTTATTGTTTTTATTATTCTCTCCATTATCATATTATTAAAATATCATATCTTCTAACATACTATTAGAGCCAATTCGTTCTTGGTAATTCCTTTCGCTTAGTGTCGTCTCTGTTGGGGATGACACTCCATCTTCCATCTCCGGCGGCGATCCTCAATTAAAACCCTAATCTCTCAATCTCTCTTTTCCTTTTCAACTCAATCACTCTACCTCTGCTATATCTATAGTGTATATATATATATATATACAACTATATCTATATCTATCGCCTTCTTCTTCTTCAACTCAAACACAAAACCCCCAACCCTAACTATAACTCTTTCAACTCACGGCACCTCCCTCTCTTTCCTAGCCGAATCGTGTTATCTATAAAATGCACTGTTTGTATATATAGATGAATTATAAACTAATAAACATATATGTATATACTTTCAATAATAGAGAGTAGACAGAAAACAATGAACTCATAGTGAAGTTGACAGAAAACAATTATAATCAAAACAGAAATTCGAGCCCTATGTATCACAGTGTCCTTAAGACAATTTTGTTCACTCTCCGGTCCTCAAGGTGTATGAGCAATTGTCTCCCAAAATAGAACGAATTTCGCCTATGGAGAAGTAGCACTCCAATCTCCACAGACCGACGAACACAAATATGCGTCTGTACTCAAACCTTATATAACCCTAATATGTATATGCAAAGAGAGAGAAGAAGATGAAGAGGAGAAGTCCTCTAGAAGATATCGAAAATGACATGCGGGGTGGACTATTTATAGACATGAACAACCACAAATAAAAAGACACATAGCCTCTAAAGGGTATTCAAACTGTAGACACATTGGTTGGAAAATGTGTTGAAACTGTAATGGTGCTGTTTGAAGAATAAACGACACTAAAATATGTAGGCGTGTCTTTTCATACTATAGGCATATCACAACACCGTTGTTATGATTCTCATATCCATATTAGTGGCATCAAAGGTTATAATCTAATTTTTCATTCAATATTTCCAACAATCCCCCACATGAATGAAAATTAGCTTCCCAGTATGCAATTGAATATGCAGACACTAGTTCGAGTACAATGAAAGGTTACTATATCAACATAAGAAGCCTTTGAGCCTTGAACTTTCCCTTGTGAAAGACTATCGGATTTATTGGCTAATCAGTGAACATGATTCCTTGAACTGTTAGCTATTTGTGTAAACCAAGACAATAGATTTCACATAGTTCCCCTTTGAACACACCTGGTTCTCACGTTCGTGTCCATTTTGGTCTTAAACACCACTTGGTTTCATAAGTATTTGTCAGAGAATTCCACGTTCGAAAATTCTCTTAGAAGCGACCCCTTCTACTCACATAGGTGATTTTATTAGTAATATCTATTCATTCTCACTTGGATATATCCAAGTCATAGAAATCATTAAAAGCGTAGCTTACCCTAAAAGATGCATTGTCTCATCATAGGAATGAGAAAGAGTTAATAATCTCCACAGTACTTTTACTAAGTCACACATAATTCGGTTGTCCCTTTGAACCTAGATCTTGGGATCTCCAGTCAACTAAGTTGGGTTTCCATTATGGTGTCTTTTAACCCAGAGGCTTCAAGCCCATTCTCCTCGATAATCTTTTCACTTGCTTTCTCGTCAAACCTTTAGTTTAGCAGATCCACAATATTATCCTTTGACCTCACATAGTCAATAGATATTACACCATTAGAGAACAATTATTTCACAGTATTATGTCTACGAAAAATATGTCTAGACTTACTGTTATACATATGATTTTGAGCTCCATATAATATTACTAGCGAAATGCAAAGAATAAGATGACACTAGTTGTGGCCACAACTTTATATTTTTCCCCATAATTTCAGCCAAACAATTTCTTTTCCAGCTTCGCAATCTACATCATAAATATTATACTAACTTTGCATCAATATTCATTAGTTGTGTAAACCATATGTTAAATCTCAATATCAACTGTTTAGTTACCAATCACTTAGGCTTCTCACCTATAACTTCAATATGAATCCATATTGGTAACTCCATTTGTAACTCATAACAATACTTGTAGCATCAACATGCCTCGTTCTAGAGACTTAACAAGAAATCGATATGCACCTGTTATAACCAATGAATACACAATCACTGGTTTTTGGTGTTATCTTTACCTTTTAGGTTTAGGAACTTCCACTTTTGCTAAGCACCCCCACACTTTTAAGTATTTACATGAAGACTTATGACCTTTCCATAAGTCATACGGGATTTCATGAGGCATTAGTAGAAAATATAGCTTCCCCCCACAAGTTTGTGGTACACCTGAACTTAACATCAAAGCAATCATTTTTAAAGCTTTTATCTGTTCTGCTAAGTTGATTTTAACATCAACCGCCTCATCTTTGCTTCTTAGCAAATATACATAACAGTATTTCATGCAATAATCTATAAAAGTAATAAATTACTTTTACCTCCTCTAGCTTACAAAATTTTAAATCACAAATATCATTGTGAATTAATTCTAGAGTTCAGTACATCTTTCAACTATTTTTGAAAGGATATTCTTGTTAACATTGATTCTACACAAGTCTCATATTTAGAATCAATACTGCATTTAGGCAATTCATTAATGCTACTTAACATGTCTTAATCTAACATATATCAATAATACTCAACCATAAGAAACCGTGGTTGTATTAATATTAACTTTGGGTACAACATTGAGCTTCAAAAGCTCATTACACAAATAATCCTTTTCTACATACACCTCATTCTTAGTGTGTACAAACTTATCAGGAACAAAAACTAAATTTAAAATCATTCTTGTTTAGCAGAGATCCAGATATTAAGCTCTTTGCGAATGTCAGACAGAAAGGTCTATATTTCCAATATCATAAGATAGATAATATGCCTCAGTTATATTTGCTTGAGCATTAGGTTTCTTGAAGTTCCTTGGCTTTCCACAATCCTTGGACCGATGTCCTGGCTTTCCACAATTGAAGCACTTGCCATTAAACTTCTTAGATCCTTGACTTGGACATTCTCCATTAAACTTTCTCTTTTTAGTTTTCGATCCTTCCTCCACTATGTTGGCCTTTGATTCCATACGATGCGATGCATCAATTTTCTTTTTGGACTTATGATTGTCCTCTTCAATTCGAAGGCGAACTATCAACTCTTCAAGTTTCATCTCCTTACGTTTATGATTTAGATAGTTCTTAAAATCCTTCCAAAGCGGTGGTAGTTTTTCAACAATAGCAACCACTTGAAAAGATTCACTAAGAGACGTACCCTCAGCATGAATGTCATGAAGAAGCGCTTGAAGTTCTTGAACTTGGCTGAACACTGTCTTTGAATCCACCATTTTAAAATCCAAGAATTTTCCAATAATGAATTTCTTCGTTCCGACATCCTCGGTCTTATATTTCTTATCCAAAGACTCCCATAATTCCTTTGCAGACTTCATAGCACTATACACATTGTATAGCGTGTTATCCAGTCCATTGAGGATATAATTTATGCATAGGAAATCAGAATGCTTCCAAGTATCCACTGCATCCAACTTATTTTTATCAGTTTCACCCTCAGTCACTGTTGAAACTTCTTCCATTAGAAACTTTTTCAAATTCAAAGTGGTGGGATAAAATAACTTCTTTTGTTGTCAACGCTTGAAGTCTGAACCATTAAATTTTTCAGGCTTCTCCCCATGTGTCACAGTCATAGTAGTAAGATTACTAGTAGCCATTTCTGTTACACAAACAGAAGTTCAACTTCAGAATCAAAATTCTGTTTTTTCCAAAGAAATAACAGATAATTCTACCATTTTTAAAGAAGTCGTGAAACTGCTCGGTTATGAATTTCCTTATCACCATAATTTACTTATATATCAGATTATATAAACTTATATATAAAATTATATTAAGAATATATAACTGAATAAATATTTATACTATATTCATATTATACAATATAGAATATATATAATATTATATAAAAATTGTATAATATATGAAACAATAGTAACCTTTCACCAAAATACACGTATCGGTATTATTAGTAGGTTAAACAATATAACATTATACACCATTTACATCAAATATGCCAAACACTTTCTATACTCCAGTACTAGTATTCTAAATATGGGTTGCAGTTTTAGTATTATATAAATACATGTTCATTTAACTCATGCATCAAACACACGACAACTTATTTAAAGGATATATATTAAAATAATCCTTAATCATGCCATATAAATCATCAAGCATTAGTTAAACTATATATATATATATATATTACGCATCAATTAAACTTACAACATATATGTGTGTGTATATATATATATATATATATGCCGAGCATATATACGTTACCATTATGTATATATATATATAGTAAACATTATTTAAACTGAATATACATATATTTAATTCCTATACACATATATGGCATACACGGAATTACTAGGATTTAAACCAGAAAAAGACTATCAACCGGTGTACAACCTGTAAAGTGAACTATTGCAAATGTTTGATTTAACTACAACCAAATATATATATATATATATTAAGGTCGAATATATAACATACTAACTGATAGAAGATGGAAACAGATTGACAATGATATATATCAATATACTGTAAAAAACTGAAATGTATATATATATACTGTAGTGAAAACGCCAAAATATATATATATATATAGATATATTATTGGGTCCAAACCAATATCAAACTCAAACACACACACACAATAGACACCAAATTTATAGTGGTTCGGTCCAATTGGTACCTACGTCCACTTTGAGAGGTTTCACTATCTTTCGGTTTGAAACAAAACCGAGAATGAGGGAGGAGTATACAAACGCTCACACTCAACTCTACCTCTAACACTCTCACTTACACAGAACAACCTCTGTGTATTCTTCTCTCTAACTCTCCGCTCTATCTTGTGTATCACACCCTATTACATCTTCATACACTGCCCATATATATATAGCAGGTGAAGGATAGGATACAAACAAACCCTACTTGCACAGGCGTGGGTTTGTGTAGTCTTCAAGCGTGATGGTTGCTTGTCTGCATACGGCGTGCCATGTGTGGTGGTGATATGTTGGTTGTTTGATACGACAGAGAGATACATGTGGGTATGGAACTTACAATTCTCCCCCTTCCATACCAATCAGAGGAGAACGTCTTCAGCTGATCTCCCCCTCAGTACCAATTTGGGGCTGGTGTTAAACCAGCTTCTTCTCTGTAAACTTCTAGCTTTTCTCTGGATAGGCTTTTGGTCAGCATATCTGATCCATTATCATCTGTGGGAATCTTCTCTAGCTGTAGAAGTTTATTTTCTAGCACGTCACGGATCCAGTGATACCTGACGTCGATGTGTTTGGACCTTGAGTGAAAGGTTGAATTTTTGCTAAGATGAATAGTACTTTGACTGTCACAATGTATGACATACTTTTCCTACTCTTGTCCCAATTCTTGAAGAAATTTCTTCATCCACAAGATCTCTTTGTATCCTTCTGTGATTGTAATGTATTCAGCTTCTGTGGTGGATAAGGCAACACACTTTTGTAATCGGGATTGCCATGAGACTGCTCTCCCTGCAAAAGTGATTAGGTATCCTGATGTGGATTTTCTTGAGTCACTGTCTCCGGCCATGTCTGCATCTGTGCAACCTTCCAATAAAGGTTTACCACTACCAAAGCATAAACAAATATTGGTAGTTCCTCTAAGATACCTGAGGATCCATTTTACTGCTGCCCAATGGTCCTTTCCAGTATTTGACAGATACCGATTGACAACTCCAACTGCATGAGCAATATCAGGCCTCGTGCATACCATAGCGTACATTAAGCTGCCAACCGTTGAAGCATAAGGCTCTTTCTTCATTTCTGCTTTTTCCGTCTCACTTGAAGGACACTGCTTCATATTCAGCTTGAAGTGGCTTACAAGTGGAGCACTGACTGGTTTTGCTTTGCTCATGTTGAATCTTTCAAGAACTTTGCCAATATATCTTTCTTGAGATAACCAGAGCTTGTGTTTATGTCTGTCTCGAGAGATCTGCATTTCCAAGATTTGTTTTGCCAATCCCAAGTCCTTCATAGAAAATGACTTGCTCAATTCCTTCTTCAACTTGGGTAATTTTGCTACTATCATGGCCAACGATCAACATATCATCGACATATAGCAAGAGGATGATAAAATCTCCGTCAGGAAATTTCTTAAAAAATATACAGTGATCTGCAGTGGTTATGTTGTACCCATTCTGGTCCATGAATGAATCAAACTTTTTGTACCACTGTCTTGGTGCTTGTTTGAGCCCATAGAGACTTTTCCTCAATCTGCACACAAGATTTTATTTTTCTCTGGTTCTGAATCCTTCAGGTTGCTCCATGTAGATTTCTTCATCCATATCACCATGTAAAAATGCGGTCTTTACATCTAGTTGTTCGATCTCTAGGTTTAAGTTGGCTGCCAAGCCAAGAACAACTCAGATGGAGGACATTTTCATCACAGGTGAAAATATTTCTTCAAAATCAATGCCTTTCTTCTGACCGAATCCCTTCACAACCAGTCTTGCCTTATACCTTGGTTGTGGATTATTTTCTTCAGTCTTCAGTTTGAATACCCATTTATTCTTGAGAGCTTTCCTTTTATGCGGTAGCTTGACCAAGTCATATGTGTGGTTCTCATGCAATGATTTCATCTCTTCTTGCATGGCTTTCATCCACTCCGCCTTTTTACTGTCTGCAACAGCTTCCTGATAGCTCTCTGGTTCTCCCCCGTCACTAAGCATCACATACTCTGCGGAGGAATATTTGCGATTCGGTTGTCGCTCTCTAGAAGATCTTCTTGTTTGAGGATCAACCGGATTTTCTTCTGCAACTGGTTCTGGTTCTGCACCGTCATCAGCTGGATCTCCTTAAATAGCTCCCCCATCATTTTGTGCTCTCGATGAAGGAACTGGGTCTAGATTAGCTGGTAACTCTTCAGGTGAATCTGATTTCTTCTGTTTATAAAGATCTTCAATGGTCTGATCTTCGAAAAATACCACATCTCTGCTTCTGATGACCTTTTTGTTGATAGGATCCCAGAGTCTGTAACCAAACACTTCATGGGCATATCCCAGGAAGATGCACTATTTGGCCTTTCCGTTAAGCTTGGATCTTTCATCTTTGGGGATGTGGACAAATGCTCTGCAGCCAAACACCTTCAAGTGTTTGTAGGAAACATCTTTCCCTCTCCATACTTTCTCTGGAACATCACCGTTTAATGGAACTGAGGGAGATAGGTTGATTAAGTCAACCGTTGTTCTCATTGCTTCACCCCAGAAAGGAGTTGACAACTTGGCATTAGATAACATGCACCTGATCCTTTCGCAGATGGTTTTGTTCATTCTTTCTGCAATGCTGTTATGTTGAGGAGTTTTTGGCACTGATTTTTCGAGTCTGATGCCGAAGCTTCTGCAATACTCCTCGAATGGTCCTTTGTACTCGCCACTATTGTCTGCACGTACACACTTCAGCCTTTTCCCAGTTTCTCTTTCAACCTTTACATGGAACTGCTTGAACACTTCCAGCACCTGGTCTTTAGTTTTCAAGGCGAAGGTCCATAATTTTCTAGAATGATCATCAATGAATGTGACAAAATAAAGGGCACCTCCATGAGTTCTGGTTTGCATGGTGCAAACATCTGTGTGTACGAGATCTAGAATGTTTGGTTTTCTAGATGGAGGAACTGCGGAATTCAACTCTGTGTTGTTTCTCCATGATGCAGTCGACACAGGTGTGTAATGGAGTACCTTTCATTCCAGGTAAGAGTTCTTTTCTGGCAAGAATCTTGAGCCCTTTCTCACTCATATGACCGAGTCTTTTGTGCCATAACTCGGTGGGGACTTCTTTCTCCATCGTATTCACCTCAGCTCTGCACAGTTTTGCTTGCATTGTGTAGAAAGAGCTGATCTTCTTTCCTCTGGCCACCACAAGATTGCATTTGGTGAGCTTCCACTTACCATCACCAAAATGACTGTTGTAGCCTTCATCATCTAGCTTGCCAGTGGAGATCAGGTTGAGACGAATATCTGGGACATGTCTCACATCTTTGAGGAGTAGTTTGCATCCATTGCTGCTTTCCAAAAGAATATAACCCTTGCCGGTAATTTTGGATGCTCCTTGGTTCCCCATCTTCATAAGTCCGAAGTCACCACTGGTGTAGGATGTGAACATATCCTTCCTTGAAGTGACGTGACAGGAAGCTCCTGAGTCAATAACCCAGGTAGAATCTTCGGATGTGAAGTGGACACAATCATCATCTTGAACGATGACGATCCCTTCTTTGGCTGTTGCTGTTGCTTCTGAGGTACTTTCTTCACCTCTATTTCTGGTCTGTTGTCCAGACTATTCGGCTTTTAGCTTCCTGCATTCTCTGATAAAATGGCCTGGCTTGCCGCAATGATGACAGGTTTTGTCTCTTTTGAAAGTGGACTTTGATCACCCACGATACTGTGTTTGATTGCGATGGTTTCTGCTTTTGCTTCTACCGCGCCATTCTTTTCTTTCTCGTCTTTCAGTGACAAGAGCTTCTGACTCAGGATTATATCCTTCTTCCTTTCTTCTTGCTTCCTCATTCAGCATTCTATCTTTTGCCATTTCCATGTTAATTATTCCATCTGGAGCTGAGTTGCTTACAAAGATAACTAGCGTATCCCAACTTTTCGGAAGAGTGTAATAGGAATACTGCTTGCATCTCATCTTCTAAAACCATTTTCATAGAGTTGAATTGATCCAACAACCCCTGGAATTCGCTCATGTGTTCTGACACACTTTTGCCGTCTTTGTGTTTAAGATTTACCATATGGCTCAAAAGATTTACCTTGTTTTGAGATGTCTTCCGTGCGTACATCTTCTCCAATTTTTGCCAAAGAGCATAAGCATCATTGTCGTTGGCAAAATTTTGGTAAATTCTTTTGTCGATCCATTGTCTGATTTGGGCGACACATTTTCGATTTGAGTATCGTCCAGTTTCCATCGGTTATATCCTTCGGTTTTCCATCAGGTGCATCGTTAGTCCTTTTGATCGGCTTCCACATATATTTAATATACAAAATATCCTCCATCTTTGACTTCCACAATGAATAGTTTGATGCGGTCAATCTAATCATGGCTTCGGATCCTGAATCTTCCATTGAATCGGAATCTTTAAGCTCTCTCTGGCTTGTTTGATATGTTTGAAGTGAAATCACGTGAAACGGAGTGTACCGTTGCGTCCGGAATGGTTAAAAATCTTAAGATCGCCTCTGACTGAGCTCAAATCCGACTTAGGATGAGTCCGGAATAGTCAAAACAATGGTGATGGGCAAAACTGTAAATTTGCAAAGTTGGTGCTGACATGGCAGCAACAGGAAGTGACACGTGGCAGGATGTCAGTGGTGACACATGGCAGATGACGTGGCTGACTGGTGGTGTGACACGTGGCACATGCTGGAGATGACATGTGGCACTGTTGACGTCAGCAGTGACGTGGCAGGCTGGGCGACGTCATTGCTGACGTGTTGGCGCGTGGGTGCGCGTGGTCCTCACGCGCGGCTGAGCTTGGAGGCGCGTGTGGCGCGTGCTGCGCGTGGGCCTCATGCGCGCTGGAGGTTGAAAACGCGTGGGGCGTGTGATGCCGAGGCTTGTGACGCGCCGCTCTTCAGGTGGCGCATGGTGGCGCGTGCGGCGGCGATTGACGGGAAAATATTCCTTGTTTGATGGGTCGTCCGAAAATAGGGGTGGTGTTGTCGTTTGATCACTGAAATGGTTCAAAATAGAGCTAGAAGATTCGACTCTGGTTTTGCCGGTAGGCTCTGATACCACTTTGTTGGGTCCAAACCAATGTCAAACTCAAACACACACACACAATAGACACCAAATTTATAGTGGTTCGGTCCAATTGGTACCTACGTCCACTTTGAGAGGTTTCATTATCTTTCGGTTTGAAACCAACCGAGAATGAGGGAGGAGTATACAAATGCTCACACTCAACTCTACCTCTAACACTCTCACTTACATAGAACAACCTCTGTGTATTCTTCTCTCTAACTCTCCGCTCTATCTTGTGTATCACACCCTATTACATCTTCATACACTGCCCATATATATATATAGCAGGTGAATGATAGGATACAAACAAACCTTACTTGCACAGGCGTGGGTTTGTGTAGTCTTCAAGCGTGATGGTTGCTTGTCTGCATACGGCGTGCCATGCGTGATGGTGATAGGTTGGTTGTTTGATACGACAGAGAGATACATGTGGGTATGGAACTTACATATATGTAGCATGCGAAAAATATATGTCTTAAGTTATTAATATCACAACAATTTATGTTTTAGGAATGTGAATACTAATCAAACATGTAATACACTATATATGTATATTAATATAACCAAGGACTTTATATTTAAACACGACACTTACTAAACACAGAAAACCAATTATAAGAGTTCTGTTTGAACATGCAATAACAAACCATATACAACAGAATACAGATCAATACAAAAAGCACATTACAAAGGATATGCTTTTAAGTTATGTGAAACATGCAAACACTGAGTAAACAATTTATAAGGAAAGTATGCTATAAGACAAACACTCAGTTTAAAACATGCAATAGTATCAAATGAAAAATATATATATGCGAAACATTAGAAATCTAGTCTGTCATCTGATAACCAATAATTGTTGCCTAATATCACATGTGTATGCGTATTATAATATATTTATATACAATTGATTAGTAATCAGTTACCCAAATAATATGCTTTAGAGCCTCATATGCAAAAAACCAGTATATATAAACCGAAACAATTTAAATATATATATATTATATAACAAAAACAGTAAGAATAAAATCTATCTTAAGAATGTTGATTAATATATTACTGATTTTCCGCAAATATATATATAAAACGAACAGTGTATATATATAACAGAACAACAGAAAACTCAAGCAACTTAAGATTGTTATCTATAATATGCACTGTAATATATATAGACGAATTATAAACTGATAAACATATATGTATAGACTTTCAATAACAGAGAGTAGACAGAAAATAATGAACTCATAGTGAAGTTGACAGAAAGATATTGTAATCAAAACAGAAATCCGAGCCCTGTGTATCACAGTGTCCTTAAGACAATTTTGCTCCCTCTCCGGTACTTAAGGTGTACGAGCAATTGTCTCCCAAGATAGAACAGATTTCGCCTATGGAGAAGTAGCACTCCAATCTCCACAAATCGGCGAACATAAATATGTGTCTATACTTGAACTGTATATAACCCTAATATGTATATGCAGAGAGAGAGAAGAAGATGAAGAGGAGAAGTCCTCTGGAAGATATTGAAAATGACATGCGGGGTGGGCTATTTATAGACATGAACAACCACGAATGAAAATATACATAGCCTCTAATTGGTATTCAAACTGTAGACACATTGGTTGGAAAAGGTGTTGAAACTGTAATGGTGCTGTTTAGAGAAGAAACAACACTAAAATCTGTAGGTGTGTTTTTTCACACTATAGGTGTATCACAAATACCATTGTTACCATTCCCATATCCATATTAGTGACAACATAGGTTATAATCTAATTTTTCATTCAATATTTCCAACAAATCGCACCCAGTTTCACAAATCAGTTTTTAATTAGGCGATTTTTCGTAACACCAATCGCGATCCACACCACAATCACAAACTGCACCAAGCTCATGTCCTCATCCTTTTTCACGCACCTTGGGTTAGAACACAACCTTACAGACCTTTGAAAAAATTGAGAATTCTCAAACCTAACTTTGGTTATTGCTGTGAAAATCAAATGAAAAGGGAGTTTACCATTAAATAGTGCTCAGAGCTTTATGAAGGTGCAAAGGATGCAGTGGTACCAGATGGAGCAAATCCAATTTATCCTCCAACACTTTCACCTTTTTATCCCTATTTTCACACCCAAATTGCTTTTGAGGAATATAAGATCCAATAGCAGAGGAACTTCCCACTAGTTCTTGCCCAAACCGGCCCCAAAGCTTTAGCTCTCAAAGCCCAAAACTGGTCTGAGTCCGCTCATTAATTCTTGAAACTCTGCGTTAGTACCGGCAACACTAAAGCCTCTTACATTCATTTTTAATTCCAATTTTCTGATTTACATTCATCAGTATAGCAATCTCTAAGGTGACTATCGCTAAAAGAAATGACAAGTGGAAGGTAGTGATACTACGAAAGGCATGAGAACTCTTTTAAAGCAAGAACAAATAAGTGCCTCCGAAGAGGTATGGAATGTGACACCCTCGCTGAAAGGATGGAATGTGAAAGTTAGTGATATTTCAAGAGGCATGAGCACCCTCTTGAAGCAACGACAAAATATTAGTGCCTCTAAAGAGGGCTTTGATAAAGAGTGATGAGGACTTACGAGTTGCCTAAGATGTAAATAAATTGTGAGGTGCCTTTGTAGAGGGGCTTAAACAACATATGGGTGCCTCGAGTGAGGACTTTGAGTAACAATGAATGTGAGGACTTATCGGTTGCCTTGGACAAATGGGGATCTACTAGTATTCCAAAACATAAAGAGCAAAAAGAAGTGCTACAAGTGTTGGAACACTAGCAACACAAAGGGGGTGATACAAGTGTATGGTACACAAGTAGTATTGTGACTGAACCTAGAAAAATTCCTAAGCTGGTTTTGTATCTCACGGAGATGGAATCAGGTCAAACGTAGTTCAAGCCTGAAGTGAGTACTTATGAGTTGCCTTGATTATAGATGAACTCAGGGTGCCTTCGTAGATGACTTAAACAAAGAAGAATGTGAGGACTTATCGGGTGCCTCAGATGAAACGGGTGCTACAAGTAATCTGAAACTCAAGTAGCACAATAAGGTGCTACAAATGTGTCGGATGACAACACAAAAAGGAGTGCTACATGTGTGTGGTACACAAGTAACACTGTGACCGAACTTCGGAAAGTCCTTAAGCTGCCTACGTATCCCACTAAGAAGGACTTAGGTCAATAATAGTTCACGGCATTGTGGCTCGAATGAAAACTACTACGTCTCCCGGGGGAGAAAATAAAGGTCGTCTCCTTGAGTATAAATGAAAAACGATCGTTTCCCCGAGGAGGTAAACAAGGAGGTCCGGTCAAGGAATGATTAGACTAAATGACTTGTCGATGTACATTTCTGGGATGGGAGAAGTTGGAATTATTTTGTCAAAAAGCCCTAGAGGCGGTATTGATTGAAAAAGTGTGCTCCCCAAAGGGATATGAGTTCCAAAATCATCCCCAGATGGAGGTTTTGACATGTGCTTTGAAAGGTGCCCCGTAGGGGTCATGTGTTAGTTTGAAAAAGTGTTTGTTTCCTCAGAAGGGTAGGACATATTGAAAATATGTGTAGTAGTTCTCGAGGAAAAGTAATTTTGAAAATATTTTGTGCTTTCCCTAATCCTTCATGGGTGTTGTGCACGAATATTTTCGCGACCGACAAGGAGGACCAACCTCCTATGGAGCTTTCGTTTTGTGAGCCATTGGCACCAGTCACTTTGCCGGCGTGAATTTGACTTATCTAATGATCGGATAAGAAACGTGAATACCTTGTGTGACATAGTTGAAATGTATGTTAATAGATATGACTAATATAAACAGATTTTCCACCTGACATTGAGTTGTGGTGTGCTAAGTCACATAAGGGAACTCTATTGAGCAAACAACTAAATTGAATGTGTAGGGCCATAGAATGACTCTCAATGATCGACATGAACCAAATCAACTATGTTCGAGAGCTTGGTTACGCTTGGGGAAGGTGGTAGGCACCCCAAACACATGTAGTTTGTACGGTCACGTACTTAATCCTACGATGGTGCGAGTGTGTGGTTTAGCTACTATAGGTGTGACCAAATCAATAGAATTGAAGAGTGAAACATCTAAGCAAGCTAATAACATTTTTAGGTGTTTTTCCTTTTCTTATGTGATGCATGATAAAAAAAGAAAAAAACTAACATGCATGATATGGGCATAAGTAGCACGGTGGTCGGTAGAAAAAACCTAAGAAAACAACTGCAAGCATATTGGTATAAAGAACCTGAGAATGAATGAGTAAAAGTGAGGACTTATCGGGTGCCTCAGATTTAGCGAAAGAGTTCCATGAGTGTTTCGAAACTCAAATTACCCGACTAAGGTGCTACAAGCGTGTTGGTACACTTAGAACACAAAAAGGGGTGCTACAAGTGTGATGGACACAAGTAGCACGGTGACCGAACCTAGAAATGTCCCTAAGCTGCGTACTTATCCCGGTAAGGGGAATCAAGTCAGACATAGTTCAAGCCAATAAGGCTCGAATGGTAAACAACTTTAGCTATCACGATAGAAGGAACCTAAGAAAATAACTTCATCTCTTAATAGAAATAAATATGAGAAAGTATAAAAACAACTGCATCTCCTAGGGGAAAGAGAGATGAAAAAGTGGATGAGATAGATGAGAGCATCCCCGATAGGGGAAAAATAACAAAGGTCCGATCAGGGAATAATGAGAATGTCTAAAAGGATTGAAATCATAAAGGAAAAAGAGACTGTCCATGAAAATACGCTTCCCAAATGAGAGTTTTTGTATTTATGCAAGTAAGCATATTGAGACAACAACTATGCAAATAAATGCAAAGAAAATGAACAACTATGTATAAAAATATAAACTTCTTCTGCCAAAGTCTCATTTAATGCCTTCTTAAGTTTTAAGCTGTAATACACATCTGGAAATATCCAGTGAAGCATGATGTGATATATTATATATAGATATATGTACATTTCTCTTTCTCTCCTAGACCGCTTAGATTAATGCTCTTTCAATGTACATTAATTTTTTTTTTCTCTATGTGGCAATTCAACCTTTTTTATTGATTTGAAGTTGACAAAATGATTGGCATCATTTTATCTAGAATTGTATTTGGTTTCAATAGTTCAAATAAAAATAGAAGAGTGATGAATCGTGGATAATTATATTATTGGATAAACAGATGTCTATTATTATATGTTCTTAATCTCACCTCTGCACCTGTCACTTGTGTTGGTTTCTCCGTCCATGTATATCATCTATCTGTATTTGTATTATTTATGTATAATCTAATCTTTTCAAAAAATTATTATTATCACTCAAGTTTGTCATTTAAATTTATCATATCACTCCAATTTCTTTGACATTGACTATAAGAGTTTGTCAAAGATGTTTATTTATTTATTATTATTTTTAAAATGTTACTGTAACGTCCGATAATTTTTTGTTCCGTTACTTTATTTCTTTTTTTTGGGTTTTGTCTCATGTCATGCATTATATTTAACTATTTGGTATGGGTTTATGCACTAGTGGGGTCGCTTGTGGTATATTTGGGTTAATTGCATCGTTTTGGTGATTTTTCATTTTTGGGCTTTAAGTTGGTCTGGGACATACCCGGTGGTCCCGGTGGTTGGGTTTCATACCTATAAATGTTTATTTTTATTTTCAGATATTTTGGAATTTTTCGGGTTTGTAAGGACGCGTTTGGACGTCATTTTCGCAATTTAGGGCACTTAAAGGCATTTTAGTCATTATGGGCCTTAGATAGATTTTTGGTCTTCTCCTCTCACAACCACTCATCAAAACACACACATACACACCAAAGGGGCTGGCCAAGAGAGAGAGAGAGAGAAAGAGAGGCCATTGTTTTAGTTTTTAAGCTTTTCATCACCTCGTTTCGGCTAGCTCGGGTTGGATTTGATCTTAGGTTCGAATTACCTTCTTCCTCTATGCGACGGGGGCTTCGCATCCATACCAATTTTCGTAAGGATCTTTCACTTTTTGTGGTTTTGAAGTTTTTGAAATTCAAGCCCTCTTTCATGGTTTTCATCTAGCTAAGCTAGGATTCAGTTCATCCATCCTTCATTAACGTTGTGTAGGACCTTGTAGGCTTTCCGTTGACGTGGTTGGGCCGTCAATCTGAGTTAGTTTTCCGGTGACCGGATTTTGGCAAATGGAGTTTTGGTCGGGCTATGAAGGGAAGTCTCTTCTCGGCATCGTCAGCTTTGTGTTGGGTGGATTAGTTCGGCTTTTAGCGTACTTTGATTGCGGTGGAAACTTTGGGTTTTCTCCCAAGTGGAGTTAAGGGGGAGGGAGGGAGGGGGGGGGGGGGGGGGAGGGTTTGGTTCATTTTTAAATCTGATATGTGGATGTGCATTTTTATAAACTCTGATATATAATTGGAATGCTTGTGGCGTATTCTTGGCAATTACATGTTATATATTTGTGTATATATATATATGTGTAGTCATATATATGTGGTTAGTTGGATTGAGGATGCTATTTTTCTTGCTTATTGTTTTACAGATATGTGTATATATATATAGATAGGTGATTTGCTTGGAATTGGGCATGCTAGGTGTTTGATTTTTATTTTACATATATATAGGTGTGTATATATGGACATGTGTTTTGGTGAAGAATTAAGCATGCTATGGAGTTTAATTCCCGCTTTACAATTCCTAGCGTGAGTTAGGAATAGCTAAACGCATGATTATTGCTTGTTTCGTGGCGTGGTATGGACGTAATGGTAAGTAGTTGTATTGTAGACACCGCATTTTTACCTCACATTTTCGGTCACCAGAATTGCAATCCAGGAGGTAGTCAGTGCCCCTTTGACCACAATCCGTCGGGAATCGCTAAATTTGACTTGGCAATATCTCATAATCCGACCGTTGGATTTTCAATCAGTTTTCTCCTGTACGTATCTTACCATATTTACCTCCGGGAGCCGTATCTTACAATCCAACCGTCTGATTGATGATTCGTCTTCTCCAATGCACTCCATATGAAATTTTACACTTGGAGAAGTCCCCTGATGACCAATCACACATGTGCCCCACCATTCACCCGGAAAAGGTATTTTTAGGGTTTAAACCCTAAACGATGATATCTTGTTCCTCAGATGTTTGATTCTCTCGCAGTTTTTATCGGTGATCTAGATTTCCACTATTTCACTTATGTCATAGAAATATGCGTCATCAATTTCAAAGCACAATGGGTTCAAATCCCCACTCAGGGGATGTAGTCCCCACAATAATATTTTAATTTGACTATCCATTGTCTGATCAGAGTTTAACGGTGCGTAGCTAACATGTCAAAACCTCAAAAAACACTCAGAGCATGACCAGTTTTGAGTTTGGGACTCACCTCGGGCCCGGTCAAAGTAGTCGAACAAAATAAGTCAAGCTTGGAAAAAAAATAAAAATTTAATAGTGAATTCGACACATTATTTGAAACAACTACTACAACTCGATCCGATCAAATTACGGGTCAAACCCCATTCTTTTAAAATTTTAAGCTCGAAAGGGGCATTACAAGAGTTCGGTGGCTCCGATTAACAAACGGACCTTGCCATTTTTTTCATAATGCCGCTTTGCGTCAGGAATTGTCATTTATTTGTTATAATTCAACTGATGAATTTTTGACTGGGGTCCACATATGTACTTTTTAGTAATTAAAATTCAGTTTTATATAGAAAATAATTTTATGAGAATTTTAACAGTAATTACGTCTAAAATATGACCGGAAAGTCAAAATCGGTCCGCACTGGTAAATCTCTACACAATATCGAATTTGGCCTAGTACAAAGACGAGACCAACAATTTTAACACACAAAAGTTTTGAATTTTAGCTAGGCCTTAGACGAGGCCAAGGCTTAGAAAAATAAAAAAAGGACCTAAAACAAAGTTCAAGATGAGGCAAAACTAAAAAGATGAGAGAGATAGACACATGGAGAGGGAAAATGATTACACTTCCCTCCTCAACATGAAGCCAAGTAGAGGGGTTAGTGTGTATGTGTGTGTGTGTGCATTTGTATTTTGGTACACCTTTCTTGCTCACTAAGTCTTGATTTCCAAGTTCTATAAATACCACTCTCTTGTCTCATTCAAGAGGGCTTTACACAATTCCAAATTCATAAATTCTTCCTTCCATACACCTTCATATACATTTATACATTCCATGAATCATTCTTCACCACTTTCTAACCCTCAAACAGTTTCTAGGCATCCAAACACTTTTCTACTCATTTTCTAGCAAATTTTGGAAGTTTGCACCCCATTTTTGTTAGTTTTAGTTAGAGCCCTTCAAAAATACAAATCCTTCCAATCATTTTTCTGGAGATCTCTAACATCTTGATATTTCACCTCATATGTTTTATTCCCCCAGATTCTAAGCCACGAGTTTATGAAAAATAAAAAACCTCCACTGTTTTCCCCAGTTGTTCACCTCTGCAACAAAAACTTAAAAACACCATAGAGGGCTCAATATTGAGAATCAGGGATCATGCCAAAGAGAAAACTGGTAGGAAACATCTATAGATTTCTGGAAACAATATCATAAAAATAATAAAAAATCAACAAGGAGGTCGAAATTGTTTAACATCCCACTGGTCTTCTCTAGTGGGTCATTGTTTTGGTCTTCAAGGGTAACTATAATTAGAGCCAAACATGCATGTGCACTCTTCCTCATCTAATCTTATTTAGGACCTCCTTATTAGGATATTAGAAACATGTCATGCATATTTACAATTATGTTTATGAATGGATGAAGCACTTGACAAGTTGTGGAAGTACTGTTGCTATTGAATGATATTTGAGACCATGGAGGGTTATTGTTGATATTTGATGAATTATTTATGTTGTTGAGGCTATGTATGGCCATACATGCTTATATTGCTTGATTTTTACATGATATATCTTGTATTTGCTTGAGGATCAACACAAACACTAGAAAATATGCATAAGAAATACTCAAAAGACACAAATCATCTCTATTCTCACCCAAATTTGGGTTTTCCACTTCAAAGATCTATTTTCCAAATCTATACTCAAAACCCCCAAATATTGGGGTGATTTTTACATCATTCATTTATTTGTACATATTTCATTCTTTACATATTTACATTCATTTATTTTGTATATATTTCATTCTTTACATGTAGATAGACATTCTTTTGTGAATATTGCAATCTCTACACACATTTGTGTGCGATTCGTACATTATTTAGACTCATTGTCCTATATATCACTTAATACTTGCACAATTTCCATTTATTAGTGCATATTCCATTTATTACAACATATGTCACTCAATATTTACACAAGTTGCATCTATTAGTGTATGTTCCATTCATTACATGTCAATACATACATTCTTTGTCAAATACTTGCTTTATGTGCATTCTTAATTTCCAAATGATTCATTAACAAATGACCCTTCTAAGGTGATGGAATGATAAGAGAAGAAGTCAAACTTTGACAAATCACTCTTACTTGTTTTGATGATGGTATTCCTTACAGTTTCAATACATTGTCAATATACATTTGTATGCACTTTCAATACAATTTCTTCTAACCCTCTCTCTATAGGTGATAGTATTACTATTTTGTATACTATATAATATTTTCAATATACATACATATGTCATTTCAATTCCATTTTTTCTTTTAACCCTCTCTCTAGATGTGATGGTAAGCTATATGTAAATATTAAATACCTTACTTTTATTTTACAAATGATCGTTATGGTGATGGCCCGTGAAGTAAGACATGTCGCATTGACGCCCTCACACATGATTTATACAATTTTCTATACTACCTTGTTACTAGAGGAGTATTTCGTACATACCTAATTTCATTTCTATTCCCCCGTTATTAGAGTCCCTTTGTGCTATACATGTCAATTTGTGTACATACATATTGCTGAAATCAATAGATGTCAATTTGTGTATATTCAATATTTTCAAAGTTAAAAATTCACTCAAAACCCTTTTTAAAGGGCATTATTCAAAACTCAATTTCAAAACACTCTTCTCCCTCAAAGGGTCTTTTTAATTACTTTATGCATCATGTTCAAAATGTTCAATTCATTTTTGTCCACTTTCGGACCACATTTCAAAAAAGTTTATTTTTCAAGTAAGCCCTCTCAAAGAGGCAAAATCATTTTCATACATTCTTTGTCCACTTTCGAAATTTATGCATGTTTTATGTGCTATGTGTGAATCCATGATACATTCATTGTTCGCCACCAAACCATTCTTCTTTGAAACATATTTTCAAGTAAGTCATCTCAAAGAGGCAAACTCCTTTTCAATACATTCTTTATCCGCCACCAGACCTTTCTTTGTCAAAAAATAAATCTCAATCAAGTCCTCTAAAAGAGGAAAATCCATCTTCATTATTCATTACTCTCTTTGCATCCTTTGAATGCTTACATACATGTTAATTTAAAAAAATGCTTTTTCTGGGAGGAGGGGGGGGGGGGGGGGGGGGGGGGAGTTCTACTCCAGAATGTCTTTTCAAAATAAATTCCCACATTTGGACATTTTTTAATTTATGTCACTTTTTTGAGCATGCAGCCTCAAAAAGCATTTCAAATCTTTCCCCCGGGAGGGTGGTGGAAAATTTCTCTTCAATTTATTTTCTTTTCGAGGACCTCCACCTCTATTGTCGCACGTGTTCTACCTTTCCGAGAAGTTTGTCTTTAAAAAATAAAGACCCCGATCAAGGGCACCTTTTAAGGCAAATTGCATGGTTACTAATGCCAAAATACTTTTTCAAAACTTCCCTCGGAAGGGTGGGGGAAAGGAATCCATTCGATGTATATATTTCGAGGACCGTTGCCCATGTTGTGACGCGTTCTACCTTTTCGAATAACTATTTTGAAAAGATAAATGTCAATCTCAGGATACTTTTCAAACTTGTTTTGCTCGCTCGAGCATACTTTATCAAAATATTTTCAAAACCTTCATCGGCGGGTGGGGGAAAGAAATCAAATAATCAAACATTTTCCTCAAGGACTGTTGTGCACATCTTTGTGCGTCCTACCTGTCCGAGGAACCCACTTTTCAAAATCTAGTCATAAGCCTCGAAAGCTTTTTCAAAACTTTCCCCCGGAGGGGGTGAGGGAAATGATATATTTTCAAATATAATTTTCTCGAGAATTACCATCCATGATATGGTGTATTCTACCCCTCCGAGAAATGCTTTTGAAAGTCAAAGTCATACTCGAGGACAGATCTTTTAAAATATGATTCACTCGCTCGAGCCTCTTTCAAACCTTCCCCCGGGAGAGTGGGGGAAAATACTTTTCAAATTACATCACTCTTCAAGGACCGTTAGCCATGATCTAGCGAGTTCTACTCTCCCGATGAGCCATTTAGTGCATAAATGTCACTTTTCAAAAAGCTTTCAAAACCATCCCCTAGGCGAGTGGAGGAACCATAATCATACTCTTGATTCTCGAAGACTAATCCAAATTCTTACTCGCCTGAGAATTCAAAAAATCCTCATTCAAAAGACATATTTTTCACTCGAAGTCTACATTCAAAAGGAACTTCTTCTATTTGAAGACCGCATTCAAAAGGTTATTCTTCCATTTAAAGTCCTTATTCAAAAGGCACCCGAACTCCTCATTCAAAAGGAACTTCTTCTGTTTGAAGACCTCTTTCAAAAGATTCTTCTTCCATTCAATGTCCTCATTTAAAAGGCATATTTTCCACCAAAAGTCCTCATTCAAAAGACACTTCTTCTATTTGAAGACCTCATTTAAAATGTTCTTCTTTCATCTAAAGTCATCATTCAAAAGGTACTTTTTCAAATCAAGGTCCTCATTTAAAATACACCTTTCTAATCAATTCAAGGCAACTCGTAAATCCTCACCCTTCAATTCAACCGTCGCTTAGCAAACTACGTTTTGACCTGATTCTCTACCATGGAGATATGTAAGTAGCTTGGGCCTTCCCGAGTTTGGTTATCCCACCATTCCCACTCCACTGCATGGGTAGCACTCTATCTTACTTTTCTCCTGTCACATAGTAACATGCATTTGTACACTTTGTTATTTTGAACCCTTTCTTTTATAGCATGCATAACACATAAAAATGAAAAACAGATTGAAAAATAAACATCATAGGATAAAGTATTTTACCATACATGGTACAGGCATTTTGGGGTGCCTAACGCCTTCCCCAAGCGTAACCAAGCTCCTAAACACAGTTGATTTGGTTTACGTAGATCAATGAGTCACTTTAAAGTCCATAATTTGAAATCTTGCTCATCAGAGTTCCCTCTAGGTGACCTAGCACACTGCAAATCAATCTTAGGTAGCGACTCTATTTTCAAATGACCCTATCCTTCAAGTACACCTTTCAACCCCGTTGCACAACAGATCGCGCTTCTTCTTCGTCTTATGCGGGGAAATTCACTCCTCTTGGGCACGCGAGAGCCCCCCCGTGACGGGAAAAGTGCGAGCGCGACATGCATGACATGATTCATGGTAGGATATTTATTTAGAAGGATATGGTTTACCAAAGCCTTGGGGGGTTGGAAGCACTTGGCCAAATAATGCATTGTAACCAACGAAGTAGTGACCTGTAAATGTTGACCTACGAGAGGTGGACCTTAGTTCATTCCTGGATTACTCATGAGCTATGGGGCAATCACGTGGCTGAGACGTATGGAGTTTAGGCTCTTACCCACCTATAGGTGACGAACTTCAGTTCGTGCATGACGGAATTACTCGTGTGTGCTTCAGCAAATGCGTGGCCGGGAAATTCGTGGGTTGTATGTGGTGTTGGCATGCATAAACGACATTTGCATTCATCACTATATTTTAGTTTTGATTTGTGAGATGTGTATATATCTTGTTTGGCATGCATGGAATCGGGCATGGTTATTGGGTCTTGAATTGACATACGTGTCATGGTGAGAATGGACTTGACCTAGGATGTAGTGACATAACATAGGGCGGGTTAGCATGACACATATGATCGGGGGATGAGGCGGATTGCGCTTCCCTACTGATAAATGTTTGCTCACCCCATTATTTTAACATTTTTCAGGAAAAGGCAAAGATACGAAGGATGTGTCGAATGACGGTTGCGACGGATCCATTTCCTTTCTTTTTGACTATTTTGTACCCATGTTTTGGTATTCTAACAATTGTATATTTTGGGGTGGCTAGCATGTTAGCCGGACTATGGAAATGTATTATTCTTTTATCACACCAAGAATGTGGAATGTGTATTACCTTGTATATATTTTCCATCAATGTTTCGGACATGGATATGTATATATATATATGTGTGTGTTGGCTCAAGGATTTTATCGAAGGAAACAAATGTCTATTTTGATGATAACAAATCATTAAGGCATGTTTAATACTAATATTCAATCGAGTTTAAGTATTTTAGGTACACAAAAAATGAACTCGGAAATTGAAATGCAAGCACAAGTCAAGAAAAGGTAAATACGTCATTTACTCCAAAAATGAAGAAACAATACTTGGGGTAGATAGAAAGGCGTGAGACTTGCATTAACAAGGTAATTTATGTTTAAATCATAGTCTAAAGTTCAAGTACTTAAAAAGGGAACCAATAAATTTTTTAAAGTAAAAGTGTTTTTCAAAACTGCATGCATAAGTCGATTGATGATTTGGCATTAGCCGACTAATGAGAGTCGAGAGAAATGAAGTGCAAAGCTCATCTTCACCAGCTGACTGATGAGATACTTAAGGCCCTGTTTGGATTGGCTTTTCAGAAGCTGCTTCTGGCTTTCTAGAGGGAAAAGCTGTTTTGAACAATGTTTGACAAAATTTTTGGAAGAGCTTCTGGGCGTTAGAAGAGCGTTTAGAAGAACCTAGGGGGTACCGGCTTCTGAAAATGGCTTCCGCTTCTCTTTTTCTTCTGAAAAAAATCCAAAAGCAAAAGCTATGCTAAACGGGGCCTAAGTCGACTGATATGTATGCATAATTCGACTGATGGCTGCCGAAAGTTTGTCATGTATATTCATAAGTGGTAACTCGACTAATGGGTTAGTAGGAGTTTACTGATGGCTACCGAAAACTCAACATGCATATTGATAAATGTTAAGTTGACTAAGGATTAACATGAGTCGACTTATGACATTCAAAACCCAAAGGGCTATTTGGTTGACAAGCGTAAGTGGACTGATAACGAGCATAAGTCGACTAATGGGATCTAAAATGACTAGTTTTTGAAGCATTTAATGTCTTCAACCACCATCATCTACCACCACCTACCACCATTCTCACACACTCACTCTCCATTTTAAATGGTGATATAAATACATATGTATGTGTATTGATAGAATACTTTTTGCTATTTAGAAAAGGGTTATTCCCACCGACACCCCCTCAAAGAGACCATAATCCCACACGGACCCCCTCGATATTGAGTATTCCCACATGGATCCCCTCTGACAGACGGCCGTTAGGGTTATTGACGTTTTTATTGTGAAATTACTAATTTGCCCTTCGATATATATTTAAAAAAAGGGTAAATTGCAGTAGCACCCCCTAAAGTTTCACTTATTACATTAGGATAATATATAAAATATGAAATTACCCATATGCCCAAAATATATATATATTACGAAAATATATATATATATATTACGAAAATATATATATATTAGAAAAAATATATATCAAATTTGAAAAAATATATAAATTATAAAATTCAAAAATAATATATAAAATTTGAAAGAAATATTTAAAATTCAAAAAATTTATATAAAATCTGAAAATGCAAAAACAATATAAAATTAAAAAATATATATAAAATTTTGAAAAATTATATTAAAATCTGAAAATATATAAAAATTTAGAAAAAAATATATAAAAAGGGGAAAAATATATAGATTCAAAAAAATATTTAAATTTCAAAAAACATACCTAAATTATAAAGTTCAAAAATAATATATAAAATTTGAAAGAAATATTTAAAATTCAAAACAAATTGTATTAAATTTTCAAAATATATTTTAAAATTTGAAAAGTATTATAAATTCGAAAATAAATATAATATTAAAAATATATATAAATTTCGAAATTATTTTTTTTTTCAAAAAAACATATTAAATTTTGAAAATAAATATAAAAATCGCAAAAAACATAAAAATTTAAAACTATATATTAAATTTCGAAAAAAATTATAAAATCGAAAATAAATATAAAATAAAAAATATATATAAATTTTGAATTTTTTTAAAAAAACATATTAAATTCAAGACAAATATATAAAATTAAAAAAATAACCATATAAAATTCAAATAATATATATTAAATTTCGAAAATAATTATAAAATTCGAAAAAAACATAAAAAATTTGAAAATTTGAAAATAAATATAAAATTCAAAATATATATATATTAAATTTCAAAAAAAAAAACTAAATTCGAAAATAAATATAAAATTTAAAAAATATTTAAATTTTATTTAATTCTCTCTCTCTCTCTCTCTCTCTCTCTCTCACACACACACACACACACACACACACACACACACACACCCCTCCCTCCCTTTCTCTGCGCACAGCGCACACACACATATATATATATATACACACACATATATATATAGATCTATACATATATATAGATCTATACATATATATATATACACACATATATATACGGATATATATATATATATACGGGTATATATATATATATATATACGGGTATATATATAACAGCTATATATATATACGGGTATATATAGCAGAATATATATATATATATATATGTATATGTGGGTATGCAATATATATAATTCCAATCTTCATTCTCTCTCCCAATTTCCCACTTCCAATCTCTCTCTATATATAAATTAGGGTTAGGGTTTTGAGATACCCAAATTGAAGAAGAAGAAGGATATGTAGGTCATTTTATATCATTTTGAGGGCAAAATAGACAATTCACAGGGTGGTTAACGGCAGAATTTAACGGCGTGGAGACGGAGGGGGTCTTTGTGGGACAAAATTCAATTTTGAAGGGGTCTGATTGGGAATAGTGAATATCGAGGGGGTCTATGTGGGATTAGGGTATCTTTGAGGGGGTGTCAGTGGTATTTACCCTTTAGAAAATAAAGAAACCCTAGATCAATACTTTCTCTCTTCATCAATTACTCACATTCATGGCTAGATAAAGCCATTAAAGGCTTGAAGCTTGAGTTCAAGCTTGTGGGTGATCACCTCATTTCTTATCATCATTTATTGAGTGATCATTTGAGTATTGTTTCTCTCACCCAATCATTTGATATCACCTTTGTGACAAATTTGGTTCATTAACTATCACTTAAACACTTAAGCTTTAAACTTGATCTATCTTTAAAACCTTAAGGGTTTTTTGAGTGTTTTTTGAGTGATTTTATTTATTGATAAAAGATTTGTGATCTTAGGTGAGTGAAGCCCTTGATATTCAAGAGATGTTTGTTCTCTTGTTGTGAGACGAGTGCTAGGTTGTGTGTCAAGTTTTGCTTTTCAGCCTTCAAAGGGAAGGCATAGTGAAATGAGTGGGAAGTCTCAAGGCTAATCTTGAGCCGAGGAGTAGGAGTTACCGAACCTCAATAAATCATGGTGTCATCTCTCTATGTCTCTCATTACCTTGTCTACTTGCATGCTTTACTTTATTGTGATTATTTATATGCTTGATAGAGTTTGTATTTTCATTGTTTAAGCATATTAGAATCATTGTTTATTTATTAAAGTGGACATTGTAGAGATTATTTTTAAAACAGTTAAAAATAGTGTATGAAAACCCTATTAACCCCCTCTAGGACTAATTAGTGACTAAAAATATGATGTTGTGGTAGCCACAGGATGTGGCGTTTGTCCGGGTAAATCCGGATTTTGGTTTTGTGCATGTTAAAAGAATATTGGTAAATGTTCGGTTGGGCACTGACTCATTATTTATTTATTTTTCGTTGTTGATTTATGTTTTTATTGTTGTTTTGGGCGTATCACATGTGTTGGCATTGGCCTGAGGGGTTCGGGGCTTGAGGAAGCCATTTTCAGTTTTTTTTTGCATCGCCAAAATCACTTGGGTGTCGCCATTGTTGGGGCGGCGACATGTCGGCTGCCCAGTCCTAAGTGGTTTTGGGTGGTTTCTCATGTCGTTTTACATTCTATTTATGTTCCTCTCCCTTCTAAAGTATTATAATTTTGTTTGGTAGGGAATGAATTAGTTTGACGCGCGTTTATTATGCGTGATAGGATTCCATTTTTCTCTGTTGCTTTTCCGGTCTTGAAAGATAGTTTAATGTTTTGGATTGGTTATTCTTTCTTTCACGTCACCCTTGGAGTTTCTGGGCTTCGGTTTAGGAGCCTTGGGATCTCAGGGCATGATAGTTACTCAGTTATAGATTAGTAATTTTCATGGCAAGAAATTGTAACGTGTTCACAATTCATGCAAATTTCGCTTAAGATACTAATACTTTTTGAAAATGCAATTTGCATGTAATCATGCCTCATATGTGAAGGAAGGATATAAGTTTAACTTAATAGAGTGGTTCTATGTGGTAAGGGTTATATATTAACTTAACGGAGCTTTATTGAGACTATATAATGCCTTCTGAAGTTTACAAAAACAAAGATGGGTGGAAACACATAAACTTCCTCTGCCAAAGTGTCATTTTAAAAAGTATATTTGACATCCATTTGTGAAAGACCTCATTGACGAACAACGATCATAACAATTAATTCATGAACAATCATCATTTTAGCAACATGAACAAATATTTTTTGATAGTCAATATCTTACTCCTGAGTAAATCCCTTTGCAATTAGTCAAATGTGGATAATAGGAGGACGACTAGCAGGAGTAGGTGCATGGATTGGATTATATGGAATATCTGATAGATTACTTGAACTATCCTCCTAGAGGAATCAATGTAAAGCATATCTTGTTTATTCCAAGTTCTAGGATTATTAGGAATGGAGAAAAATGGAATGCAGTCCTGAAATACTATATGCGAGACACATAAAGATTTTTAGCAACAAGATCAAAACAACGATTACCCTTTCAAACCTCCCCATAATGAGCGAAAACGCAAATAGTAGAACGAGCAGATAAATTTGTATAATAAACGTTAGGAAGAAGAAAAAAACAAGTGCAACCAAAGATAGTGAAAAATAGTCAGGAGGTTTACCAAATAGTCATTTAAATGGTGAAATTTCAGAAGTGACCACATAGAGTATTCGATTAATAACATGAACATCTATAAGCGCTGCCTCCCCCCAAAACAAATTGCAACACTAGGAAATAACAAAAGCCATCGAGCAGTTTCCTTGCCATGTCTGTGTTTTTGCTCAGCAACACCATTCTGCTCAGGTGTATCAACACAAGACGATTGTAAAATAGTTCCTCCAGCTTGTACTCAATCAAGAGAATCACCATATTGTTATTCACCACCTAAATCACATCTAAAATATTTTACAATAGACGAGAATTGGGTGTGAACCAAAGCACAAAAATTCCTATAAATAACAAAGAACTCTAAATGGCATTTTATAATATAAATCCAATGAGAATAATCATCAACAATGGGAGAAGGTCCTCATATCTCAGAATGAACTAATTCAAATGGTGTTAAAGAAATAGTAGAAATTGTATTAAAAGGCAAATCAAAATATTGTTAGTTTCTCTAACACCCCGCTCTAACACTTGGTACGATATTATTCGCTTTGGACCTAGCCCGCATGGTTTTGTTCTTGGGCTCCTCCCAAAACGCCTCATACCAATTGGAGACAACATTGCACATATAAGCACATCCCCAGACCTATACTCGGGCGATGTGGGATGTCACAGTTTCTATCCATTACAGTAAGATATATCATGCCTTTGTAGATTTCTAAAAACACTAGTGGAAACTAAGTAACATACATGATAACTAAAAACATGTCCAAAACGGGAATGCAATAAATAAAAGCTAAATAACTGAGGACTCAATATGAAAGAAGACAAATCAACTGCAGAAACAACTATAACTGGAACATAAAGCTACTCTAAGACGTATAATCCATCATGTAAGAACAGTTTTGTGTATTGTTTATTTATGGCATGTTCTAGACAATAACCATGTTGAGTGTTAGATAGGTTGGTTTGGTTTCAATGACATCAATAAGCTTCATCAAAGGCAGAATCAAGCGTTGATGTAATGAAGAATACAAGTGAAGCATGAAAGTGAGCATATTGAAGTAAAATGTCTTCTGGAGGGCAAAAATGACATCTTCTGAAGCCATCACTTCAAACAAAAAGTATCATGGGTTCAAGAGGGTCATTTTGGCGCAGTTATAGAGAAAAGTGATTTTAACAAAAATGCCTATGCTTTCAGTTTCAAAAAGTGGCTGGAAAACACATTTTTACACTTGGAGGTACGATTGGACCTACGTTTGAAGCGTAGCTGCGGCAAGTTTTTGGCTATTTTTTGCTACAATGTCCAAATTTTTCGGATGTTGGTTTTATGATTTGTCCACGACTTATATACATCAAAGTGCATGGTATATACATTATATTCACCAAAATATAGGGATTGGATGTGAAATTACGAGAATGGGCGACCTTAGGGTTTGGATCTTCTTTGTCTATAAATACCCAAGTTTACAACAAGAGGAGGCACGTCTTTAAGAATTCTCTGCAACTTTTCTACAGCTTCATCTTCTTCTACAGAGATACACATATGGTGAGAGAATATTATTGAGTGATTAGAGATACACAAGTTCTCTCTTGTTATTGGACGTCTTCAATCGTGCTTCTATATTGATGATTTCTATGCAAGATTGAATGGTATAGTTACTGAAAAATTCATACACCATCTATAGCAATGTGATTTTGTTGATCCGTTGAAGAATGAAGTTGTCTATGTGCAAAGATGGAAGCAAGAGACTTCGTGGTGATTTTGATCTGTGGAGAAGTAGAGCCGTTAGAGTATGGAGATCGGAGCAAGAGCTTCGCGGAGTGCGAGTGAATCTAGACTTTCAGACATAAAGTGAAGAACAACAAATTACAACGATTGTAAGTTCTATTTTCATAGAGTCTGTACAAATTATGTGATTCATAGTGCATCGATACCCGAGCATTTCCGTGATTTTTACTTGGAGTCTTTCCAAGGTTTTCCACGTAAAAATCTATGTGTCTTCTCATGATTTAAATTTCTGCACTAATATTCGTATTTGATTGATCTATTTTTGAGAATTGAATTAAGAATTAGGGTCGGTGACTAATTAAAATTGAATTTCCGCTAAATAATTTTAATTGATCATAAAATCGACGAAAAACCTATTCACCCCCCATCTAGGCTATTTTCACTATCATCTAGCTAATTTCAATTGGTATTAGAGTGTGGTTGCCCCGATTTAGGTTAACTACCTAGGGTTAGATCATGAACTTAGACGATGGAGATGCCTCATGAAGGAGGTTCCATATCTAGATCCCATTTATTTGAAAGATCGAATTACACATATTGGAAAGTGAGAATGAGAGCATTTTTAAAATATTTAGATGAAAGAGTGTGTAATGCTGTTGAAGTAGGATATTAACCTCCTACTGTAAAAGATGACGCGACTAATTAATCAACACCAAAACCGTCGAGCGAGTGGACTGCTGTCGAGACGAATAGTAGAATTAGAAATCGAAGGCGTTGAATGCATTATATAATGTTGTAACTCTAAGTGAGTTCAAGAGGATTGCTACGTGCGTAATTGCTAAGGAAGCTTGGGACATTCTCCAAGTCACTCATGAAGGAACGTCGAAGGTGAAACAATCAAAGCTTCAAATTTTGAATTCTCAATTTGAACAGTTGAAGATGGAGGATGATGAGGTCTTCACCGATTTTGAGGCTAGGTTAGCTTATATTGTAACAGGTTGTCATAACCTAGGTGAGCCTATTCATGAGACTACCATAGTAAAGAAAATCCTTAGGTATCTTCCTGAACATTTTTGATCTAAGGTCACTATCATCTCAGAGGTCACGAGTCTTAAAGAAATTGAGGTTGAAGAATTGGCTGGAAATTTAAAATCTTATGAGATGGAGATGTTCAAAATCCCCCTAAGAAGGCTAGTGTTACAAAAGAGAAGAGGATAGCTTTCAAAACCACTTGGGAGGAACAGGTTGAACCTGATGAAGAAAGTTAGTTGAGTATGACTGATATAGCCATGTTTGCTTAGAGATTGAACAAGTTTGTTAGGGCTAAACAGAACGGCCAAGGACAAAAATTTGGGGATAAGTTGGGTGAGTCTAGAAGTAGAAATAAGACTTAAACTAGGAAGGACAAGTCTGATCCTAAAAAGAAGAAACCCCAATGTTTTGAATGTCAATGATATGGTCCCATAGCTGCAGAGTGTGCAAACACTCTGAAGAAATCCAAAGGATTAACTTTCAGTTGGGATGATGACTATGACAATGGATCAACTAGTGATGCAAAATCAGAAGTAGGTGATGATTATGAGAATTTCACTGTGTTTGCTGCACAGAGCAAGGAGGTTAGAGAAGTCATATGAAACTATTGGGCGATGTCTGAAGAAGAAGGTTCTGAGAGTGATGAAGGTTGTGATGACACGCTTCAAGAGTCTTATGACAAATTACTTGATAAGACTGCACAACTTCATAAAAATCACATGAAACAGTTGATTAAGAGTCTTAACATGGACAAAGAATTACATTATTTAAAAGATGAATTAGTCAAAAGTTCTCAAACTCAAAATCTCCTATAGACTCAAAAGGCCAATCTGGTTGAAGATTTGAAGAAATCTGAACTAGAAAGAACTCAGGCTTTGAAGTTAGTAGATGATCTCAATAAGGATGTGGTTGAGAAATCTACTAAGATTGACAGTTTGGAAAAAGAGCTGAAAAATGCTAACTTGACTATTTAGAAGTGGTCTGGTGGAACTCTTAAGCTTAATCATATGTTAAGTGTTAAAAAATTTGCAGGAAATACAAAGGGATTGGGTTTTGTTGGAGTAACTCCGAATTCGAATGTTGTTGCAAAAACCACCTTTGTAAAGGCCTCCCATGTAGCGTTTAGTTCTTCACAAGGAAATTCAAGTTGGAATCTTGGTGTTCAAGCCTATGTCAAAATACCTATTGAAAGAAAGTCTTTTCTTACAACTAGATATCATAGGAGGTTGACTGATAGAGTTCAGAGGTTCGTTCCTGTATGTCACCACTGTGGTGTCAGATGTCACATTTGACCAAGGTGTTCGAAGTTGCGAGGGAAGGTGTTGAAGTCAGTGAAGGAACACAAAGTTCAACATGGAGATCATGTTCAAGATCAAATTCGAATGTTGAATGAAGAAATGAAGAATTTGTTAAGATTGGTGAATGAAGCTCCGAAGATAAAGAAAACATGGATTAGAAAAGGTGAGCTATACTATTTTATAGTTCATACTGCTCTTAGAGCACGCAAGTCTACTTATTGGTATCTGGATAGTGGATGTTCAAGGCATATGACTGGAGATAAGTCATTGTTTGGATTTCTCGAGGAGTGTCATGGTGGGATAGTCACTTTTGGTGATGGAAAGAAGTTGTAGGTTATAGGAAAAGGTAAGGTTGTGACTTCTGGTCTACCTAAACTAGAGTATGTGCTTTATGTAAAGGGTCTTAAAGCAAATTTATTGAGCATAAGTTAGATATGTGATAACAATCATAAGGTCATTTTTTCTCCCGATAAGTGTTCAATCATAGACTTTTCTGGGAATTGCTTGATGGAAGGTATGCGATGAACTGATAATTGTTATTGCATTGTTCCTAGTTTGAAATTGTTATGCAATAGAGTTAAACTTGATGAAGTTAAAATTTGGCATTAGTCGATGGGACATGTTAATTTTCGTGAATTAACAAAAATTACTAAGAGTGAAATTATTAAGGGAGTCCCTAAGCTTGTTTATGCAAAAGGGATTGTGTGTGGATCATGTCGAAGGGTAAACAAGTCAGATGTTGGCACAAAAAAATAAATATCATTCGTACTTCTGGACCTTTAGAGCTGTTGCATATTGATTTAATGGGTCCCACTAGGACCATGAGCAAAGGAGGAAAGAAATATATTTTTGTCATGGTGGATGATTACTCAAGGTTTGCATGGGTTGGTTTTCTAAGTTAAACGTTTGAAGCTTCTAAACGTTTTAAGAGGATTTGTTTAAGAATTCAGACTGAGAAGAATTGTTCTATTTCTAGTGTAAGGAGTGGTCATGGAAGGGAGTTTGAAAATTCATAAATTGAAGTGTTTTGTGAAGAGAGAGGATTAAAACATGAATTTTCAGCACCTAAAACTCCTCAACAAAATGGAGTAGTTGAGAGGAAGAATAGGGTTATTCAGGAAATGGCCAATGTTATGCTACAGGGTAGGAATGTTCCTAGGTATTTTTGGACCGAGGTGGTGAACACAACGTGTTACACCTCAAATAGAGTTTATCTTAGGCCTGACACCTTAAAAAATCCTTATGAACTGTGGAATGACAAGAAACCCAATGTGAAATATTTCAAGGGTTTTGGAGCAAAATGTTATATTCTTAGAGATCGTGAATCTTTTGGGAAGTTCAAGTCTAAGAGTGATGAAGGAATATTTTTGGGTTATTCATTGACTAGTCGAGCATATAGGGTGTTTAGCCTTAAAACTCAAACTATACTGGAATCTACGAATGTAGTGGTTGATGAAATGTGTTGATGAGTCTCCGATGTCTGCTAATGAGGAAGATGGTGAGCCGTTCTTTATATTGGATAATGATTCTTCTGAGGTTGATAACAAGGATAATGTGGTTAATGATGATACTTCAAATCCTGCAGAATCACATGATCAAATTTGTGATGTTCAGCCTACTCCTTCTAAAGAACCATCTGCAAGGGTAAAGTTGTACCATCCTTTGGATAATGTTATAGGATCTGTTGATCAGATGATGGTGACACGGAGAAAGGCTAGAAATGAGGTTTCGTATGCATGCTATACATCTTCCTTGGAACCTAAAAATGTCAAAGAAGCTTTTCAAGATAGTGAGTGGATAAATGCTATGCAAGAAGAACTTTAACACTTTATTAAGAATGATGTGTGGTATCTTGTGCCTATACTGAAAGAGATAAACGTGATTGGTACAAGTGGATATTCAAGAATAAAAAGGATGAACACGGTATAGTTGTTATGAATAAGGCTAGGCTTGTTGCTCAAGGATATACTTAGATAGAGGGTATTGATTTTGATGAGACTTTCACTCCGGTTGCTAGGCATGAATCTATTCAGATTTTGTTTGCTATTGCTTGTCATCTTTGATTCAAGTTGTATCAAATGGATGTGAAGAGTGCATTTTTGAATGATGTTCTTCACAAGGAAGTATATGTGGAGCAACCCAAATGATTTGAAGATCCTCATTGTCCGGATCATGTTTTCAGGCTGAAAAAGGCTTTGTATGGGAAAAAGCAAACTCTTAGAGTTTGGCATGAATGGTTGACTGATTACCTGTTGGGAACAGTTTTTGCTCGTGGGGGAGTGGACAAAACACTATTTATTCAAAAAATTGAGAGTGATACAGTTATTGCTCAAATCTATGTTGATGATATTGTGTTTGCTTCCACTTCTGATCAGCTTGCTCATTATTTTTGAGATCAAATGAAACATGAATTTGAAATGAGAATGATTGGTGAATTTAACTTTTTTCCAGGGCTTTAGGTTAGGCAATTAAATGATGGGATTTTTGTTTCCCAAACTTGTTATTCCTTGGAATTGGTAAATAAGTTTGGTTCAGAAAAAGCAAATGATGCTCGTACTCCTATGAGTACAAGTATCAAGCTTAGAAAAGATACTAAAGGTAAAGATGTCGATTCTACACTTTATAGGAGTATGATTGGGAGTTTGTTGTATTTGACTACCAGTCGACCTGACATAGCTTATAATATGTGTTTGTGTGCACGTTACCAGGCAAGTCATAAGGAGTCTCATGTTATTGATGTGAAAAGGATTATCAAGTCTGTTAAAGGGACTGTGAATAATGGACTATGGTATCCATCATGTACTAATACTGATATCGCATCTTTTTCTAATGCTGATTGGGCTGGAAATGTAGATGATTGAAAAAGTACCAGTGAAGGGTAATTTTATGATGGAAATTGCTTAGTTGCTTGGCATAGCAAGAAGCAGAATTGTGTTTCCCTTTCCACTGCTGAGGCAGAGTATATAGCAGTTCGTAGTTGTTGTACTCAAGTTTTGTGGATGTGTCAAATGTTGCAGGATTATAGTTTTTCTCAAAGCACGATGACTGTGTTATGTTATAACACGAGTGCAATAAATATTTCTAAAAATCATGTTCAACACTCTAGGACAAAACATATAGATAATCGACATCATTTCATTCGTGATCTTGTTGAAGATGGTATAGTGTCTCTAAAGTTTATATCCACAGATTCTCAGCTGATAGATATCTTTACAAAACCATTAGATTTTCAAAAACATGCTAGTCTTAGGAAATCTATTGGTATGCTTTCTTTAGAATAAATATCTTCTTATTTGTCATTTTATGAACACATTGCATTATTTTTCTAGAATTGATAGGTAATCATGCATTTGTATTATATTTATTCATGCATTTTATTTTATTTTCAAATAAATGACAATAAAGTTTTTGAGACTATTGAGCTTGGCTAGAGTACAAAAGTTGTCATATTTTACTCTATTTTCACATTTACTTGTCTTATTATGCATATGTGAAGTAGAGGTATCAGTCTGACCTAAGATTTTTGGATCATCACTTGGCATGATTATTTCAATCTTAGGTGCTAGTTGCTTCGGTGATGATTATAATGCCTGCTGAATCTGTTAATTTTTTCATTTAACCTAAAGTGGTATGAAGGTTCAAGAGCTATGCTAGATTGGTCTATGCATGAAATATCTTTTACATGAGTATGAATGTGGTGGTAATGGTGAAAGAAGAGGAAATGATTAAATGATAAAAAAAATATATGCAAAAAGCAGTTCTTTAATCCAAAAAGGAGATATAACTGATAAGCATAAATCCCATGGAAGAAGCTCGGGGCCAATTGGTCGGGACTAAAAATTCTCGCTGGAAAGTCCGGAACTTAGAAAGACAAAAAGGGATATGGTGAAAAAGTGGAAAAGATGAAAAAGAGGAAATTGTATGTCAAGAAGAAATTTTATTTTTTGCCTTCTAGTTTGGATCTTGGATCAAATTATCATCACAATTGGTGGGGAGATTATCAGCTTTAGTATATATTGTTTTCATCTTGCCTTAGTGCTTGCACATGAGAATCTTCATATATATATTATTTGCAAAACTTGACTTGTGCATTCTTGAGTTTACAAGGTATGTGTGCTGATTTTCTTCTATACCATGTGTATAATGGTCAAGTGAAATATGAGAATATGATGTGTTAATGATTGAATTTGTGTCTCTACTACCTTGCTCACAGATTTCTAAAACAAAAATATTTTATTTTATTTTTATTCATGACATTTTGCATTCATGCATTAGTAGTAGGGTCATGCATAGTAGAGATTTCTGTTACCCTGAGAATTTGGATATGATCTGATAAGAGTTCTGTATCTTGGTGTTTTTCCTCTTGAGTATTTCCTTGAATCTCTCTACATTGTTGCTATAGCATATACACTCTTTGCTTGATATTTCAGTGACAAAAAGGGGGAGAAATATTAAGTAAGGGGAGAGATTGTTTTGTTAAGATTGTTTGATTAAGACGGAGAAGTATTTAGCAAGAGGGAGTTTATTCAAGGGGGGGGGGGGGGATGATGATCATTATGTGTGCATTGTTTGTATGATTTTCTAATGATCATTTTGTTGCTTTATCTTTGTTTTCCATACGTGCGTTTAATGGTTTGTTTAGTGTTGTGGTTACAGGTTTGGTAGTTTGTCATGAAAGCAAGGTGACAGTTTATATCTATGTTTGTTGGTGTGTGTTCGTAGGTATAGATGTTATGTTGTTATTTGTGAGGCTATATTATAAAACATGGTTTTGTCTCAGAAATGCCAAGGGGAAGATTGTAAGAACACTTTTGTGTATTGTTTAATTATGGCATGTTCTAGACAATAACCATATTGAGTGTTAGATAGGTTGGTTTGGTTTCAATGACATCGATAAGCTTCGTCAAAGGTAGAATCAAGCGTTGAAGTAATGAAGAATACAAGTGAAGCACGAAAGTGAGCATAGTGAGGTAAAATGTCTCCTAGAGGGCGAAAATGATATTTTTCGAAGCCGTCACTTAAAGCAAAAAGTATCATGTGTTCAAGAAGGTCATTTTGGCTCAGTTACGGAGAAAAGTGCTTTTAACAAAAATGCCTACGCTTTCAGTTTCAAAAAGTGGCTGGAAAATATATTTTTACGCTTGGAGGTACGCTTGAAGCGTATTTGCGGCAACGTTTTGGCTATTTTTTGCTGCGATGTCCAAATTGTTCGTAGGTTTGTTTTATGATTTATCCATGACTTATATACATCAAACTGCATGGTATATACATTATATTCACCAGAATATAGGGTTTGGATGTGAAATTACGAGAAAGGGCGAGCTTAGGATTTGGATAATATTTGTCTATAAATACCCAAGTTTACAACAAGAGGAGGCACATCTTTAAGAATTCTCTACAACTTTTCTACAACTTCATCTTCTTCTAATGAGATACACATATGGTGAGAGAATATTATTGAGTGATTAGAGATACACAAGTTCTCTCTTATGATTGGACGTCTTCAATCGTGCTTTTACATCGATGATTTCTATGCATGATTGAATGATATAGTTTCTAAAAAATTCACACACCATCTATAACAACAAGGTTGCGTTGATCTGTTTCGAGAAATGGAGTCGTCTAAGTGCGGAGATCGAAGCAGGAGGCTTTGTGGTGATTTTGATTTGTTGAGAAGCAGAGTCGTCAGAGTACGGAGATCGGAGCGAGAGTTTTGTGGAACACGAGTGAATCTAGACTTTCAGACATCGAGTGAAGAACAACAAATTACAACGGTTGTAAGTTCTATTTTCATAGAGTCTGTATAAATTCTGTTATTCATAGTGCATCGATACCCTAGTGTATCACTGGTTTTTACTTGGAGTCTTTTGAAGGTTTTCCACATAAAAATCTCTGTGTCTTCTCATGATTTAATTTTTGCACTTATATTCATATTTGATTGATTGATTTATTTTTGAGAATTGAATTGAGAATTAGGGGTTAAGACTAATTAAAATTAAATTTCCGCTAAATAAATTTTGATTGATCATAAAATCGACAAAAGCCTATTCACCCCCTCCTCTAGGCTATTTTCACTATCGTCTAGGTAATTTCACACCCTCTTTACACCCACTCCTAATCAGATTCTTGGAATCTGCATCATGCACAACACAACTAGTAGAAGAGAAATGGAGAGAATATCCATAATCAAATAATTGAGGAATATAATAAACATCACGATAAGAAAAATTAGAAAAGATAATTGTTCCAATACCAGCCAATGACATAGACATATCATTGGCATCTATAATGGAAACATGTATTGGAGGATAGGAAATATATTTCAATAATGAATAATCCCTAGTCATACGGTGTGTAACACCTGAATCAAAAACCAAAGTGGTCTGAAAGATCCCTAAGGAATCCGAAAGAGAATGATAGGGATCATATCTCAAGTGATAAGGATAAACCCGAATAAGAGATAAAGATAAACCCAAGATAGGGATAGACATATAGCTAATCCTTATCTGGGACGTAATGGAGAAGTCACGGGAAGTAATTCCCGACTTGGGCACCACGACCCAAATTCATATAAAAGGGAGCGACGATCAACCTACCAGGTATGCAATAATTGCACCCCATAAAAATCTCTCTCTATTCCTTCCTCGATCAATATATTAATTTGATTGTCGGTGCCTCTTAGGCTGGTAACAAACTTGTGCCTTACAGGTTTACTTCCAGGTGGTTGTGACGTCGTTCCGGGTTGTGGGTAACTCTTTCATCATCAGTTGGCGCCATCTGTGGGAAATGATTTATTCTCACCTCCAGGAAGAATGGTTCACTTACGAAGCAAGAGTAAGGTTGGTGAGGCCTCTAGACAACCCAGAGATCCTCCCCTTCCACTTGATGACCCGTTGCTCCCAACCACCCAAGGAGTACTACCGCCCTCCCAGACTGGCTCCCCCTTGTGTATCCACTATGACATGATGCTTAGAAGGAGGGGCATGCTTCCCAGGAGGAGCATGATGCTGGTGGTGATTAGTCACCAGATAACTCGGAATATCCTCTAAATCCAGACCCAACCAGACAACGCAATCCTCGAGATCTAGGCCCATCCTGACAGGGCATCGCCATGAAATGTGTGGCAGTGTTAGAGCAGCAGGTTGGGGATTTGAATCAAGGGATGAACCAGCTGATCTAGCAGAATATGATAATCTTGTAATGCTTAGCTGCTCCTATTCCCCCACCTCTTGGCGTGTCTGGGCAGTACAATCTAGATGAGGGAGTAAAGCATAGTCATATCTAAGATCAAGCAAGGACCGTGGTTAGGAGTACTCGGCAAGGTACGAATCACCCAGATCCTAAAGACCCTACGAAAGCCATAGGTGTTGATCAACAGATCCAGGATCTCAAGGCAAATATAGAGGATACGACGCAGGCTATGAAAGGAAAAAGCCCCGTCATCATAGATGAGCTCCTACAGAAGACCAACTCCCCTTTTGATGCATTGGTGATGAGTGTTCCCCTACCCAACAAGTTCAAAATGCCTCAGTTGGAGACTTTTGATGGAAGAAAGGACCCCCTCGATCATTTAGAGACTTTGAATGCACTCGCGCAACTGTAGGTTGTCCCAAATACTATCATGTGTTGGGCATTCCCCATTACCCTGAAGGGGTCAGTTTGTGTCTGGTTCAACAAGTTGAAACCATGTTCCATCCATGATTTCGACGAGATAAACAAGAAGTTTATCGGGCATTTCATCACCGGACAAAGGCACAGGAAGCCTGCCACCTACCTGCTAAATGTCAAGTAAGATAAAGGAGAATCATTACAAGATTACATAAGTCAATTTAATGTGGAGATGCTCCAGTTTAATGAGGTCAATGATAACGTAGCCATAACAACCTTCGTGGGAGGGTTACAGTCTTCTCGGTTCATATTTTCTCTATTAAAAGAACTACCTAAGACAATGGCGGAACTACTTGTCAAAGCCCAGAAACACATGAATGCGGAGGATGCTATGAATGTCAAAAAGGGAAAAGGGGCTGAAGATAAGAAAGGGCAGAAGAAGATGCCAACAACAACCACTAAGGAGGAGAGAGAAGCCAAGGGTAAAAAAACCCAACCTACCCAGGTTGACAAGTTATCCCGACCCTCGAGAAGACAGGACAGGTTCACCACCTTCACTCCCTTGAACAAGCCAATAAGAGAGATTCTTCTTCAAATACAGGATGACCACTCCTTAGTCTGGCCAGCCAGGTTGAAGTCAGATCTATCAAAAAGGGCACGTGATAGATACTACCACTTTTATCGGGACTATGGACACACAAAGGATGAGTGCATCGAGCTCAAAAACCCGATTGAAAGCTTGATCTGGAGAAAGCCCTTGAGTCGGTTCACGATTAATGGCGACAAAAGGAAAGGTTAATAGGACGCTCCCCGCAGAAGCCACTCACCAGAGAAACAACCGATATGAGAGATCATAGTGATTTTCGGTGGCTTCATAGAAGGTGGGGAGACGAGCTCATCCCAAAGGGCTAATGTGAGAAAAGCCAGAAGTATGATGGAGGTGCAATGGGTAGATACGTCTACCCTAACACCCAAGTCCCCTCGAATGGAAGGGTAGGTTATTACCTTCTCCGACGATGATGCACGTGAGGTTCAACACCCCCACGATGATCTACTGGTGGTTATTGTGGTAGTGGCTAATTTTACTATATGATGGGTTCTAATAGATAACTGGATTTATGCGAATCTGTTATTTTCCGAAGCTTTCGACTAGATGGGTATAATTAAAGAAAAACTGAAGCCATTCTAGTTACCTCCTATTGGCTTCTTTGGAGAGAAGGTGTCCTCACTAGGAATAGTGACCCTTCCTTTAACCATCGGGGTCGTGCCAAGACAACTCACGGTCATGCTAGAAGTGACCTAACCTATCACTTGTTAATGAAGTTCCACCTACAATGTCATCCTCAGGAGAGCTACCCTCAATACCTTGAAAGCTGTGACTTTAACCTATCACATGTTAATGAAGTTCCCAATCATTAGGGCGTGGGAGAGATAAGAGGAGACCAGGACACAACACGAGAATGTTATGCAACAGCTTTGAAAGAAATGAGGTCACGGGAGGCCCTAGCCATCAAAGATCTCGAAATGGATGAATCCAATCTGCGGCCTCAACCTATAGAGAACCTTATTAAGGTGAATCTAGAGAAAGAAGGAACCCAGAAGAAAGTACACATTGGGTCATTGCTCCCTGATGGTATAAAAAATTGACTCATCCAATTCTTGAGACAGAACCAAGACATATTCGTCTGGAGACATGAGGACATGCCTGACATTGATCACCGAGTCATGCAACACTAAGTGAACATGGATCCCACTATTAAACTAGTAAGGTAAAAGAGGAGGACCTTCGCTCTTAAAGGAATGTGGCCATAATGTCAGAGATAGAAAAACTCCTAAAGGAAAAATTCATTTATGAAGTACAGTACCCCGACTGGTAATCAAATGTGGTCCTAGTGAATAAGGTGAATGGAAAATGGAGGCTCTGTGTCGACTTAACAGACTTATACAAAACCTGCCCAAAGGATAGTTTTTATTTACCAAGAATCGACATGTTGGTAGAACCTACTTCAGGGAATAAGTTGCTCAACTTTATGAAAGCATATTCAAGATACAATCAGATCCCCATGCTCCCTCTTGACTGTGAAAAGATATGTTTTATCACTCATCGAGGCATATACTATTATAAAGTAATTCCCTTCGAGTTGAAGAATGCCGGAGCTACCTACTAGTGGCTGGTCAACAACATGTTTAAAAATCATATTGGAATGAACATGGAAGTCTACATGGATGACATTCTAGTGAAAATTGTTAAGAAAGAGGACCATCTGACAGACCTTGAAGAAACCTTCGAGGTGCTCAGAAAACACCAGATGCGCCTTAACCCAACCAAGTGTGCTTTTGGTGTATCATTTGGGAAGTTATTGGGATTCATGGTTAGAAAGAGGGGCATTGAGGCCAACCCGGAGAAAATCCAGGCCATCCTGGATATGAAGTTCTCCCAGTCAATCAAGGATGTGCAGAGGCTAACAGGGAAGGTGGCTTCCCTCAACAGACTAATCTCTTGAGCCACTGACAGATCTAATGCAGCCAAACTAGGGTTAAAAATATTGATTAAGAATGAACCCTTGTAGTGCCCTAGTTTTACCGATCGCAAATGCACAAATTGTTTTGTAATATAGCACGGCTTGAGAACGGGAATATCAATCCCACAAAGACTTAGAATTATTCACTTTCGTAATCTAAAAGTACTAAATTATGGTTTTGAAAAGGTTTTGATTAGTTTGAAATCTATGATCTAATTAAACTAACTAAAAATAGGAAGTAAATTATGTTTGTGATTCAGAGTAGAGAAAAACTAGGGTTTTCTTAATCCACCACTAACCACATAATGTAGCTATCTATTTGATCACTTATAAGAGGGCGATCCATAACCCTAGAATCAGATAATACTATAAATAGTCGAATATATTACCCAAAGAGATATCATCAACTGGATTCGCTACAACCCATCTCGTAACATAATGTGATCAGTGCATGCAAAATACTTTAATCTAATATACTTGCATCGCATAAAAATAAACTAAAGCATGTCTATATCACCTCATCGAGGCATGGCATATGTAAACCTAGGGTTTCGATTGTTAAGCACCATTGTGTAGAAAATCATGATTTAAGCATCCGAGTTCCAACCCATATTGAATAAACATGATTGATTTAGATAATGCATTCAATCAGTCTAAGACAAGAGTAAAATAAATATACAACTCCTTATATTAAATAACTACGGTCCCTTTCTATACAATCATCACATGTGTGGTCTTCACTTTCCCCTCGTTACAATTGAAACTAATAAATAAACTACATTACTTGGCTAGGGTTTTTCTAGGAAACCCTATATAACAGTTTAGTTGCTCATGGTGGTGGGAGACTGTATCGTTGATGTAGAAACGCCCTCCATGATCATCTACTCTGGATCTCTAGGATCTGAATGGCCCTCTTCTTCACAAGAGGTAAATCTCCAGAGATAGTGCTCTGAAAATTATGTATTTAGAAGCTCCCCTAGATCTAAATCAGGCCTTGGTATTTATAGAAGAAGTTGAAAAGAGTCCTGTTTATATTAGACTTGCCCCACTTGGATTAAGATTCCTCTTTGATGTATTTTTCTTCAATTCTAAGCCAAAACACTTTAATATGATATAAATACACCTTATACATGTGCTTGGAAGTGTTGGAGTCAAAAACAAGTAAAAGGAAGTTGAATCGGATCAAAACTCAAATTTTGGGCTGCTGCTGCTTAGGCCTAGGTGTAGCCTTGGGCGTAGCCACGTGCATAGGTGGGCATAAAAATGATGAGTCTAGGCACCTTTTGCTTGCTGTATGCATATGTAGGCGTAACAAAAATCATGAAAATCACCTTTTCCAATATTTCTTCCATTTGAACCCCTTCACTCCATTAGCATGTTTCCTGAAGTTTTGGCTTCGAAAAATATCCGTTTTGCCCTACGGTATGCACTTTTTGATTTAAAACTCTTTTTTTTTTCTCTCTTTTCGATTAGACATAGGCACAACCTTGGTTAATTCACCAAAGTTAGCTTGTTGTCTTCATTAAGCTCCTGAAATACACTCAGACATGCAAACCACATAAAAACACCAAGTAACAGAATGATAAGACTTAACAATACCGAGTTAGGGGCATAGAATGGACACTATTCGGCACCTATTACATACAAAAACTTAAATATTGGTAGTCTCTTAGCAATGAACTCATAGGAGAACTTTGAAAACATTTTTTGATGATTCTCTACTCTACCTTTTCTACACTACTCCTTTGCTTTTTGTGAGGGTCGACGATTTCACTTAGCATGTGAAATAAGCCTTTTAAACCTCTAGGAAACACCTAGTGGACGAGTGAAGTCTCGTGAGGATTAGCTATACTACCCAAAACTTTTCCATCATTCATTCTCATGTATTCATCTATTCATATACTCATTAATCAAGTCATGCTACAATACACAAGACAATACGAACACAGGTAATCTTACTCACTACCAAATAACAACTATCTTAAGTTAATGAAAGAATTTTAATTTGGCCTTAAGGGCGCAATCCTATGAATTGAAATTGCAGAAATTAAATGACAACCTATTCTATAAACCGAGGCTAGAAACTAACTTTTACAGCCTAGGATAAATGTTTAACATCGTTGGTGCGATATGGCTCCTTGCTTCTACCCTGTATCATACACCTGATCTACCAAACTAATAGATGCCATCAATTTCTTCTCCAGATCAATCTCCTCATAGTTCTGCAGTCGCTGACCAAGCACCTTGAACCTTTCATTTCCAAATCCTACCTCTCCGTGGGGGTAAACCGATTTAAGTCCGTATGGTCTGTCCCATCTTAATCGGATCTTGCCTGGAAAGTATTTCAGTTTTGAATTACACTGTCGTCCCTTCCGGCCAAGCTCAAAGAACTGAAGGTGAACATGCTTAGCATGATGCACTCTTGTCCAAGTTGTGTAAATTCAAACATCCTCATACGCACAATTCTATATCGCTTCACGCTCAATTCGCAATCGCAGATCTTCCCAATCATATAACTTATCTACCATGTTTATACTCAACTTGAAATGGATCCTTAAGAGGACTGTCATCCTTGGTAGGCTCTATGATAGTTTATGGTAAATGATCAGCTTTAACAGTCTCAGGAAGCCTTTTTTTTCCAATAAGCTATCCTCTTGATCCTCAATTAAACCATATTACACAATCTCAGGAAGCGTATTTTCAGAAACCAATTCCTATGGAGGAATAAGTGGAGGGCCAGACGACTCTCTTGATTCTTTCTCGGACTAAGAATATAGAGCAGATTCTAACGTAATGATGACTTCCAACTTGGATCGATGTTGGTCCTCCTAGTTTTCAAATTTTGCCTCTGACCTTTCATCATATCATTCAAATAATCTCTTATAAGAGTTTGAGGTACAACTTATTCAACCATCTCATCAATATTATCTATGTTAAAGCACTCAGCTGGTTCAGGTAGTTGATGGTTGATATCAAATACTTCCATCGTCATCTTTAGGTTCCCAAAAGATAGATCCATAGCCCCTATTTTGTAATTAATGCATGCATTGGCCGTAACAAAAAATGGTCTTCCTAAGATAACATGGATATGTTTATTTGGTTTGTGGTCAGGTTCCATGTCTAGAAGCACAAAGTCTACTGGAATGTAGAACTTGCCCATTTGAACAATAACATCCTCTAGAATTCCTCTTTGTTGTTTAATTGATCTATTTGCTAACTAAAGCACCACTAAGGTTGGACTGAGCTCTCCCAACCCTTGTTGCTGATAGACTGAGTAAGGTAATAAATTAATACTCGCATCGAGGTCAAGAAGAGCTTTACCAATCTCTAGGTCACCATTGACACAAGAAATAGTGGGAGCACTGGGATCTTTACGCTTAGTTGGAGTATCACTTAGTAAGAGTGAACTCACTTGTTCAGTCAACAGAATCTTCTTTGGGACCTTATTGCCACTTGTTATTTTCTGCGTACAAAGGTCCTTCAGAAATTTAGCAAAGGATGGAATTTGGGCAATAATATATAAGAAAGGCAAGTTGATCTTAACTTGTCTGAATGTTTCCAACATATCATTCACCTTGGCCTTAAACATTCCATAGTGGTTAGGCTTATGAAGGCATTGAGAATATATGGCATTCCCTCCTCATATATTACCCTATCTAGCTCTTCTGGTATATATTCATCCTGTTCTTCCTCCTCCTACGGTCGATCTCTTTGAATCTTTTTAGTCGCCTTTCGCTTGTTCATCCTCTCCTCAAACTGCTTCTCAACCCTATTTTGCACTTCTTTTCCACTTCTCAAGGTAGTAAGGGCTTGGACTATTTAGTAATTAATTTTAGGAAATGATCTAAGCTTCATTACTTGCTTACTCTTTGGACTAGCCACTGGTTGACTAGGTAATTTTCCTTCTTCACGCCTATTCATCGCGTTCGCTTGTTGCCCTACATGGGTTTCTATTTTAGCAATGGATTGGGAATGAGAGCTCAATAATTGGATAGCTGCTTGAAAATGATTAGATTGGTTTTTAATCTCTCTCAAGGCACTCATAATTTCATCCTTAAAACTAGGTGGTCTAGATGGTGGATTTTGATTTTGAAACTGGGGTTGATTTTGGTTGAAGGGACAGAATGATTGGCCATTATTAGACTGAAACTTCTGGGTACTGAATTGATGTTGGCTTCTATTGAAACTTGGTTAAGTATTTTTAGTGTTATGAGAACGATAGGACATATGTGGATGATTCCGCCAACCCATATTGGATGAATTGGAAAAAGGATTATTATTCGGGTTGGACCAAGATGTATTTACATCAATGGCAACTAACTCATTGCCTTGATATTCAAAATTAGAGGGGTCAGGTCCTATTGCTAAGACTTCTCTAGGGACTGATTGACTTAGAGTAAGAAATTTATCAAGCTTCTAACCTAATGTCGCTACATGTGCTTTCACATCATCATCCCTTTCAATTTCAAAAATACCTTATGACATCCTAAGGACTCATTCTCTAGTGTGCATCTCAGATTCCTGTTGAAGTGAATTATCACTCACAGAGTCAAACAATTGCAAAATCTCTTCTACTTGTTTCAATGTAAACTGACACCCCATTGCTGCATCTATTAAATTTTTATGAGTCTCATTAAGTCCAAGATAGAAGTTTTGCACCAACGTCTGATCAATAAACTTGTGATGGGGACACTTCCTCAAAATCTCATTGAACCTCTCCCATACATCATGGAATTACTCACCATGCAACTCTTTAAAATGGGTAATTGGATGTTGCGCCTCATGGGTTCTTCCTATTGGGTAATATTTTAGCTAAAATTCAGATTTTAGGTTCTCCCAACTAGTTTTTATCCCCCTATCCAGATTGATATACCATCTTTTAGTTTTTTCTCTCAAGGAATAAGGGAATAACCGTACACGCAACGTATGGATGTTTATATTCTCAATTTTGATGGTAGAGGCCATCTCTATGAATTTATCAACTTATTGGTATGGATCCTCATTCATGAGTCCATAAAATTTGGGCAAAATGTTGAGAATACTAGCTTTGATCTCATAGTGTGTGACTCTACCTTCTTCTGGATATTCAGGATATGATTCATGGTTCGATGGTGCAAAGTACCGCTTCAAGAACGTAGCTGGGGCTAGTCATGCTTCAATATTATTGTTATCCATCCTCTCGAAGTCCAACTTCCTTCGAAGCTCTTCTACTCTCTTAGCTGTACGATTTTTATGAAAAGTTATTTCATTCTCAGGATCAAAGGGAGCTATTCAGTGTCAGGATTGAAAATGGATTGCCAATCGCTCATGCACAAGGTCAATTTTTCTAAATAAAAATTAACTACTTCTAAACTATTCTAAAATTAAGCATAAAATTAAGCTACACTAGAACTCACAAGTGGTCCAGCAATGCAATCTTCATTGCTTCGCTGATTCACTTCGCGCTTTTTAGTGTACATGTCAATCACACAAATATTCTAACTTTAAATACACTACAATAACTCAATTCTACTAAACTACTAAAGTTAATAATATTGCCAAGTCCCTGGCAACGATGCCAAAAACTTGATGCATCCAAACCAGGGTTAAAAATATTGATTAAGAATGAACCGTTGTAATGCCCTAGATTTACCGATCGCAAGCGCACAAGTCATTTTGTAATATAGCATGGCTTGAGATTGGGAATATCAATCCCACCAAGACTTGGAATTATTCACTTTAGTAATCTAAAAGTACTGAATTATGGTTTTAAAAAGGATTTGATTGGATTGAAATCTATGATCTAATTAAACTAACTAAAAACAATAAGTAAATTGTGTTTGTGATTCAGAGTAGAGAAAAACTAGGGTTTTCTTATTTCACCACTAACCGCAAAATGTAGCTATCGATTTGATCGCTTGTAAGAGAACGATCCATTACCTGTGAATCAGATTATAATGCAAATAGATAAATATATTCCCCAAAGAGATACCATCAACTGGATTCGATACACCCCATCTCCGGATAGAGTGTGATTAGTGCATGCAAACTACTTTACTCTAATAAACTCCTATATCATAAAATTAAACTAAAGAATGTCTATATCACCTCATCGAGGTATGGCCTATGTAAACCTAGGGTTTCGAGTGTTAAGAACCATTATGTAAAAAATTATAAAATTTCAGCCCATATTGAATAAACATGATTGATTGAGATAATGCATTCATTTAGTTTAAGAAAAGAGTAGAATAAATATAAAACCCCTTATATTAAATAACTATGGTCTTTCATATACACAATCATCACAACTGTGGTCTTCAGTTTCCCCTCGGTATAATTAAAACAAATAAATAAACTACATTACTTGGCAAGGGTTTTCTAGCATCCTAGATATTGGTTTAGCTACTCATGGTGGTGGGAGACTGCATCGTTGATGTAGAAATGCCCTCCATGATCGTTTGCTTTGGATATCTAGGATCTGAATGGCTCCCTTCTTCACAAGATGTAAATCTCTAGAGATAGTGCTCTGAAAATTATGTATTTAGAAGCTCCCCTAGATTTGAATCAGACCTTGGTATTTATAGAAGAAGCTAAAAATAGTCCTGCTTGTATTAGACTTGTCCCGCTTGGAGTAGGATTCCTCTTTGATGTGGTTCTCTTCAATTCTAAGCCAAAACTCTTTAATCTCATGTAAATACACCTTATACACGTGCTTGGAAGTGTTGGAGTCGTAGACAAGTTAAAGAAAGTTGAATCGGATCAAAACTCAAATTTTACGAATTCTCAGTTGCTGCCTACCCCTACTCCTATGCCTATGCATAGCCTTCGGCGTAGCCATGTGCGTAGGTGGGCATAAAAATGATGATTCTAGGCACCTTTTGCTTGTTGTATCCATAGGTAGATATAACAAAAATTATGAAAATAACTTTTTTCATTCCTTCTTCCATTTGATCCCCCTTCAATCGATTAGCATGTTTCCCAAAATTTTGGCTTCGAAACATGTTCGTCTCGCCCTCCGGGATGCACTTTTTGCTTGAAAACTCCAATTTTTCTCGCTTTTCGATTAGACACAAGTATAACCTTGGTTAATTTACCAAAATTAGGTCATTTTCTTCATTAAGATCTTGAAACATGCTTAGACATTCAAACCGCATAAAAACACCAAGTAACGGACTGATAAGACTTAACAATACTGAGTTTGAGGCCTAGAATGGACAACAATCAACACCTATAAAGATCTCTTCCCTTTTCCACAGTGCTCAAAAAATATTTTGAGAGGACCCCTGAGTGTGAGCAAGCATTAGTAGATCTAAAGAACTATCTTGTTTCTCCTCCCATGTTGTCCCAAGCGGTTCCAGAAGAATATTTCTACTATACTTGGTGGTCTCATTGACTATAGTAAGTTCAACCTTGATGAGAGAAGACGGAGGAGTCCAAAAACCAATTTATTATACTAGTTGGGCACTACTGGGAGCAGAATAAAGTTACCCTGTAATGGAAAAGCTCACGTTCTCCCTGGTTATCTCTGCCCGGAAGCTCAGACCATACTTCCAGGCATATACAGTAAATATGCTCCAAGATCAGCCCCGCACCAGGTGTTGTATAAGACAGAGACATCATGAAGACTCATGAAGTGGTCCATAGAGCTTAGGGAGCTCGACATTCAATACAAATCAAGGGCAGCTATAAAAAGGTCATGTGTTGGGAAACTTTATAGCCAAGTTTACCATCAGGGCACGAGGCAAGCTAACCCAGGACGACCCGACCGTAGAAGTAACCCTACTGGATAATATGTTTACAGAGCACACATGGGTCCTATATATCGATGAGTTGTCTAATGCCCAAGCCTGTGGGGCCGGTTTATTATTGATCACCCCAGATGGGGAGAAGCTAGAATATACACTACAATTTGACTTCAGGGCCACCAACAATGAAGCAGAGTATGATTTCCTATTGGTAGGAATAAGGATAGAAAGTACCCTTGGAGCAAAGCAAGTAAAAGAACAAATAGATTCTCCACTGGTAGCAGGATAAGTGCTAGGAGAGTTTGAGGATAAGAAAGAGAAAGTGAAGGCCTATCTTCCTAAAGTTCGGGAGGCAGTTGCCATTTTTGACCAATTCACCATCCTCCAAATACCCAGGAGCCAAAACAAAGTGGCCGATGCCCTGGCTTGCCTGGCTAATACCATAGAGCCAGGGAGGGAAGGCTCTACCCTAGTGTACATCTGAAGGACCCTAGTATCTCATAAGAGTCAGAGGTTGTAATGCAACTAGCTGAAGGGTTTGAATGGGACCTGCCAATTATCAAATATATCAGGGATGGGGATTTGCCCGATGACCGAATGAAAGCTCACAAGATCAGGAACCAAGCCTGCCGATATACACTCATAAATGGGGTATAATATGAAAGAGGATTTTCTTTACCCTACTTGCGATGCGTATCAATAGAAGAAGAGCATCAAATCATGAAGGACATACACGAGGGGGTATGCGAAAATCATGCCGGGGGCATGTCACTTGCATATAAGGTGATACGGCAAGGGTACTACTGGCCAACTATGCAACAAGATTCAAAATACTTCATAATAAAATGAGACAAGTGTCAGCGGTTTATGAATATTCATAGATAACCTCCCTAAGAGTTAACACCCATTGGCCTTTCGATTAATGGGGGATGGACTTGATCGACCCTCTCCATAAGGGTAAAGGACAGGTGAAGTTCGCAGTGGTCGCAATAGATTATTTTAACAAATGGGTGGAAGAAATCCCACTGGCCAAAATCACAGCATCCAACATTAAGAACTTAACCTGGAAGTCAATAGTGTGCAGGTTCGGAGTACCACAAGTCATTGTCATGGACAATGAGAAGCAATTTGAGGCCTCAGAATTCCAGAGTTTTGTGCCAATTTGGGAATCAAGAATCACTTATCGTTTCCAGCTTATCCACATCCAAATGGTTAGGTAGAAGTAGCTAACAGAACCCTACTTGGTATAATCCAGAAGCGCCTCGAGAAGGTAAAAGGATTATGGCTAGAGGATTTACCTACCATACTCTGCACCTACCGAACTATAACAAAGACACCTACGGGAGAAACTCCATGATGTCTGTCTAGAGGGGGTAAAAATAATGGTTAATAATAGGTTTTACCTATTCACAAGCACACGAGTCAATTATAGTATAAAAATGGATTATGATAGAGAATGTCGAACCCACAGAGACTTGGTTATTCACTTCAGCAGTTCAAAAATATTGAATTATAGATGAAAATGTGTTTGGTTTGATTTTAAGAATTAAAACTACATTAACTAAAAAAGAATTTAAATGATAGTTGTGATTTAAGAGAGAGAGAAAACTAGGGTTTTCATTACTCCACCACTAACCGCATAATATAATTCTCAAATTGCCCAATTGCAAGAGGGCGATCTATAACTATGGATCAGGTCATACCTTAAATAGTCGAATAGGACCCCCAAAAGGATACCGTCAAACGAATTCGCTACAACCCATCTCCGGACAGAGTATGACTAGTGCATGTAAACTACGTTTACTCTAATCTACTCCTACAACATGAAATTAAACTAAAGCATGTCTATATCATCTCGTTGAGGCATGACCTATGTAAACCTAGGGTTTCAAGTGTTAAGAACCATTTTGTAGAAAATCATAGATTAAGCATCCGAGTTCCAGCCCATGTTGAATAATCATGATTGAGTAAAACAATATATTCATTCCATCTAAGACAAGAATTTTGAATAAATATAAATTTTTGTATAGAAAGTAGAAACAGTCTCTCATATACAACACTCATCACAGTATAGTCACAGCGTCCCCTCGTTACAATTGAAAACAAATTAAGAGCTACATTACTTGGCTAGGGTTTTGCTAGAAAACCCTAGATACTGATTTAGCTGCTCATGGTTGAAGGAGACTGCATCGTTGATGTAGAATCAACCACCATGGTTGTTTTCTCCGAATCTCTCGGTCTTGTATGGCTTATCCTCTTCAAAAGATATATAACTCCAGAGGCTGCTCTAAAATTTCAACGTGTAAAAAATATCTCCCAAACTGATGTAAAGCTTGGTATTTATAAGCAAAGGATGAGGGAAACCTAAATGGTTGCCCTTTTTGGTAATTTTACACAAAACCTTATCAAAACCCTATATTCTGATGTATATATGTGTATATTCATGTGCATTGAGGTATCAAGTTGCCGCCACCATAAGGGAAAATAATTTGGGGTAAAGCGGACATTTCACAGCTCTTAAGTCGCCAGACCCCTACGCCTGGGGCGTAGGCCTGTTTTGATGCATCTGCTTCAGGCGTCGAAACAACACTTTCTAGTCACTTTTTGTTGTTGTGGGCGTAGGTTTGGTCTGGCAAAATACATGGAACTAACGTTTCTTGATAATGGTGCCATTTGAACTCCCTCGACTCACTTGTCAAGATTCTTGAAGTTGCGGCTTGAAAATATGACGTTTCTGCCCTCCGAAAACAACTTTTGTCTTGAAAACACCTATTAAGCTCACCTCTTGGATAGAAATGAACACTTCTCTAGTTAATTCACCAAAGTTAACTCTTTTTCTTCATTAAGCTCCTGAAACATGAGTAAACACATAAAGAGCATAAAAATACCAAATAACGGAATGAAAAGACATAACAATAGCAAGATATGGGCTTAAAATGGATAATATTGAGCACTTATCACACCCCCAAACTTACATATTCCTAGTCCCTTAGGAATAAACTCAAGAAAACTATCTCAACCTACCCTGTGATGATTTTTATCCTAACTTACCTATGCTACTCTATACTGCTCCCTTGCTTTCGTGAGGGTCGACAATTACACTTAGCACGTGTAACAAGCCTTTTAAATCCCTTGGCAACACCGAGTGGATGAGTGAAGTCTCGTGAGGGTTGGATATACTACCCATAACTTCTCCATTCTCCTTAATCACGCACTCATGAGTTCACACATGCATTAACCAAGTCATGATACAATGCATAAGATAATATGGATGCAAATACTCCCACTCACTACCGAACAATAACTATCTCGAGCTTCATGTCATAATTGGTTCCCACTAAAGTAAAAGATTTCGTTACTTTCTACTTCCAATCCAGACAACTCTCCGTGTTTTGTGAACATTCTACTATAGTATTTCAATCTTTCTTTTTCTACTTCATTGATCAAATTTTTCCATTTTCTTTTAAAAACTTATTCCTTCCATCATTCCACTTTTCATCCCTTTTTGTCTTTCTAAGCTCTGGACTTTCCAATAAGGATTTTTAATCCCGACCAACTGGGCCCTAGCTTCTTTATTGGGATTTATGCTCATTAGTTTTCTCCTCTTTTTACATGAACAATGATATTGGTAATACCAAGGCTCGGTTACTCAGATCAAAGAACTACCTTTTGCATTTTATTTTCTCAAAATATATTTTCAACTTTTTCTCCATTCCACTCATATCAACTCCCCATCTCCCCTTTTAGTGTGGTAAAATTAATTTCTCAACTACATAGTCAAAGATCAACTATTTTTCCCATAGTGAATGTGTGCTTATGTTTATAGGTCAAAGTTATCATTTTAGGTTTCAATTTTACTAATCTATTCACCCATGTAAAACCACATCACTTCACTTAACTCGATCTAATTCATTACTCTCATTAATGGGAATATTACGTCAAATACTACTCATGCATCTTATACACAAACTCAATTAACTTGTAATGCAAAATACTCATGCGTGAAACCAAAGAATTACTTTCAAAAAAATTTAAATTTTTTCAACTGTTTTTCAAAATTATAATTCATACACTATACCCTCTCCCCCAAACATGAAATAAACCATGTCCCCATGGTTCATAAAACAAGAGAAAGAATACAGTTACCCTTGAAGCACAATTCAGAATTACACAATGAAACACTTGATCTTCTCCCCCAAACTTTATTTGGATCACCTGTAGATATGCTCAACAAAACACACATACCCAATATCATAGCAAGGGAAAATAAATTGCATAAAAAATATTCAGAAATCATCAACATATTGCTCAAGGAATAAAAATCTCTCTTTTTTTTTTTTTTTTTTTATAAAACCGATGATTTGGACTTAAGGTCCTACAATCCTACAAATTGAAATTGCAAAGAGGTGGCCTTAAGGGTCTACCGTCTCTAAGAATTAAAATTGCAAAGTCTTGTCCTTAAGGGACTACAACCTCTAAAAATTTAAATTGTAACATATCTACTAACACAAAATAAAATCCTATTCCTACATCCTAGTCCCTTTTCACGTCCTCCTTCTCATCTTTCTCAGCATGTGGAATCTGCCCTAAAACCATATGGAGATTGGATGACTTTTCCAATTTAACAAAATCCTCCTCCGGTTATTCCTTTATGAATGTCCAACACGCCTTATTCAACTCTTCTAATCTCTCACCCAACTGTTGCTCAATGATCTTTGATATCAAAAATGGGTATGGGAGATAGTACTCCATCAAATCCCCACTTGACAATTTTCTACGCACAATCTTATGAACCATTAGAATATTAACCAATATCACTGTCGGAATCGACACCCAATAACCTTTAGTCATGGCATATAGCAACTTGATGTACGAGTATCCTCTCCAACTTCTCCTATTATTCTGATGTACTTGAGCAGCAAACACATAATCCAAATATAGCAGTTCATGTTTTAACCAAAAATTCTCACAACTCATTTCTCATGCTTTCAGAACATGCATGGCACATATCTCTGTAATCATCTCCTCATCTGTATGTGGCCATTCTGACAGGATTTCTTTAAACATGCCCTTCAAATGAGTCGGACACTCGTCAGGGATCTTCCATGCCTTTGCAATCAATCTCATGCTTACCATTATAGGATCACCCCTGTCCGTCACTTAAGCTTTCACTACCTCAAATCCTGGCAGTCCCTCAATCCACATCTTTTCATAAAACTTTTGAATCAACCGTGGATACAACTTATGTCCCAGCGGCCGCTCTAATCTCTTCAATCCTAATTGACTAAGGATTTCTTTCCTGGGTGTACTCAATAGCTTGTTTATTATTTTTGAATGAAACTTCAACTCAAATTGCATTCTGCACTTTGCAAATGTAATAGGTGTTAGTCTTTTCCTCTTTCAGCTCGTAGCTCCTCCATTTGTACTCACCTCTCCAATATTCAAATTCGCTCCTCCCATATCTCCGTCCTTGGGTAAGACATATTCTTCAATAAACTCCTCAGGATCTGATTCGATCTTATATTCACTATTTACACACTCACCCTCGGAATTATAAGAAGAAAGAGAATAAGGAATAGAGTAAGAGAAACTATCCATCTTGCATAATCTCTTGTGTGAATTATGAGTTGTGTATCTCACTGGGTGTATTAATAGATGAATGTATCAGATTTATGGAGGAAAAGGATTTGGACTCCTTATTTGAATTAGATAGTAGAAACAACTAACAATCCATCGTTGACTTGTATTTCAATTCCACGTCCTATCCGGACTAGGATTACTCTACAAAATCCTAATTAAATCCTAAAAAAGCCTAAAAATACCCTAAAATAAATCCTAATAGAGTACAGAGACAAAACAAGCGAAAAACTCCCTCGGAACGGGTAATTTTTTAAAAATTTCCAGAACCTTCACGCGGATCCCTACACCTGGGGCATAGCCCCTGGCTGGCCATTTTCAAATTATTAATTTCATATATATTTTTAGACTTGACCTACCCGTGCTTAAATATCATTCTTCAATGCAGAACCTCACTCCCCCAAACTTAAACGCACACATGTCCTCATTGTGCTACTCAAATTAAGCGAACTCTAATAATTACACAATTCTATGCATACATCATCATAGTCTCGGGAGATGAACAACATGAATAACAATTTCACACAAGTATGAAAAGTTGTAATTTTATAATCACTAAGAAGCAAGAAGTACACTTCAAAGCCGATCTTTTCAGTGGACACATGAAACACCTATCATAAAATATCCACTGAATAATTCTCATCTAGCGTAAAAGAAACAAAAGCTACAAAAAGTCATAACTAAACTAGAGCTATACTACTCCTCATCCTCATCCTCCGATATCGGTGGTGTGTCTGGTAATGGCAACCCAGTAAAGTCAAAATGTGCCTTAACCAAGCCACGCAACTGTCGATGACTATGCCGAAGCCTTAACTCTGCCCTCTGACACATCTATCCACTCTCCAACTGTACCCTCAGATTGGCTCGCAACTCCCACTAGAAAACCGTAATCTCATCTCTCAATGTCGCCTGTTCAACCATATTAGAATCAAACTACTTCCTAGAGAGCGTCACTGTTGCACTGGTAGGCACCGGAGGAATATCTGCAATCGGTACTCCCTCACCCTAAGGTAGTGGTGGTACGACATCGGCATGTCCGTCCTCAGCTTCAGCCGAGACATCCAGAGGTACAATGGAAGGATCAACTGGACAAAGACCCATTGGGCCTCTCATCTCTAACACAAGGTCACCATGTAAACTCGTCCAGTTTTACCTCCACATCCTCTTTGTATACTTAGGCCTTACATAATAATTGTGCTCCCACTCCTCATCAGGCATAACCCCAACATCCACCATAAGTCGCATCACCAAAGTTAGGAATCACACAAAAAATGTGGTCTACCCAATCTTGCGCGTGGTTCACAAGTCCCGATAGTGCTAGTGCAAGCCTATCCACAAAATTCGGGAATAGAGACCCTACGGACAAACTGAAATGCATAGTGGAGAACAAGAAATTATCGATACCTCAGCGTGTTGTGGCCATCAGGGTGAATATGTGAATGCATAATGTTGTCCATAAGCCACAACATCGGAAGATAATCAGACTTCTTCGGGCAGTTTTTCCAGTCATCCGCGAACACCCCCTCAGTCTGTAACTCCACTATCTGGGTCACAGTAGGAAAATAATCAGGTAAAGGTGGAAAATCACCCTCTAACTCTAGCGGGAAATCATCAGGAATCCCTCAAGCCTCAGTAATGGTTTGGGGTGTAATCTCAAACTGCACCCTTCTGACCTCTATCCGTAGTCTCATCCCCGGCCTATCATGCTCCATGTATAACCAAAACTCCCGAATCATATCCTTGTAAATGAACCTATATGGGGTGGTCAGAATCGGTAACAACCGTTGTGCTCATAAACACCTATTCGTCCACTGCGGTACTGGCACTATCGGCTCAAACATGGTAGTTTGGTAAATACGTTGAAACTAAAACCCCTTCCGTAAAGCCTGATCCATGAAAGTGTGTACTGGTACAGTCGACGGCGGATCCGGTAGATACAAAATCCACTCATCTAGCTCAGCAGCAGCTCCCTGAGGTACAGGTGAAGCAGGTGGTGTAATTGCCCGTTAAACTCGTAATGGAGGGACGGTTGACATTATCGGTGGAATGGCATGATCACTATGTGCGGACTCGGATGGCGAAGATGATGGATTGAGTAAAATCAAACGTCTCTGTTGTAATGACCAGGTTAATTTAAATAATTTCTTTTTCTTCGGTTAATATATATATTTTTTATCTTGTGCATTACGTGGCATTGCATGTGTTTTCGTGCATTAAGGATTTCATGATTTGAATTTTTGGGTTCATTCCTATGTTTTGTAAAATTTTCATTTTTGTCGTTGATCGGGTAGTTTCGATATTTTAATTAAATGTGGGGGTTACTTTTGAGTTTGATAAAGATGAGGGTAACTTTTGCAATATATTCATTATATGTAAATGTGTGACCGAATTCCACATGTTTATTTTTATTTTTATCTTCAACTTTCCAAAAGCATATTCCTCCATCATTTAAAGGTGCAATCATACATCTATTATATTGACACCACTTTATGACATTATTGATGAAAGTTTTCAGCCATTATATTGATGTGTTGAGGTTAGCTTTTGCATATTCTCAACAATCAAGCAAAACCATTTTTTTCATCATTCTCTATTTTTCTCCTATCTTCTTCTCTTTACATTTTGGGCATCTTAGAGTGGGGATTCAATTTTGTGCTCAACTAGGAAGTTGTTCTACGTGTTCCGATCTTCGGTTTAATACCAATTATGGTATGTGATCTATATTATTTAATTTGATTTGATTTTTCAAAAATTCCAGATTGCTAGTTTACATGTTTAGTGAAAATCAAGGCTTTAGATCTCTAATTTATAATATATGTACGGATCAAAATTAGTTTATGAAAATTTTAAATATTATATATAGGTATGTGATTATATGTTCCTGAAAATTTCAGAATTTATAGATAAGTAGAGAGTTAATTAAAAATCTAGGAATAACATGTTATTCGGATATTGTTGTTGTTGCAGACTGTTTGTTTTTACTCGGTTTGAGCAATTTATAGACCATGTTAAATTATTTATAACTTTTTGAAACTTTTATAGTATGCTTTTGTATATGTCTATTATCATCTCTCAAAATTTCAGATCATTTAGATAAATATTTAATTTTCTAAAAATCACGGAAGTAGGCTGTCCAGTGATATTTTACTGCTTGCTGATCCGATTTCGGTTTCGGTTTAGCCAATTGTTTCATATGGTTTCGTATTCTTATAAATCTTTAAACTTTTATTATAACCTTTGGTATATGTCTAGGACATATGTATTAAAGATCAAGAATTTTAAGTTAATTTATACTGGTAAGACAAATTGTTGAGTAGTAACTGTTCAGTTTCAATCGTAGTTTAAAACCATAACTTGTGTTACCAATTTGAGCTATCTATAATTCTAATTTTGTACTTATAATTTTATCACCTGATCTTGAGTATATAATATGTAAATCTGGAGATTTAGGTAGTCATATAATTCATGGATAGGTTTGTAAAAACTTGGAGTAAAGGGTGTTCAGTTTTCGGAACTGTTAGGAAAGCTGTCTTTTATAATTATTTTGGACCACTGTACTTTGATTAAAGCTTATGAAACTTTTACAGTAGATCTACGTAGAAGTTTGAAGTGTATCCTGTAAATTTCATATTTTTATCAAACCTGTAGAGTTTTCTAAAAATCATAGATTACCTGCTGTCCGTTTTACGGTAGTATTCGAAGCCGAACTTTTCGATTCTTAATTAAGTAGCTAAATTTTGTCTATTAATCCCGATTATTTTTTAGTAGATATTTATATATATCAGAATGTTTATTGGAAAATATTATTATAAAAATAATTATGGTTATGTATATAAAAATTATTCAATATGTGTTAATTGGTTTCGGGCATAACAGGGTACAAATGAAGGCGTGAAGGGAGAACCGTTCGTTTCTTCATTCTCTACACAACCATATTGTTTTGATTGTTGGTATTTTACTGGATATTTTATCAAGTTTGAGGTAGGGATTTATTGGGGTATCGTGTGAGTTTAAGAATCTTCATTTATGTATTTTAATGTTTATGTATAGATTCATTATCATATTATGCTATTTTTACATGAGTTGTGAAATTGCATTAATGTGTTTTAAATACATTGATTCATGCCACTATAGAATTTTTATTAGGTGGATCATGGAGTGCGGATATATTTATTACTTATGTGCGCATGTGAATGACATTTATGAATTGTGAATTGTGAATGGTGGATTGGTTGTTGATTTTGGGAAATGGTCGTGTGGTGTGAGCAATGGGGGGACGAAGGAGCTCCCGGGGTGCAAGTCCTCGAATTATCGCGCGATTGGTTGACGTCACCGTAGGGTTAGTAACCCCAAGACGACTAGGCAGATGAACAGGTAGTTCATGTCCTAGGGTTTGTTTCACGACATAATTTTCCCATTTGATGATTTTGTATTTGATGCTATTTCAGTTATGATAGTTGGATTTGAGTTCATATTGAGAGTATTGGTTTTAATTTCGTGATTATAGAACTTTTAAATTATCTTGATGGTATTATTTAAATTATTCTACATGAGTTTATATTGTGATTCCTTATGCATTTATATCTTGACATTGGACTAGGGTAGAGACTTGACCCTATACGTATTCATTAATTTACATACTTGCGGAATCTTACGCTTCATGATTTTTCTCTACTGGGTCGTTTGTGCTCACCCCTTAACATTTTTCAGGAAAAGAACCATTGGTGGATGATGCGTGAGCTATTGGAAATTTGTGGAATTTGAACCTATAATAATTACATCTTTATGTAATAATGGAGATTGCGTGCTTATTATGATTTGTATTGTTTTTGGCTTTGGACTAGTGTGTTCGTGTTGTAATTTGATTTGATTTCGGAATTTGTATGTGATTTTATTATTTCTATTTCGCTTCCGCGCTAGTGAATTATAAACAATATCGGTTGACCAGTTTGACCATTTGGTATTTTTATGAATTTTAATTAAATTTAAGTCATTATCCGGATTTTCGGATTCGGAGCGTGACATCTATGACCTTGGAGGTGATGGCATAGGTGACCTCTATCGTGAACTACTTCCACCCCCTTTCTTCGACCTCAACTTCATTCCTATAATCGGAATTTTCAGAAAATAAATGGTGGATCAGTCCGGATACGGAATGAAACTCAAACCCATCACTAAATAAGCCCAATATGATGCTTAAACCTAGTCCCAAACCAAAAGCATGCAAAAAAATCAAAATTCAACCCATTCTTGAGCCGAAAAGTTGAACTCTTTGAGAAATAGATCAAAACATGTTTTTGATCAGATTTGTTTGTCAATACTAGTTTAGAATGAGTAGAAAATTATTTAGAAACACAAAGAATGAAGAAAAACTCACAGAATCGGAAGATTTGATGATTTCCCCAAAAATTGGTTTTCAAGACTTTCCGAGTTCTAGACGCAAATCCGAACAATCAATACACAGATCTGACGCACAATCTACAGGGTTTTGATCGAAATATGATGGGAAAGAGATTGGGAGTGACTTCGGGCAATTTGGCAAAGAAATGAGCGCAAGAGAGAGATTTGAAGTTAAAAAATGAGGCACTTCTCGCTACTGCGCCTTTTATTGCCCATCAGCAGCCTACGCCTGGCATGCTAGAATTCTTCTAGGCTCCAATTTTCCACGTTTCTCCACACTTCTTTCTCTGCAAACACTGCTTGAACACCCTCTTTGCCTCTTTAAATGATTCACCACCCTTCTTGTGACGATGACAAAGTTACGACTCGATCTTATGACTCAACAGAACAAAAATCGAACTAAACTACCTTATACAAATATAAACTAGGTTCAAAAGATATTCTTAATCCCCTAGTACCAATGTTTAAGGTTGTTGGCACGACGTTGCCATTTTTCAATATTAGGGCTCAAGCTCATCCAGCTCGCGTGTTAGATCTGTCAAATCCATCATCTCCACAAGACACTCAACTGGCTGACATCTATATAGTGCTTCAATCTATGACCATTCAGGACAAACTACTTTTTGATTTTTGGATAATCAAGCTCTACTGCTCCATGGGGGAAAACCTTCGTAATCACATACGGCCCATCCCATCTTGACTGAAGCTTACCAGGAAACAACTTTAATTTCTAATTAAACAACCACACTTTCTGGACTTTCTCAAAGATTGTCTTTCGAATATGTTTGTCATGAAATTCCTTTGTCTGAGCTTTGTAATTTCGAGAATTCTCTTAAGCGTTGTTTCTCAACTCCTCAAGATTTTGCAGTTGAATTTTCCACTGAGCACCAGATTTCTTCAAATCAAAGTTCAACCTTCGAACTGCCCAATACGCTTAATGCTCTAGCTCAACAGGGAGATGACAGGCCATACCATAAATAAGACGATACGATGTCATACCAATTGGAGTCTTATACGTAGTCCTATACGCCAATGCATCATTTAACCTTTAAGGCCAATCTTTTAAATCAACTCGCACTGTCTGCTCCAAGATATTCTTTACTTCCCTGTTCGAAACCCCCACTTATCCTTGTGACTGGGGGTGATATGGTGTACCAATTCTATGATTGACGTCGTACTTTCGACAAATACTACCGAGAAAATGGTTATCAAAGTGTTTTACGCGCTCACTGATTATCACGCACGGTATACTAAATCTTGTAAAGATATTAGACTGCACAAATTTCAACACTGTCTCATGATCACCGTGCTTGGTAGCTACAACCTCTACCCATTTTGATATAGAATTAAGCCCTACAAGTATGTACTCTTTCTTGTCCGCTTTCAGAAATGGTCTGATGAAATCAATACCTCATACGTCAGACAATTCTATGATCAAAATTGGGGTTAGAGGCATCATATCACGTCGAGATATGGATCCCAACTTCTGGCATCGCAAACACATTTTGCAATATTCAAATGCATCTTCGAATATGGTCAGCCAATAAAACCCACTTTGTAGCACCTTGTGGCCTGTCTTTTGAGCTCTAAAATGGACTCCACATTCTAGCATGTGGCAAAAATTTAAAATACTTTGCACCTCACTTTCAGGGACACACTTTCTGATAATCTGATTAGTGCAATACTTGTACAATCATAGATTGTCCCAGATATAAATTTGACCTGGTTGAAGAATCTGTCTCATTCATTCTTAGACCGACCTTTTGACTAGTGGCTTTATAATTCACAGTATCAGCATACCACGGTGTCTGCTCCACAACAGCCACACTAAACAGATGCTCAACTGGGAATGAATCCTTAAGAGGAGTAGTTTTCTTTGTAGTCTCTACAATGATCCTCGATAAATGGTCAACAACAACATTTTCTGAACCCTTTTTATCCTTAATCTCCAAGTCAAATTCTTGCAGCAACAAAATCTATCTAATCAACCTAGGTTTGGAATCTTTGTTCATCAACAAATGTCTTACAGCCGCATGATCCGAATAAACTACTACCTTGGTTCCTAGTAAATATGATCAAAATTTATCCAAGGCAAACACAACCGCCAACAACTCTTTCTCTGTGGTTCAGTAGTTGATATGCGCATCATTTAGAGTCTTGTAGGCATAATATACCGCTTAAGGAAACTTTTCCTTTCTTTGACCTAACACTACTTATACGGCATAGTCTGAAGCATCACACATTAGCTCATCTGGTAGAGACTAGTCCGTTGAACAAATGATCAGGGATGTTGAGAGATGAGTACGCAGCTCCTCAAAAGCATGGAGACATTCTTCATCAAAGACAAAGGTTGCAGCTTTAGCTAATAAGTTGCACAGCGGCCGGATGATTTTACTAAAATCTTTGATAAATCGTCTGTAAAACCCGGCATGGCCAAAGAAAGATCTTATTTGTTTAACAGATGTGGGAAGAGGCAATTTTGAAATCAATTCAACTTTTCCCTTGTCAACCTCAATCCCTTTCCTCAATATAATGTGGCCAAGTATTATCCCCTCTTGAACAATGAGGTCTTTTCCCAACTCATAATTAAATTTGTCTATTTACATTGCTTAAGCATGAGTGCTAGATGTTTCAAACAGTTTTCAAAGGTACCCCAAAATTGAAAAATCATCCATAAACACCTCTAGGAATTTCTCCACTATGTCAGAAAATATTGACATCATACACCTCTGTAATTGACGCGTTATAGAAACCAAAAGGCATCTGTCTGTATGCAAATGTAGCATATGGGCAAGTGAAAGTAGTTTTCTCCTGATCAACAGGATAAATCGCCACTTGATTGTAATCGAAATATCCATCCAAGAAGTAGTAATATCTTTGTCCGAACAATCTCTCTTGGATTTGATCAATGAATGGCAATGGAAAATGATCCTTCCTAGTACGGGAGTTGAGTTTTGGATAATCAATGCCTACATACCAACCTATGGTATTGCGTTGTGGAATAAACTCACCCTTCAAGTTTGGTACAACTGTGATGCCTAATTTCTTTGGCACGACCTATGTGGGACTCACCCATGTACTGTCGGATATGGGGTAAATAATACTCTCATCTTGTAGTTTTACCACCTTCCTCATCACCACCTCCATCATATTTGGATTCAATCGCCGTTGCATTTCTCTAGATGGTTTCGCATCCTTTTCTAAGTGTATGCGATACATACAAATCGAGGGGTCTATTTATTTCAAATCAGAAATGCTCCATCCTATTGCCTCTTTATTGTCACTCAAGACCTTGACTAGACTCGATTCATGTTCTTCTATCAACTTTGATGATATATTACAAAAAGAGTCTTATCTAGTCCTAGGAAGACATATTTAAGCTTTTTGGGCAATTCTTGGAGTTCCAAGGTAGGAAGAGATATGAGAGATGGAGTTGGTGGCTCAATCAACACTTTTCATGGTTCTCCATATAATGCAGTCTCTAATGCAGTAATGCCTACGTAGTTCTCCCATATCTGCTCCTTCCAATCCACAGGTTTATCCTCCAATCTCACTCTAGTGAGAAGAGACTATCTCATATTTCTCCAATATTCTCGGTGCAAAATCTTCAATAATATCATCAACCTTGTCAATTCGAAGACAGTCAACTGACCTAAGAAGTTGATGATTGGTGTCAAAAACATTTTTCCGCACCTTCATATTTCCAATGATAGCTCCATAGCCCCTATTCTATAGTTAATACATGCATTGGCCGTGACCAAGAATGGTCATCCTAAAATCATAGGGATGTGCTTCCTAGAGTCGTGGACAGGTTCTGTATCGAGAATTATAAAGTCCACCAGAAAGTAGAACTTGTCCATCAGAACAATGACGTCCTCCAGAATCCCTCTCGCTTGCTTGATTGATCGATTAACAATTTGGAGCACTACCAAGGTGGGATTGAGCTCTCCCAACCTTAGCTGTTGGTAAACTGAATAAGGAAGCAAGTTCACACTCGCACCTAAATCAATAAGAGCTCTACCAATTTCCTGATTGTCAATGAAGCAATGAATAGTGGGAGCACCAGGATCTTTTCTCTTCGGTGGTGTATTGCTTAAAAACAATAAACTTACTTGCTAAGTTATCAAGATTTTCTTTGGGACCTTCGCTTTGCTTTTCCCCTTTTGGGTACAGAGGTCCTTCAAAACTTTAGCATAGGGTGGAATTTGGGCGATGATATCCAAGAGAGGCAAATTGATCCTAACTTGCCAAAATGTCTCCAGCATGTTGGTTTCCTTGTGCTTACTATATCTGGCTGGCTCTCTCAGACGTTGAGGAAATGGCGATGTTTCCTCATAATTTGTTCTTTCTGGCTCATCAGGTAGCGTCTGATCGATATCTTCCTCCACCGAGGTTGGTCTTTCCGTACCTTCTCAACTACCTTATCTGCTGCCTTTCCCTTACTCACCCTTTCTTCATGCTACTCCTCAACTCTGTTCTCTACCTCCTTCCCACTTCTCAAAGTCATGATAGTCTGGACTGTCTCGTAAGGATTATTTCCAAAGGATCTAAGTTCCATTACTTGCTTATTATTTAGGTTATTGGCCATCAGTTGACTAGGAAATCTCCCTCCATCTCACTTATTTAGCGCATTGCACACTTAACCCATCTACACATCCAGCTTTGCGATCACTTGAGTATGAATGCCTAGCTTATTCTTAATGGCTTACAAGGTCTTGTCCAAGTTAGCAAAATCATAAGCCGGTGGTTATGGTGGTGTAGTTTGATTCCTCTGAGGTTGATATTATAAATTTGGTTGGTAATTGAAAGGTCAATTGGACTGAGAGTTAGGTTGGAAATTTTGAGTCATGATTTGTGATTGAGAATTGAATGATTGCTGATTCGGAGGAAAATTTGTTGGAGGATTTTCCACATTCTGTGAACGATATGAGAGATGTGGATGATTTCACCAATTCGAATTGTATGTATTGAAAAAAGGAGTATTATTTGAACTGGTCCATGTTGCATTAGCATCAGCAATAACAAACTCACTACATTGACACTTATTTTGGCGACAATTATGTCATATTTCTAAGACCTCTCTCGGGCCTGATTGTGTAAGATTGATGAACTTATCTAGCTTTTCGCCTAGCATGACGATCGACTCTGACATCATCATGGTTATCGCCTTTATCAATGACAAATGTTTTATCATATCTTCTTTCGAATCTATCTCTGGCTCATATCTCTGATTCATATTGAATCGAATTCACTCATATTATCAAACAACTCCAAGAGTTCCTTTGTTGGCGTCAGTGTAAACTAACCTTTCACTGATGCATCGATTAAATTTTTGTGTTCGGCACCCAGTCCTAGATAAAAATTACGCACTAAATCTTGCTCAACGAACTTGTGGTAGGGACACTACTACAGAATTTCATTGAATTTGTCCCACGCATCATGAAACTGTTTACCAAGCAATTATCTAAAGTGGGTGATTGCTTCTTGCGCTTCATGGGTTCTACCTATTGGATAATATTTTTCAATGAATTCAGATTTTAAGGTTTCCCAGTGAATTTTTACATGGTTCCCCAAAGAGACGTACCATCGTTTCGCTTTTTCTCTCAAGGAATGGGGGAATAATCGCACACGCATCACATTAGGACTTAGATTCTCCATTCTCATGGTCGATGCCAGTTCTAAGAAATCATTAATATGTTGATAAGGATCCTTGTTCCTAAGTCCGAAGAACTTCGGCAACATGTTGATGACACTAGATTTGATCTCATAATGCTTAACATCATCCTCTTCTGGAAATTCAGCATATGTTTCATTTGCAGTTGTCGTATAATATCCTTTCAAGGACGTGGCTGGTGCCTTTCGCGCATTGGTATTCTAATCGGCCATCTCTTATTGCTCCAACTGTCGATGAGGCTTTAATTCCCTAGCTCAACAATTTCGATGAAAAGTTCATTCGATCTCAGGATCAAAAGGTACTAACGCAGTATTAGGGTCAAAAAGGTATATCTTATCGGTCACACACAAAGCGAAAAACTTCTTTCTTTTTTTTTCAAAAATAAATTCAACTACTTCTAAATTACTCGACTTATTAACAGTAAATAATGCTAAAACTAAGTGCGAAATTTAGCTAATCTAAAACTCACAAGAGGTTCGTGGACGCAACTTCACGCTGCTCCGCTATTTCCCTTTATGCTTTTTAGAATACCTGTCAATCACACAAAAATTCTAACTGTAGATACACTACAATAACGCAATACCACTAAACTACTAAAGCAATGAATAATGCCAAGTCCCCGACAACGGCGCCAAAAACTTGATGTCTGCCTAAAGGGGGCAAAAATAGTGGTTAAAAACAGCCTCTTATGACAACCTAGATTTTACCTATTCGTAAGCACACGATTCAATTGTAGTATAAAAACGGCTTGTGATAGGGAATGTCAAACCCACAGAGACTTGGTTATTCACTTTAGCAGTTCAAAAATATTGAATTATAGTTGAAAAAGTGTTTGGTTTGATTTTGAGAATTAAAACTAAATTAACTAAAACAGAAATTAAAGGATAGTTGTGATTCAAAAGAGAGAGAAAACTAGGGTTTTCATCGCTCCACCACTAACCACATAATATAGTTCTAAAATTGAATAATTAAAATAGGGCGATCTATAACTTTGAATCAGGTCGTACCTCAAATAGTCTAATACAACCCCCAAAAGGATACCGTTAACTAGATTTGCTACAACCCACCTCCAGACAGAGTATGACTAGTGCATGCAAACTAATTTTACTCTAATATACTCCTACAACATGAAATTAAACTAAAACATATCTATATCATCTCACTGAATCATGGCATGTGTAAACCTAGGATTTCCAGCTCATATTGAATAATCATGATTGAGTAAAACAGTACATTCATTTCATCTAAGACAAAAATTTAGAATAAGTATAAAGTTTTGTATAGAAAGTAGATACAGTCTCTCATCTATAACAATCATCATAGTATAGTCACAACTTTCCTTCATTACAATTGAAAACAAATTAAGAGCTACATTATTTGGCTAGGGTTTTGCTAAAAAATCCTAGATACCGATTTAGTTGCTCATGGTTGAAGGAGACTGTATCGTTGATGTAGAATCAGCCACCATGGTTATCTTCTCTGGATCTCTCGGTCTTGTATGGCTTCTCCTCTTCAAAATATATATAACTCCAGAGGTTGCTCTGAAATTTCAACGTGTAAAGAAGCTCTCCCAAACATATGTAAAGCTTGGTATTTATAAGCAAAGGCCGAGGGAAACCCTAATGGTTGCCCTTTTTGGTAATTTTACACAAAACCTTATCAAAACCCTATATTCTGATGTATATATGTGTATATTCACATGCATTGAGGTATCAAGTCGCAACCACGACAAGGGAAAAAAATTCGGGGCAAAACGGACATTTCACAGCTCTTAAGTCGCCACACCCCTACGTTTAGGGCATAGGGGGAGGTACGCCTAGGGTGTAGGCCTATTTTTCATATGTCTGCTTCAGGCATCGAAACGACACTTTCTAGCCACTTTTTGTTGTTGTGGGCGTAGGTTTGGTGTGGCAAAATACATGGAACCAACGTTTCTTGATAATTATGCCATTTGAACCCCCTCGACTCACTTGTCAAAATTCTTGAAGTTGCGGCTCGAAAAAATGACATTTCTGCCATCCGGAAGCCACTTTTGTCTTGAAAACACCTTTTAAGCTCTCCTATTCAATAGAAATGAGTACTTATCTACTTAATTCACCAAAGTTAGCTTTTTTTCTTTATTAAGCTCCTGCAACACGCAAATGGCATAAAAATACCAAATAACGGAATGAAAAAGGCTTTCTCAAAGTAGATTCCACCCAGGAGACCTGGTATTAGAAACGTTTCTACAACAATCTTCTGATCTAGAAATCAAAAAGATGGGAAAGATTGATCCCAACTTGGAAGACCCCTATAGAGTCATCCGGAGCCAGAGGCAAGGTACCTATTTGTTGAAAACAGAGGTAGGGAGGCAACTCCCTCATCCTTGGAATACAGAGCATCTACGAAAGTATTACTAGAAAGAGTTTCCAAAACTCACTAGGTATTAGTCTTTCATTTGATATATTATCTTTATTATCTTAGCTCGATGTTTAGTTCGAATTTTTTAGCATCTTAATAAGCAGTTTAACTACAAATTTCAATAAAGTTATTGCCATTCATTATTCTACATGTGATCATAATTTTTGATAAATCGCTTATCGCAAAAAGAAAATAATAATGTATAAATAAGCAATATTAAACCTAAATTACCAATATTGCACCTTAAATACAAGTCCCTTCTTAAAAGGGCGGGCTGAGTGAAACACGAGATCATAATTACACTCTCTAACAAGAGGGCATAATTTAAGAAAATAATTGGTTGAGTGAAGCCAAAACTATATTAATCCCTCTTTTTAAAGAGGCCTTTCTCAAAGAGAGGGGCAGGCTGAGTGAACTTGGATAAAACATTGCATCAGAAGGGTTAATAAACACTAGTATCCAACTTCGTGCATAAAAAGTTCAAATAGAGACTACATTCAATGCTCAAAGGCATGAAGTTCATTACATAAAATCAAGGTGCAGAAAAGAAGCTACATCCGAAGTTCGAGTACATAATAGATCATTACATGAAAGAAAATGTACAAACAGGAGCTACCATTGCTCTAGCCTATTCTACAGCCTACTCGTAATCCTCCACATCTTCCCCGGCAGGCATCACAAGAACGTTTGAGAAATCACACTGAGAATATGGCTCAATCGTTTGTCGCTTGAAGTAGTTGAAGCCCCCAAGGTAGGCTTTACCCACGACATTATCGTACTCAACAGAGAGTTTTTATTCTTCCACAAAATTCAGTTGAACAGATGCAAGCTGCCTTGAAAGTGAATAAACTCTGGTCTGCCAAATGCTTCTTTTCCTCTCTACCGCCTTCCTGAGCGCCCGACTTTCTTGCTCAAAGTTATGGCAAGACAATTCAAGGGATGTGACCTCCCACTTGTGCTTATCGGCCTACTGGCTTATAAAGATCTCAGCATTTGTCAACCGATTGCACATAGAGGTAAACATAGTAGCCCCCTGATTAAACAAGAAAAATTAGATAATATAAGTGGAGGACGCTGAAGGAAAAAGAAGAGAGGAGAGTATTCTTACTCTACAGGCCTCCTACATATAGCTATAGTACATGTCAGGTAGGATCCATGTTTGTTAAGGTCGATAACGTCCTTAGGCATGATAGCTTGGTACATTCTGTCATAAGCCAGATCATTGTTTGACATCACTGTGGGAAAAAACCTTGAGGATGATGCTTGGTCCCTGAAGATCCCAAATCAACCTTGTACGGGCCCCCCAACTGCATCACAAAACTAGTCGGGAGTAATGGCTGGGGGGCACCTTCTAGAGCGGGGAGGGGAACACCAAACCCATGAGGAGAAAAAGAAGACGATCCACTGGCGAAGAGGGTACGGTTGGTCAGGGTAGGGCCTAGAGTGATAAGAGAGGTAGAGCTTCTGGTTGGATTATTGTGACGCATCTTAGGAACCTTGCCACATTCCAAATGCCACCTACATCCCTGTCTCGAGGGTACAGGAAACAAGATGTGAATATTCACTAAGCCACTAACAAGTATAAATGAAGCAATTGTACCATCATACCTCGGGTTAGTGGAGCAGACGGAGACCCTATAGTTGTAGGGGGTGCATTGGGGGCAAGAGGAATGTACGGCATGACATCACTACCATTTAAAATGTGACATAAGTCAGATAAATTACAAGGAAGTAGGAAGTCCTTCTTGTCCTTGAAGTTAGTAGCTAACTTATGCCTCACTTCCTCCTCTGACGGATTGGACTCCCATCCGCTACCCGATACAAAGGCTTTGGCATTGTGTAGAAGGTTTGTCAAGACATGGGGATTAGTCATGGTAGCAAATTTGATCCAATCATTACTCTTTTGAATGACATAGAACTTCAAAAACTCCAAAAGCCTCAATGCTCCATTCATCCAAAGGTGCCAAAGGTGTAGGGACCCTAATAGTATCTGCCAAAATTTAGGAGTGAGCTGACCAAGACCAAGTCCGGTAAAGGAAAAAAACTCCCTTACAAACTTGGCCAAAAGAAAATACAGGCCTATTGCGAAGGCTTGCTCATAGAAGTAAACCTCCTCCCCTAACACCGTGTTCACTCTTCGCATCCTCACCTCATATAGTATCTCGTACACAAGAGGGGGATAATGCCTAGCCATGGTGTGATTTGGAATTTACGGGGGAAGGTAAGAAGAAGGTTGATGATGTGAAGAGGTGTGTGTTGTGTTTTTATAGGGGTTGGAGCAATGATATAGCCGTTGGGAGGCCCTGTACATTTGGTGAGACCCTGACACTTGGCAAGACCTGATAATATAGCCGTTGAGTGGCCTAATTGGTGGCCAAACCTTGAACGATTTGGCCTACTAGGCTTGGGTAATAAATAATAATAATAATAAAGTTGTGTGCAAATAAGCCCATAAATTTGACCTAGTTTTCCCTATCGCAAGTGCATGAATAAATTATATTATAGTATATATGAGATAGGATATATCGTAATCATAGAGACTAATGAATTCACAACTTCTTCTATAATTATCGTAACTAAATTATGAAAGATAATTTGTTTGTTTTGTTTTCTATAACTAATTTGACAATAAATAAAATAACATAAAAGTAAAGATAGATTTTGGTTTTGGTGTTTGAAAACAGTGGAGATAAAGATGTAGGGTATTTCTAACTCCACCACTAACCGCATAATATATCCTCCTAATCATTTAATTGTAAAGGAAGGTCCATCATACGTGAATCAGATATAGGGTCGCGACTCGCAAGCATTGGTAAACCTTAATCCCAAAAAAAGAACAATTAATCCATCATTGAACAAGCATAACTAATACATGCATCTACTCTAAACTACTCATACTAACATAAATTAAAAGCATGTCACTCGTTATCTTTTCTAGGCATGGTTTGTCTAAATCAAGATTGCATGTTAATTACCACCATTGTGTAGAAAATTATGAGTTAAGCATCTGAGTTGTAGCACATATTGAATAACCATGATTGTGCAAGATAAAACATTCATTCAAGCTAAGACAAGACATAGAATAAATGAAGAATCTTATATAAAATCAAACATAATCAATCATCTACACAATCATCAGATACGTGTCCTTCAATTTCCCCTTATACAATTAAAAACCCTTGATACCGGTTTAGCTGTTCATGGTAGTGGTAGTCCGTATTGTTGATGAAGACACGCCCTCCATGATTGATATTCTTGCTCAAATATCCAATAGTAATCTGTCAATTCAACATATCAAGACTTTAATATAACACTAACACCCCTATTGTAAGGGAGAACCCTCTATTTTGTAGAAAAATAGGCGTCTTTTTGCGGTAATCCGATTGCCTCACGGTTAAGTGAGTAATGTGTATCATGATATTCCTTGAAGAATGGTGTTAAATCTTATCAAATATAGTGAATATTGTTTCCAAGATAGCCTAGAGATCATCCTATATTGATTCTGGTCGAAACAGGTCCCACTATTGCATATACAAGTTGTTGATGTGGCCTGGCCATTTTTTGTCTCACCGAGTACTCGGTGGCTTCTGAATGCTACACATGTGGGCACAAGTGCACCAAAGGTTCTAGTGATTTTTCTTGATTCGCATAAGTTCGCGCAGTGAAGATATTACCTAGTACTCGGTAGTTCTTCACCTTGTATTTTCTTGTTTCAACTTCTTTGTTTCATTTCTTTTCTCGGCTTCATTCCTCTTCACTCCCTTGCATTCTTGACTTATTTTTGGTCCTTCAAAGGTCTTATATCCATTGTTTTGCCTCTCAAACAATCTTGAGTCACAAATTCAATTAATTCACCGAATTACACTCGTTTTACATGACATAGCTCTGAAATGTCTTAAAACATGAAAATCGTATAAAAGCACTAATATAATGCTATATATAGACATAAGAATATATAATTAGGAGCCTTAAATGTACGCTATTTGGATCCTATCAAACCCCCAAACTTCAACATTGCTAATCCTTTAGCAATCAATTCAATAGAAAATTTTCAAAATCCATGATGATTGTTTTTTCACTATAATAAATCAAAACTAACTAACTAAACTCTCTAACTAACCATTTTATTTTGTGAAGGTGTACGATTACACTTAGTACGTGTAACAAGCCTTTTAAACCCCTCGATAATACCGAGTGGACGAGTGAAGTCTCGTGAGGGTTAAGTATACTACCCACAAATTCTTTCATTCTTCATTCTTGTATGCTTATGAAATCAAATAATCATTAATCATGAAAATACCATAATTTTGTTAGAATAAAATGGATACAAGTTATCCCCACTCACTCATACACAATAATTATCATGAATTAAATTAAAAAGAATGGTCCCCATAGTGGTGAAATAAACTTACTAATTTCTACAGCGGATCAACATAGCTCTCCATGTTTTTGTGAACATTTTCTATAGTAGACTAATATCCCTTTTTCTACTTCATTGATCAAGTTTTGCCATGACACAACTTCAATATAAATTTGTTTTTTTCATTTTTATCCCTTTTTGTCTTTCTAAGTCCCCAGACTTTCCAGCGAGGATTTTTAGTCCCAACTAACTAGACCCGAGCTTCTTCCATGGGATATCTGCTCATCAGTTTTCTCCCATTTTTACGCGAACACTCTGCTACTTTATGGTAGGAGGCCTGGTTACTCAGATCTAAGAATTGTTTTTTGTATTTTCATTTTTTCATATTTTTCTTTTCTCTATACTTCTTATATATATTATATTCTTTTATTCTTTACTACTCCCCTTCTCCCCTTGTCATTGAAATAAAACTATTTTTTCAACTATATAGTCAAAGATCAACTAGTTATCCCATAAAGAATCCGTGCATGTGCTTTATAGGCCAATACTATCTTTTTCGGTTTCAATTTCACTCATTTATTCACTCATGTGGACCACATCTTAAAAATCAATTTGATCAAACTATTACATACTCATGAGTGGGGTAGTTGAATACATAATATCTTTCTAGTCATAACATGTACACACATCAACTCATATCAAATCTCAATCACATATTTCAAATGAAGAACTTAATTAAAAAATTCAAAATTCTAATTTTATTTTATTTTTCTCATTCCCTTAAAGCATATAATAACTAATTCCTCCCCCCCCCCCCCCAAAAAAAACAAAAAACTTAAAGCGGACCATGTCCTCATGGTCTAAAAAAATAAAAATAAGTAGGGAAGAAATTGTTACCACCCTTGAAGTGTAAATTTGGTTGCTTCGTTATATTGCTCATATCTCCCCCAAACTTACTTTGGATGATCTATTCAAAAATAAAATACTATGCAATACCCAAGATCATATCCCACACATAGATAATAATTAAATAAAATAAAATATAAAACATGAAGCACTTTTTCAAGGGAATGGAATTTTATTAATAAAAACATACATTATTTGGCCTTAAGGGCCTACAATCCTAAAAAGTAAAATTGCAGAAAAATAAAATAAATGCAAAACATGGATAGAACCAATCCTAAACGGATTTAGTGAAAAAGAAATAAAAGAATGTAAAATAATAATATACTAGAGAATTCTACATCCATTCCCTAATCCTACGAATTATTCCTCTATTCCACTCTTAGCCACTTTTTATCATGAGATCCTTCTCCAACTCATCAACCCATTCTTGAGGCACTTCTATATCATCCCATGTAGCAACTTGTTCTCCTTCTTCTTCTCCATAGTCATCATTAAATGTTTTAGCATAAAAGTAAGAAGCTATGGATATATATTCCGCTTTAATAAGAAAAATGTCATCACTTATTGCATTCTTAATTAATTTTGTTATCAGGAATGGGTAAGGGAATTTCCACGTAGCTGCCGTGAGATTCCTAAAAAGTTTGACATGCCTAAGCATACACCCAAGAATGATCTTCGGAAATGAGACCCAATACTCCATATGAAAACAGTAAAGAATCGTAATTATTGCTTCATCCTGCCAATGCCGATATTCATTGGGATAAATCTGTGATGCGATAACTGGGTCTAGAAACCAATAGTTGAGATTTAGCCATTGCTTGATGAGTGATACTTCGTCAGCATGTGCATTGATGTCCGTTGGGGTGTGCTAAGAATGTGTTAAGAATGCACCCATAAGACGGCACAGGTTTTACCTATCGCAAGCGCACTAGTCAATTGTAGTATAGAAACAGCTTATGAAAGGTTATCGATCCCACATAGACTAAGTCGTATTATAAATTATTGTAAAATAATACTCTTAAATTGTTATATAAAAATATGATTTGTTAGTTTTGAGATTGATTAACTAATTAACAAATAAAGCAAGGAAAGATAGATTAAGACAAGAATAGTATAAATAAAATCTAGGGTTTCCATACTCCACCACTAACAATATAATATAATTATGTAATTGCTCAATTGCAAGAGGTTGATCCATAATTGTGAATCAGGTAGTACCGCAAATAGTGGAATACAACCCCAAAAAGGATACCGTCAACGGATTCGCTACAACCCATCTTCGAACAAAGTGCAACAAATACATGACATCTACTTTACTATAATATACTCCTACTGCATGAAATTAAACTGAAGCACGTCTATATCATCTCGTCGAGGCATGGCTTGTGTAAACCTAGGGTTTCAAGTGTTAATCACCATTGATGTAGAAAATCACACTATGTTTATCATAGCGTGATTGTGTAAGAAGATATATTCATTCAATCTAAGACAAGAATCAATAATAAATATAAAATCTTGTGTCAAGAATAAAAATTGTCAAACATCTACAATCAATCATCACAGTATGGTCACAATTTCCCCTCATTACAATTGAAAACAAATAAAATAACTACATTATTTGGATAGGGTTTTGCTAGAAAACCCTAGATACCAAATTAGTTGTTCATGGTAGAAGGTGACTATATCGTTGCTGTAGAAACGGCCTCCATGGTCATCTTTTCCGGATCTCTAGGTCTTGAATGGCTCTTCCTTGAATGAATCTCCAGAGGCTACTTTGAAAATTATATGTGGATAGAAGCCCTCTTCAACTGATTTTAAGCTTAGTTTTTATAGAAAAAGGTGGAGGCAAACCCTAAGTTCGCCCTTTTTTGGTAATTTCAATCCCTACTATTAGATGAAAATAGGTATTTTGCACATACTTCGAGGTGTGGGAGTCGTAGACGCATCATGGAATTAAAAATAGGAGCAGAATATACATTCAGTAGGAATTAACTATTCCTACCATAGCTATGCCTTAGGCGTACCTACGCTTATGCTTGAGTGTAGATTTGAGTTTTCTGGCCACTTTTTGCTCTGTAGGCGTAGGCTTGAGCATAGATTCTTTATGAAAACTAATTTTTTCTGTAACTGTGCCAAAATGACCGTCGTGATTCCACGAGACTTTATACTTTAGGTGACGGCTTTAGAAAATGCCATTTTTCCCCTCCGGGAGGCATTTTTTGTCTTGAAAACACCTCTTGGATAGAAATGAACATATACTTGGTTAATTCACCAAAGTTAGCTCTATTTCTTCATTAAGCTACTGAAACATGCTTAAACACACAAACGGCATAAAAATACCAAATAATGGAATGTAGAGACGTAACAATAGAAAGATAGGGGCCTAAAATGGTTAATATTTAGCACCTATCACGCATAATAGTTCGAACATATGGCGTTAATCATCTCGGGGATGGTAGGTATGATACCCCCTCATTTTCATGCATAAGTTGGCCAAGCCTATACTGAAAACTAAGGCGCATCAACACTCAATAATAAACAAGCACAGAAGCAAAAGACATATTTAAGAAATAACAGAGTCTCAAAAGTTTAATTCTCATGAATAAAAAAATTCAGAAATCCAAATCCCCAAAGGGTACAACTCGGGAATCCCATATCTATGTACCCCTAAAACCATGAACGAAAATATAAGTCTGAAAGAAAATACTAATATAGAGTCCCTACACTGAAACAAAGCGAAAAGCTAAATAACTCAAGAAGAAATGAGATGAACCCTCAACCCTGTGACTAGAACTGCCGAGGACCTGAAAGGTTAACAATGGTGGGTCAGACACACGAGCAAAGTAGACTTTATATGATCCCAAACAAAGTACCAATATTCCGATCATCTACCCACTATAAAAATAAAAGTAATATTATAATTACTATAACTTTAAGTACGACACTTAAATAAATATCCCCTAAAAAATATGCAAAATAAATAGGGTACAATCATAATTAAATAACAAGGCGATAAATAAAAAAAAAAAATCGCAACCAAAATCAAATCACAAGTCAATAGGTAAAACAAATAACGTGCAACCATAATTAAATCACAAAATAACAGACAAAACAACTAAAATGAAACAGTAACTAAATCACAAATTTATAGGCAACTTAACCATGCCTTTCTATAACCACGTACCAGACAACATATCAATGTCGTAACTAGTCAACCATAATACAGATGAGAGTGACTTATTAGTCAGCTCATCGTGGTTTCCTCCATTCCTCAATATAGAAAAAAAATAAAATACTAACACTAAACATATAAACACTATTTCAATTGAAATTTGTAACCAATTTGCTCAACTTAATCCAAGAGATCCAAATTATCTTTTGTGGTTACTAATAACACTCATTATAATAAAAGTGAAAAGATTTAACATTTTTATCTTATTTTTATTTTGTTTTATCATTACTATGAGTATTTTTATTTTATTTTATAACCATCATTTTATATATGTATATATATATATATATATATATATTAACCTTCTTTTCTTTTATTTTACACCTTTAACCAATCACATAATATATAAGTATATATATATATACATATACAATCGGCACATCAATATAAATATCATATAAACATCAACAAGTATATATACAAATATATCTACATATATACATTTAAGCATGTATGGCCATATTATACTACATTAAAAGGCACTGCTCCTAATGACACCATCACCCCAAGCTAACCCCACCTCAGCCGACATACATGGCTGCTCCTTTATGACTATTTATATTTATATATATATTAACTTTAGGAAATAGCTTCAATTTCCACACCACATTTCACACATATAGGATATTTACATATATATATTTTTATATGGACACCAATCCAATCAATGAAGGAAACTATGAGTTGAATCAATTAATCCCAAGAACTATTAGTAAGGTCCATCAAAGTTTTTTGTGCATGAAGAAAACATGCTATATATATTGAAATCTACAGCGTAACACAGTTATATAAAATATACATATAACCCTCAACATATATATATGACAATACCAACGATACAAGGACATATATATAAATATATATATCGGTTCTATACAAATATATATATATATAGAAATAAAAAATAAAAATTTAAGGGATATAAAAGATGCGATTACGATTCAAAGGGGAAGAGAAGAACATTCTACTTGCTTGTACTATGAGTCACGTACAACCGCATATGAATCGTTATTTTCTCCCCTTCTCTTCTACGCGGCTCTATACTCTCCCTCTATATCATCGTCTGATAGAAAGGAAGTACTATAGGGTTTTCTTTATATATATATATATATATATATTTCATAATTCCCATGGGCCCAAAAATATTATATATATATAATTGCCCAAAACTAATTAAGTAGTGATCCATTACGCTTATAAGCCCAACTCATACTATTTAATTAAATAAATAAAATTCATCCAATTTAATTTATATATATATACATTTATTTTCTTTGTCACAAAATCACGGGGTATTACATTCCCCCCCCCCCCGCCCATAATAAAGGAATTTTTTCCTCAGAATTCATCACATACCTGAACTAAATAGCTCTGGATACTTTGCACGAATTTTATCCTCCCTTTTCTAAGTGGACTCTGCCTTATTGTGATGGCTCCACTGAACACGTACGAAGTACATGTAACGTCCGGTATTTTTACGGGTTAATTTAAAATTTTTATTTAAACAATTATGTGTTTATGTGCTTAATGTGTTTAATTGTTTTAGCATGCCTTACATGTTGTACGTGTTATAAAAATTGTACGTAGCATGTTTTATTTTCATTTTGAAATTAATGAAAATTATTGAGAACGATTTCGGGAAAGAAATGACCGAGGGGTAAAGGAGTAATTTCACATTTGGAACAATTAGTGGAAAATGTAGAAATTAGGGCAAGAATGGCATTTTAGTAATTAGGGAGGATGACAAGGGGTAAAAGGGTAATAAAGAGTCTTGATGGCACTCTTGTAATTAACCCCAACTTTGGATGAATTTGGTCATTTCCACCTTTCATGTGTTGTCTCATTCCTAGCCCTTGATCTCATTCTCCCATCTTTGTTTTAAGCCCTTGGATCATAAGGCCTTGTTTGGTTGGCACTTAAATGGAATAATCCATTATTCTTGGTCTTCCACTTGACAAGACTTTTTCTCAACCATTGGATGGTTTGTTAATTCCCATCTTTATTCTAAGCCCTTGGATGATAAGGCCTTGTTTGGCAAAATAATAAGTTTTGGTGAGTTGTGTAATAAGTCTTCCACTTGGCAAGACTCATTTCTAGCCCTTGGATTCATTTCCTTTTTCCCCATCTTTGTTATGAACCCTTGGATTAGAACACTCATTTAGGGTTATACATATACACCATTATGTATTGATTTTTGTCTTCTAAAGTGCAAGACTTCTCTCATTCACCACAAACCTCTCTTCTTCTCACGTCCATTTTATTTTTTCTTCTTCCTTGGTTCTTCTTCAAGAACATCATCATTGGCTTGGAGTTTGAAGAACCTTTGAACATAAGAGTTGTAGAGGATGGCCTTATCTTCCCTTTGATAAAAAAATTGGTAAGTGTTCTTCACTTCTTTAGGGTTCTTGATTTCAAACCCTAGAATTTATTTCCTTGAAGCTTTGTGTTCAATTATTGATAATTGGTTCCCTTTTTCTCTTGAATCTTGTTAAGGAACATGAGTTGAACCTTTTCACCAATTATTTCGGTTATTAAAAGCTTGGAGCTCATCTTGTGATTCTTGACCCTATTGTGGAAGAGTTGTGGTAAGTTCAAGAATTCCTTCTCTTGAATTGTGTTTTCTTAGAACCCTAAGTTGCTATTGTTAGGGATGATTTTGTTTTGTGGTTGAAGCCACTTTAATAATTTTGGTTTATAGAAACACCATATTAATTGTTATTCATTGAATGGTGTAATTGCAAGCTTGGAAGCTCTTTCCTTGAACATTTGAGTTGGTAGCTTACTTGGACCTCTCTTGGACACTCTTGAGCTAGCTTGATTGGAATTGAGGTAGGGGAAAATGACTTGTCTTTGTCTTTGTAAGAGGGTGTGTGCGTCTAAGTGTATATATGCCGTATATATATATACGAGTTGGTTTTGGGCAACTTAGACTATGATTTAGGCCCTTGATAATATGATTATGTGATATGAATTCATGTTGTTGTTTATTGATCATAAATGTGATATGAATTGATGTTGTGGTTTAGTGATCATAAATGTAATATTATGAGCATGTGGAAAGTTTTGACATGATATATTGCCTAAAGAGAAAAAGCATATATTATGATGGAGTATGGTTGATGAAAAATCATATGTGCATATTGAGTACTCATGTAGTGTCAAATTCATGATGTTGGAATATATGGGTGGTGTAGTGATGTGTTGGTAGTCGGGTTCGGATCAAAGCAACAACTGGCCAGGAGGTATCACGCCTACGGAACTAAAAAGCCGACCAAATGTGAGTTAGGAGTCCGGGTAGAGGCTCATGTTCTTGACTTTTGTAGTCATGGCGTACGGAGTTGCATGTTGGGCTCTCGTACAACCGTCTTCCTTGTTGAAGTGATAGAGAGAAAAATCACTTGGGAAGAGTCGGTGCGGTACTCTACAAGTAATTGGACAGAGTATGTATCCGTTAACCTGAGTTGGGCGCCGTGTGTCTCGGGGGGTGTGTCGAGTCATGGTGCATTTAGACTATCATATATATGTGAATATGATGTTATTGTGGAAGCATGCTATAATTATAGAAAATTATGTTGTGAGCATGTTGGGGAAACTTATTTGTGGGGTTCGAAGGGGTTCCGGATTGGCGTGAGAGCCATGTGGGACAAGAGACCGACCTAGGGTTAGTGGCATGAACCTTGGTTGGGTTGAACCGCTCGGACTACCGAGATGGAGGCAATGACGCTTCCTCTACTGGGCTAGTGAGCTCACCCCACGTTATATACATTTTTTTCAGGTGATGATCCTGTTGGGAGAGTTCCGTAGTCTCTCCGAGGACGTGTGGTTGTATGTCCGTCCTTTTGTGCATGAGACGGACCACACTTATTTTGTTGGACATTTAGTTGATAAATATGTATTTAAATGTTCATTTTGTCCATGTAAGTTGAATTTGAAAACCTATTTTATTTTAACCCGGCTAGCATGTTAGCCGAGGCGTTATTCTCAATGTACATCCCTTGGAGCGCTATGCGCGGGGATTATATTATTTTGGGGTACTTCGGTGCCGAATTGTGGAAATATGTAATTTTGGACAAATTCTAGCATGTTTCGCCTTAGAGCGCTTTAATATCATTATTGAATATTTTCCCTTGGAGTTATGAATGTGAATTGGATGAATTGCCATGAATTGCGAGTATTAGGTGTTTGGCCGAAAACGGCGTTTTTTTCTAGGTTTTCAAACTAACCCTTTTCGATTCGAATGGAAAAACCCGTTTTCGCCTAACCCCGTAGCCCCGGTAAATTTCCTTGCTTTTAGAAACGGATTTAATTAAATTCGTTTTCTTAGAAATTTCAAACTTTAGAAACCGGCGGTAGTTAAAACGGATACCGGGGGCAAGACGGAAGATTTTATGAAAACTTACAAAAAAATCATTTTTTGCTAAGTTTACGTTTTTCGCATTTCCCGAGGTCTCGAAAACTATTTTTGGGTTCCGCCAAGGAAAAACTCACTTTTCCAATATTTATGATTTTTCGGGACCGACGACGCGAAAAACAAAGCCATATCGCAAAATCTCGCGTTTTTGCATATTCAAACTTTAAGGAAATTGCAGATTTGGGCAGTAGCTTCACTAATCCATACTTAGAAAAAATTCAGCATTTTCGAAATTGGTAGTGCAGGCCTGCTGCAGCGGCTTACGACGTCCGATGTTTGAAAATCCGTATTTTCCTCCTCGAACGTCGGAATGGACCCCCGTTTGTTTCTATGGGTTGTCCTACGTCCAAATTATCGGTATAAAATTTGAAAGGACCAGTTTAACCCTGAAATGACTGTTTTACCCTTAGTGAAAGAGGGGTACTTCAACTTTAGTTTTAAGTCGGTGTTGTCTGACGCCACTTTTGAAAATTCATATCTCCTTCCTCGTGGCTTCAAATTAGGTCCCGTTTGTTCGTATTGCTAGTTTTAGGTACAAAGTTTGTAGTTGTAGTTGGAAATTATTATTTTAACCCTGATTTGACCATTTTACCCTTGGGTGAACATGGTGGGTCAGAATGATTCGATCAAGGTACCGAGTGTTTCGGTTTGCCTCCTTTTCGATCCCGTGTGATCTTTTTGAAATATTTGAGATGTTTTATGTCTATTTTACCCTTTTATGGGTATTTTATGACTGAAATGGATTTTATTTCATTTTTATTTCTTCCGCATTCACTCCCTTAGCTCTTAGGCTTGGGTTTTGGAGTCCTAGGAAATTAGGGGCGTGACAACTTGGTATCAGAGCGTGTTATTTCTCTATGGGATGACGGGCGAGGGTCGTTATCGCTTTACGCTTCTTGCTTGCTTTTATTTTACAAGTTTACGTATTAGTTCCCGTCTCTTGTACGTCATTGACTTATATGTGTGTTGGCATGGCTTTGTGGTTTTGTTTGGCATACTATGATTGTACTTGTGCCTTACATGTTTAGTTGTTGTCATGTAGAGAGCATGCCGCCACGTAGAGGTCGACCACGTATCGTTAGAGAGGGTGATGCTCCGGATCATATACCTCCGGTTGTGGATGAGAATGTGCCAGTACATCCAGATGTAGGGGAGCGTGTACCGGCTGCACCTTTCATGGATGGTGAGCAGTTTGCACGTGCTTTAGCGGCAGCTATGGCACAAATTCCTCAGAGGCAACATGTTGAGGACGAGGGCTCGCGTGCTCAAAGGGCTCTCCGGGAGTTCTTACGTTTAGACATACCTACCTTTGTGGGCGGTCCGGATCCACTTGTAGCCGATGATTGGTTGGAGCAAATAACCAATGGATTTGATATTCTCAGGGTGGTTGATGACGAGGTACGGGTCATGATTGCGTCGTTTCGACTTACGGGCGATGCTAAGAATTGGTGGAAGTCTGTCACGAACATAAGGAACGTTCGAACTATCACATGGGCGGACTTTTGCATACTTTTCTTGGATCGGTATTTTCCACATCTTGCTAGGATGAGCATGAGGGACCGGTTCAATGAGTTGGTTCAGGGTGATTTATCTGTGACCGAGTATGAGCTTCAGTATACTAGCTTATCTCGATTTGCACCAGAGATGGTGGTGGATGATGAGGTTAAGGGCCGACGTTTCGTGAGGGGCTTGAGGGGCAATCTCAAGTCAAAGATTTCTGTGCTTACTATGCCGACGTACCGCGAGGCCGTTACAAAGGCATTGCTTGCTGAGGAGGATGCAAGAGAGGGCCGACTAGCTCGTGAGGCTAGGGAAAAGAGCTTCGGAGGTTCTTCATCTTCGGGCTTTGGGAACAAGAAGAGGCAGCGAAATAGCACTCCAACTCCGGTTGCACAGCAGCAGCAGCCACAACAGCAGCATCGGGGACAGTCTACACCTTCCTTTAGAGCATCTTCGGGTTTCACTCGTCGGGAGATTGTTTGTCATTATTGCCGACAACCAGGGCACACGAAGCCACAATGTCCGTCTTTTCAGCAGGGACAGAGTAGTGGTCCAGTGCATAACAGGGGTTGCTTACAGTGTGGACAGCAGGGTCATATCGCCAGGAATTGTCGTCAGGGACAGAGTAGTGGCACTCCTATGAGTGGGATTGGACAGCAGTCTAGGGCTACACAGCCAGCAGGTCAGTCTGGGTATAGAGCACCACAGCAGCCAGCACCATCAGCTCAGGGTTCTCAAGCTAGGACATCTGCATCGACTATCCAGCAGCCTCCACGTCCTCAGGGCCGTGCTTATGCAGTCACAGCAGCAGACAGTGTAGCCGGACCTTCTATCGTGAGAGGTACATTTCCTGTATACGGTTGTTGGGCTCATGTTCTTATTGATTCTGGAGCTTCGCACTCTTTTATTGCTTCTGCTTATGCATCTACTTTGGGTATACCTATTTCATATCTTGGGGTACCTTTGTGGGTAGACACGCCGATTGGGGGTAGTGCATATTTATCTAAAGTGTGTCGCAAGTGTGATATTGTGATTGCCGGACGATCGTTATTGTTCGACTTTATTCTTCTAGACATGACGGGCTTTGACGTCATCTTGGGCATGGATTGGTTATCTACCTTTCATGCACAGATTGATTGCTTTAGAGGTCGGGTGTCGGTGTGCACGCCTAAGGGCGAGCGATTCCACTTCTTTGGTGATCGCAATGACTTCTCTACTTTTTCCTATTGTATATGGGGTCGTGATATTTCCGGTTTTCTTTTGGCAAGTCTCTCTTCCGACGATGAGGTTCATGGTCACGCTGAGGTACCTTATGTCGTGGGTGAGTATTGGGATGTTTTTCCCGATGACTTGACTTCCTTGCCTCCGATTCGTGAGGTGGAGTTTGCTATTGATCTTGTACCGGGTACCGATGCTATTTCTATGGCACCGTACCGAATGGCACCGGCGGAGTTAAAAGAATTGAAGGAGCAACTTGACGATCTCAAGGCGAAGGGTTTTATTCGGCCTAGTGTTTCCGATTGGGGTGCTCCAGTTCTTTTTGCTAAGAAAAAGGATGGTTCACTACGGTTATGCATTGATTATCGTAGGTTGAATCGGGTGACGATCAAGAACAAATATCCATTACCACGGATTGACGACTTGTTCGATCAACTCAAGGGATCTAAGTTTTTCTCCAAGATTGACTTGAGGTCCGGTTATCATCAATTACGGGTTAGGGATATTGATATTTCGAAGACCGCGTTTCGCACTCGGTATGGGCACTTTGAGTTTCTTGTGATGCCTTTTGGTGTGACTAATGCACCGGCGGCATTCATGGGTCTCATGAATCGTATCTTCCACGAGTTCTTGGATAGATTTGTAGTGGTGTTCATTGATGATATTCTAGTGTACTCTACTACAGAAAGTGATCACGAGGTTCATCTTAGGACCGTTCTTCAAATCCTAAGAGAGCACCGATTGTATGCTAAGTATAGTAAATGTGAGTTTTGGCTTCAAGAGGTTAGATTTTTGGGGCATGTTGTTTCCGGAGATGGCATTTCAGTTGATCCTTCGAAGATAGAGGCGGTTATGAGTTGGAAGAGACCGAGTAGCGTTTTCGAGGTTCGTAGTTTCCTTGGCTTGGCGGGTTACTATCGACGATTTGTGAAGGACTTTTCTCGTTTGGCGGTTCCTATGACTCGCCTCACGCGAAAAGGTGTCAAGTTCGTGTGGGATGACAAGTGTGAAGAGGCATTCATTGAGTTGAGGACACGTTTGACTACGGCTCCGGTGTTGATTATTCCCGAGCGCAGCGTCGGGTACGTGATCTATTGTGATGCTTCTCACGAGGGACTAGGGTGTGTACTCATGCAGTCCGAGAGAGTTGTGGCTTATGGGTCTCGACAGTTGAAGACTCACGAGCGGAATTATCCTACGCATGACTTAGAGCTTGCAGCGGTTCTTTTTGCCCTTAAGGGGTGGCGGCACTACTTGTATGGTGAAAGATTTGAGGTTTTCTCCGATCACAAGAGTTTGCAGTATATCTTTACACAGCGGGACTTGAACTTGCGGCAGCGTCGATGGGTCGAGTACATGGAGGACTATGACTTTGCACTCCAGTATCACCCCGGGAAGGCTAATGTGGTGGCGGATGCGTTGAGTCGTAAGTCACATGCATCGTTGGCTAGCATCTTTATTCGTGAGTGGCGGATGATGGAGGAAGTCGCAGAGTTGGATCTTCAGTTCCGTGATAGTGGGGATTCAGTGGGTACTTTGTTTAGCATGATGGCACAGCCTTCACTTGTGAGTCGTGTGATTGAGGCTCAGGGGCACGATGACAGCATTACTTCGGTTCGCACTCGTATTGCTAGTGGCGAGGTTGTTGATGATTGGGTTTTGCACTCCGACGGAGGTTATCGTTTTAGGGGTTTACTCTATGTACCACAGACTTGCCGTGAGGAGGTTTTACGAGAGTTTCATAGTTCCAGGCTTGCAGTTCACCCAGGTGGCACGAAGATGTATCATAATCTTCGGCGTCATTATTGGTGGCAGGGGATGAAGAAATCAGTTGCAGATTTTGTGAGCCGATGTCTTACTTGTCAGCAGGTTAAGGTTGAGCACCGAGGACCTGCCGGGTTGTTGAATCCGTTACCGATTCCTGAGTGGAAATGGGAGCATATTTGCATGGACTTCGTGACAGGGTTACCAAAGACGAAGAATCAGAAGGATGCAGTGTGGGTGATCGTTGATCGACTGACGAAGACTGCACGTTTTCTACCTATCCGTGAGACGGATAATGTAGAGGTTCTTAGTAGGCTGTACGTGAAGGAGATTGTCAAGCTTCACGGGGTTCCGGTGACTATTGTTTCTGATCGAGATCCGCGATTCACATCACGATTTTGGGAGGCTTTTCAGAAAGTCTTGGATACGCAGTTACGATTCAGCACAGCTTTTCATCCTCAGACGGACGGTCAGTCAGAGCGTACCATTCAGATCCTTGAGGATATGCTTCGTGCCTGTGCTATTGATTTCAGAGGCAGTTGGGAGGATCATCTTCATTTGGCGGAGTTCGCGTACAACAATAGTTATCAGTCCAGTATTCAGATGGCACCTTTTGAGGCATTGTATGGTAGACCGTGTCGTTCACCGACTTGTTGGGCCGAGGTTGGTGATGTTGCACTTTTGGGACCCGATATGGTTCATGAGGCGACCGAGAAGATTAGGATTGCTCGACAGCATTTGGTTACAGCACAGAGCCGACAGAAGAGTTATGCGGATCGGCATAGACGTCCTTTGTTCTTTGAGGTCGGAGATCATGTGTTTCTAAAGGTCTCACCTCGCAAGGGCTTGATGCGATTCGGGAAGAGCGGAAAGCTTTCTCCACGTTTTATTGGGCCTTTCGAGATACTTGATCGTGTCGGCGAGGTGGCGTACCGTTTAGCGTTGCCACCGGATTTATCACGGGTTCATAATGTTTTTCATGTCTCTATGCTTCGCAAGTACGAGCCGGATCCTTCTCATGTATTGAGTTGGGTTGATGTCGATGTTGCCGAGGACGTGTCCTACGAGGAGCGACCGGTGAGGATCTTGGATGCTCGAGAGCAAGTTTTGCGGGGCAAAACTATTCCTTTAGTTAAGGTCTTGTGGCACCATCGCGGAGTCGAGGAGGAGACTAGGGAGCGTGAGCGTGAAGTACGGGAAAAATACCCGGACTTGTTTTCTACTATAGGTACGTCTTGATTTCGAGGACGAAATCTCCTAAGGTGTGGAGGTTGTAACGTCCGGTATTTTTACGGGTTAATTTAAAATTTTTATTTAAACAATTATGTGTTTATGTGCTTAATGTGTTTAATTGTTTTAGCATGCCTTACATGTTGTACGTGTTATAAAAATTGTACGTAGCATGTTTTATTTTCATTTTGAAATTAATGAAAATTATTGAGAACGATTTCGGGAAAGAAATGACCGAGGGGTAAAGGAGTAATTTCACATTTGGAACAATTAGTGGAAAATGTAGAAATTAGGGCAAGAATGGCATTTTAGTAATTAGGGAGGATGACAAGGGGTAAAAGGGTAATAAAGAGTCTTGATGGCACTCTTGTAATTAACCCCAACTTTGGATGAATTTGGTCATTTCCACCTTTCATGTGTTGTCTCATTCCTAGCCCTTGATCTCATTCTCCCATCTTTGTTTTAAGCCCTTGGATCATAAGGCCTTGTTTGGTTGGCACTTAAATGGAATAATCCATTATTCTTGGTCTTCCACTTGACAAGACTTTTTCTCAACCATTGGATGGTTTGTTAATTCCCATCTTTATTCTAAGCCCTTGGATGATAAGGCCTTGTTTGGCAAAATAATAAGTTTTGGTGAGTTGTGTAATAAGTCTTCCACTTGGCAAGACTCATTTCTAGCCCTTGGATTCATTTCCTTTTTCCCCATCTTTGTTATGAACCCTTGGATTAGAACACTCATTTAGGGTTATACATATACACCATTATGTATTGATTTTTGTCTTCTAAAGTGCAAGACTTCTCTCATTCACCACAAACCTCTCTTCTTCTCACGTCCATTTTATTTTTTCTTCTTCCTTGGTTCTTCTTCAAGAACATCATCATTGGCTTGGAGTTTGAAGAACCTTTGAACATAAGAGTTGTAGAGGATGGCCTTATCTTCCCTTTGATAAAAAAATTGGTAAGTGTTCTTCACTTCTTTAGGGTTCTTGATTTCAAACCCTAGAATTTATTTCCTTGAAGCTTTGTGTTCAATTATTGATAATTGGTTCCCTTTTTCTCTTGAATCTTGTTAAGGGACATGAGTTGAACCTTTTCACCAATTATTTCGGTTATTAAAAGCTTGGAGCTCATCTTGTGATTCTTGACCCTATTGTGGAAGAGTTGTGGTAAGTTCAAGAATTCCTTCTCTTGAATTGTGTTTTCTTAGAACCCTAAGTTGCTATTGTTAGGGATGATTTTGTTTTGTGGTTGAAGCCACTTTAATAATTTTGGTTTATAGAAACACCATATTAATTGTTATTCATTGAATGGTGTAATTGCAAGCTTGGAAGCTCTTTCCTTGAACATTTGAGTTGGTAGCTTACTTGGACCTCTCTTGGACACTCTTGAGCTAGCTTGATTGGAATTGAGGTAGGGGAAAATGACTTGTCTTTGTCTTTGTAAGAGGGTGTGTGCGTCTAAGTGTATATATGCCGTATATATATATACGAGTTGGTTTTGGGCAACTTAGACTATGATTTAGGCCCTTGATAATATGATTATGTGATATGAATTCATGTTGTTGTTTATTGATCATAAATGTGATATGAATTGATGTTGTGGTTTAGTGATCATAAATGTAATATTATGAGCATGTGGAAAGTTTTGACATGATATATTGCCTAAAGAGAAAAAGCATATATTATGATGGAGTATGGTTGATGAAAAATCATATGTGCATATTGAGTACTCATGTAGTGTCAAATTCATGATGTTGGAATATATGGGTGGTGTAGTGATGTGTTGGTAGTCGGGTTCGGATCAAAGCAACAACTGGCCAGGAGGTATCACGCCTACGGAACTAAAAAGCCGACCAAATGTGAGTTAGGAGTCCGGGTAGAGGCTCATGTTCTTGACTTTTGTAGTCATGGCGTACGGAGTTGCATGTTGGGCTCTCGTACAACCGTCTTCCTTGTTGAAGTGATAGAGAGAAAAATCACTTGGGAAGAGTCGGTGCGGTACTCTACAAGTAATTGGACAGAGTATGTATCCGTTAACCTGAGTTGGGCGCCGTGTGTCTCGGGGGGTGTGTCGAGTCATGGTGCATTTAGACTATCATATATATGTGAATATGATGTTATTGTGGAAGCATGCTATAATTATAGAAAATTATGTTGTGAGCATGTTGGGGAAACTTATTTGTGGGGTTCGAAGGGGTTCCGGATTGGCGTGAGAGCCATGTGGGACAAGAGACCGACCTAGGGTTAGTGGCATGAACCTTGGTTGGGTTGAACCGCTCGGACTACCGAGATGGAGGCAATGACGCTTCCTCTACTGGGCTAGTGAGCTCACCCCACGTTATATACATTTTTTTCAGGTGATGATCCTGTTGGGAGAGTTCCGTAGTCTCTCCGAGGACGTGTGGTTGTATGTCCGTCCTTTTGTGCATGAGACGGACCACACTTATTTTGTTGGACATTTAGTTGATAAATATGTATTTAAATGTTCATTTTGTCCATGTAAGTTGAATTTGAAAACCTATTTTATTTTAACCCGGCTAGCATGTTAGCCGAGGCGTTATTCTCAATGTACATCCCTTGGAGCGCTATGCGCGGGGATTATATTATTTTGGGGTACTTCGGTGCCGAATTGTGGAAATATGTAATTTTGGACAAATTCTAGCATGTTTCGCCTTAGAGCGCTTTAATATCATTATTGAATATTTTCCCTTGGAGTTATGAATGTGAATTGGATGAATTGCCATGAATTGCGAGTATTAGGTGTTTGGCCGAAAACGGCGTTTTTTTCTAGGTTTTCAAACTAACCCTTTTCGATTCGAATGGAAAAACCCGTTTTCGCCTAACCCCGTAGCCCCGGTAAATTTCCTTGCTTTTAGAAACGGATTTAATTAAATTCGTTTTCTTAGAAATTTCAAACTTTAGAAACCGGCGGTAGTTAAAACGGATACCGGGGGCAAGACGGAAGATTTTATGAAAACTTACAAAAAAATCATTTTTTGCTAAGTTTACGTTTTTCGCATTTCCCGAGGTCTCGAAAACTATTTTTGGGTTCCGCCAAGGAAAAACTCACTTTTCCAATATTTATGATTTTTCGGGACCGACGACGCGAAAAACAAAGCCATATCGCAAAATCTCGCGTTTTTGCATATTCAAACTTTAAGGAAATTGCAGATTTGGGCAGTAGCTTCACTAATCCATACTTAGAAAAAATTCAGCATTTTCGAAATTGGTAGTGCAGGCCTGCTGCAGCGGCTTACGACGTCCGATGTTTGAAAATCCGTATTTTCCTCCTCGAACGTCGGAATGGACCCCCGTTTGTTTCTATGGGTTGTCCTACGTCCAAATTATCGGTATAAAATTTGAAAGGACCAGTTTAACCCTGAAATGACTGTTTTACCCTTAGTGAAAGAGGGGTACTTCAACTTTAGTTTTAAGTCGGTGTTGTCTGACGCCACTTTTGAAAATTCATATCTCCTTCCTCGTGGCTTCAAATTAGGTCCCGTTTGTTCGTATTGCTAGTTTTAGGTACAAATTTTGTAGTTGTAGTTGGAAATTATTATTTTAACCCTGATTTGACCATTTTACCCTTGGGTGAACATGGTGGGTCAGAATGATTCGATCAAGGTACCGAGTGTTTCGGTTTGCCTCCTTTTCGATCCCGTGTGATCTTTTTGAAATATTTGAGATGTTTTATGTCTATTTTACCCTTTTATGGGTATTTTATGACTGAAATGGATTTTATTTCATTTTTATTTCTTCCGCATTCACTCCCTTAGCTCTTAGGCTTGGGTTTTGGAGTCCTAGGAAATTAGGGGCGTGACAGTACATGCTTCTTATGATCAAGAATGCGATAAGGTTGCTCCACATAAGTCGCATCCGACTTCAACTCGATCTCTCCCACATCAATATGCTAATATACATCCTCATCTCGCAGAAATTTCTGTAACATAGAATTATGCAAAACATTATGCACCATGTCCATATGTTCTAGTAGTGTTAAACGGTACGCCACTGGTCATATCCTATCAGTAATCGTAAAAGAACCCACAAAATGAGGTGACAATTTCTCCTTCTATCTGAACCACATTACTCTCTTCATGGGAGACACCTTAGGTAAAACTTGATCGCCCATTCTAAACTCTAAGGCCATGTTTGGTAGGCGGTATTTCTCGTCTGGTCAGGTCCGGTCCAGTCTGGTCTGGTCTAATCTGATTTGGAACACTCTGTTTGGTAAGCGGTCTGGTCTTACTATTTATTTATTATAATATTTATTTATGTATTATTTCTTTCTTTATTTATTATTTCTTCACTTTATAATATATTTTATTATTTTATTATTTATATTATTAAATTATTATTTATATTATTATTTATTAATTTATATATTAATTTATAAATATATTCTATTTATTTATTATTATTTAATTATTTAATTCATTTAATTTATAAATTATTTATTCATTTTTTATTATTTAAAAATATATTTTATTAATTTAATATTAATTTTTTATTATTATACTCATTTTTTATTATTATATTTATTTATTATTATATCTATTTATTATTTATTATTATATTTATTTATTATTATTGTATTCATTTTTTATTATTATTATGTTTTATTTAATTTATTATTTATATTATTAATTATTCATTTTGAATTATTTATAAATATATTTTATTACTTATTCATTTATTTATTATTATATTAATTTTTTATTATTATTAGGTAATATTAATTTCATTTTTTTTATTTATTATTTATATTTTATTTTTAAAATATGTTTTATTTAATTTATTATTATTATTTATTCATTTTTAATTATTTATAAATATATTTTATTAATAAAACCAAACCGGACCACCAGGAACCACTTTTGTTTTTGTCTGAAATGAGGTCATTTTGGTTTGATTTGGTCTAACCAAAAATTTGGGACCAATGTTACCAAACATGGTCTGGTCCCATAAAACACAAGACCAAACCAGACCACCTGGGACCAGCCACCTACCAAACGGGGCCTAAGGCTCGAGTCCGCTAATCTCCACAACTCTTCTACCTACTCTGGGCAGTCCTCATACGGTCCTGAATAAGGGCAATCTTCTCTGAGGTGTCTTTAATGAACTCAGGACCCGGTAATCTGTTATCTCCAACCTCAAACCAACATACCGGAGATCTACAGGGTCTCCCATATAGTGCCTCAAATAGTGCCATATCAATAGTCTTTTCATACCTATTGTTGTAGGCAAACTCTGTAAGTGGCAAATAAGACTCCCAATTGCCCTTAAACTCAAGGACGCAAGCTCGAAGCATATCCTTTAAAATCTAATTAATCCTCTCAGTATGACCATCTATCTATGGAAGATAAGTTGCACTAAGGTGCAACAATGTACCCAAAGTCTGTTTAAAGCTCGCCCAAAACCTAGATACAAAGTTCGGATCTCTATTCGATATAATAGGCAATGGAATCCCATAAAGCTTCACTATGACTGCAATGTAAAGCTTCACCAACTACTCCGAAGTGTAATATGAGCGAACTAGTAAAAAATGGGCAGACTTTGTAAGTCTATCAACTATCACCCAAATGGAGTTATGGTTCCGGTGTAAGGTAGGTAACCCCTCAATAAAATCCATAGAAAGGCTCTCCCATTTACACTCTGACACAGGAAGTGGTTGCGATGCTCCTAGTGGTTTCTGGGGATCGATTTTAACCATCTGGAAAGTACTACACTTGGAGATAAAAATGGTTATGTCTCTCTTCATACCATTCCTCCAAAACTGGCATTTCATATCCCGGTACATGTTATTCCCTCTGGGATGCACTACAAATGCAGAGTTATGAGCCACTCTCATCATATCTCTCCTCAAGTCAAGTCATCAATATGAGGAACAACTAATCGACTTTTGTACCTCAACCCCCCATCTGAACCAACTGAGTAAAATGGAATCTATCCTGGTGCCAACTCTGCAACTCTATCCATACACTGTTGGTCTGCCTGTTGAGCTTCAATCCATTTTCGAATGATAACAGGGGTCACTACAACACATGTCGCAAAAGCGTCAGCTAACTCATCCACTAACCTCAACGTATTTCACTCAGTCTCGAACAAGGCTGAAAGACTAGCATAAGGTCGACGACAGAGGGTGTCTGCCACTATATTAGCCTTCCCTGGATGATATTGAATGGAGAAATGACAGTCCTTCAAAAATTCCAGGCATCTGTGCTATCTCAAATTCAACTCCCTCTACGTAAACAGATACTGCAAACTTTTGTGATCACTGAATAATCTGAAATACTCACCCAAAAGGTAATGTCTCCAAATCCTCAATGCAAAAACCACCGCTACTAACTCCAAATCATGGATAGGGTAATTAAGCTCATATGACTTGAACTTACGTGAACCGTAAGATATTGGTCTCTCTTTCTGCATCGATACACAACCCAAACCCTGCAACAATGTATCGGTGTAGAAAATATACTCAAACCCACTCTGTGGATTGGATAGAATGGGTGCAGATGTCTTCAGTTCATCAAAAGCGATCTGACAGTGATCATCCCAAACAAATGGCACACTCTTTCTAATAAAGTTGGTGAGTGGATCGTCAATGTCAAAGAAACCCTAAATGAATCTACGATAATAACCTGCCAATCCCAGAAAACTACGGACCTCTAAAGGTGAGGTAGGTTGTCGCCAATCCAAAACCGCTGAAACCTTCGCTGGGTCCACTACAATTCCTTTCTTTGACACTATATGGCCCAAAAAATTCACATATCTCTGCCAGAAAGCACACTTCTTAAACTTTACATACATTTAGTGCTCTCTAAGGGACTGTAACACTATCTGTAGATATCTGGCATGCTCCTCCTTAGACTAAGAGTAGACGAATATGTCATCAATGAATATAATGACAAATTGATCTAAAATGGCCTCAATACTCTATTCATCAGATCCATAAATACAACTGGAGCGTTAGTCAACCCAAATGGCATAACACGAAACTTATATGACCTATATCTGGTGATAAATGTCGTCTTGGGCACATCCTGCTCCCTAACACGAAGCTAGTGATTACCAGACCTCAAATCGATCTTCAAGGAGTAGGTGGCTCCCCTCAATGGATCAAATAAATCATCAATATTAGGCAATGAATACTTGTTGTGGATTGTGACCTTATTCAGCTCCCTGTAATCGATACAAAGATGAAGAAATCCATCATTCTTCTTCATGAACAACACTGGTGCTCCCAAGGTGAAGTGTTCCTGCGAATGAAACCCTGGCTAAGAAGGTGTTGAATCTGATCCTTCAACTCCCGCATCTCTATCAGTGCCATCCTATATGGTGCCGTAGAAATAGGTCTGGTGCCTGGAGCTACGTTAATAAAAAAGTCAATGTCACGACTCAGTGAAAATCCTTGAATCTCCTAAACAATATCTTGAAAATCATGCACTACGGAAATACTATCAATAGATATTGTAGTATCCTCTTGAGTCTTTGTATCAATATAAAACAAATGCATACTGAACCCTCCCTCTGTGTAACACCCCGTGTTATTATTCTTTTTACTGAAATTATTTATAATTTAATTTCAGTAATGACGTCACTTGTTCATGACGTATTGTTTATTCTTGGTATTTGATACCTGTAAATTTTTCGCGTTTACTTTTAAAGTCGACTGGATGACTTTACGGTTTCTCTTTGACGACTACGCGAATTCTTATTCTCGACTACACGGTATTAGTGCTTTTACGGATCCGGTGTGAAGCGTATTAAATTACTTTCTCGGTGATTCGATTGTCGGGTTCCTACCCCGATATAATTTTGATTGGACGTCCCGTTATTATTTCGGGCTTACGAAATTATGTTTGGGCGTTCCGGTAATTTTTGGAATTTATTATATATATATATAATATTTAATTATATATATATATATATATATATATTGATGTGGGGGTTATTTTATAATTATGGAGGATTATAAGGTTAGTTGTGCAATATAGTACATATATATGTATACTTGTACGCAACAGACCACAGGCCAGCATCTCTGCTCCTACACGACTGCAGGCAGCTACTCTCCTTCTCTGCTACACGCCTCCTCTTCTTCACACGGCGACTCCATCCTCCATGGTCGCCGGTCAAGCGAGAGAGAGAGAGGCCGGCTGGAGGGAGCTCTGGCGAGAGAGGGAACTGTCGACTGACAGAGGGAGGACGCGACTGGTGGCGATGGCAGATCACGGTGGTTGAGATGGCGGCGACCGTGGCTGGTGGCGGCTTGCACGGAGGAGCATGTGACAGCGGCTGGTGGCGCAGGGCAGAAGAGTTGGCTCACGCTGGCAGCAGCCGCGCGTGGACGCGAGCAGGGGCGTGACCGGCTGGGCTTCGGCCATTTTTTTGGCGACCTTCCGGTGATCGGCTTGAGCCGATTTTCAGTGAGTAGTTTCGTACCTACATAGTATTCTTCATATATTAATTTCGTGATTTTACGATGAACGGTTTGCCCGAAAATCGCATTGATAGGTTATAGTTTTCGTTTGGGGTATTTTAGATTTAACCCAATTAATTAACTGATTATTAATGGGCTTCGTATATATAGTATAAGTTGTCGACACGGACATTTCGATATAATCGAAATAGTTTTTGGACGATTTTGGTCGGCGGGCTTCATATTCGGGCGCCGGTACTGTGCTGTTTCGCGCTGTTCGGTAACGTATAATTAGGTGGGAAATTATATTTCTCACTCCGCATTATTGAAGTAGTTTAGGGGTGTAAAACTCTTATTTAATTTAATATAGATATTTTAATTCGTTAATTTAAATATCTATAATTCGTTTAGAATCGGAATTGGACTTAGGGATTAATTAAGGAAAATTTATTGAATTATTCCTATGTGATTAAATAATATTCTTATTTAAATTAAATAAGAATGGACGGCTTAGAAATCCTTACGAATTTAAATGGGTTATTAGAGATTCGAAAAGCTTAGACGATATGCTAGGATCCTTCTGGTATACGTGAAATAATTGTTTAAATTATTTTAAAAAGGCATGTTAATTGAAAATGAAATATTTTCTAAAGAATTAAAGAAAATATATTTTTGGACAACATGAATGGTATATGAAATTATTTTCATATGATTTAAATGCTTTAATATATTTTTAAAAGCATGTACAGAGATTATGAGATTTATATATTACCATGTGGGTATTTTCATAAATATGATGCATGACATATTTATGTTGGACATGATTTATTTGTGTACACCATGTATTGTGAGACATGGGTGTTGGTGCATGTATTGTATGATTTCACCATTTGCAGAGAGATTCATTTGGTGTGGTCTACTTCCTTTGTGCGTGGGGCACAAGTAGACGTTTGTGTTTGGATCGTCGAAACAACTGCCCAGGGGGTGCTTCTCGCTTCCCGCGGAACTAATCTTCTGAGAAACTGAGACAATAGGGGGAGGACACATAGTCCAAGGCCCTATGTGACACGGCTGGGCCGTGGGTGGACGTCTTCCTTGGTTAAAAGTGTGAAGTGTCAAAAGCACTTGGGAAGAACGGTACGATGAGTCCACATTCCCTAGTGAGCTGCAGACTTAGGGGAATGGTGGAGAATGATCCAGGACCCTTTGGTAGGGTGTGTTTTTGTGTGTGTGTACCACAGGCGGTCTGTGAGTACGGTGCGTTGCATATCATCATGTGATTTATTGATATGTATATATATATGTTGGAGCATGATTATTTATGAATATGCAAAATGAATTCATTTTATAAAATGCTCAGTTGAAAGTGATAAATGTGAAAACGTGAATTAAAAGCAGTAATTATTAAAGTATAAATGAGGCGTATATCCTTATACTTGTGTTGTATACTTTGTGCTCGTAGGGGAGCTTATGTATTGGCATAGTGATCTGTGTGGCTAGTTGAGGCTAGTGGTGGACCGTAGGCTTGACTTTGAGTTGAGGCCTTAGAGATTGTGGTTAGTAGCCTTAGAGATGTGGTTAGTAGTCTTGTGATTGTGATTAGTAGTTTGGTGATCGTGGTTAGTTGTGTGAACTCTTTTGGAGATTTGAGGTTAAGGATGATTTTTATGTCAATTGATAATTGAGGCCTTAGAGAAGGCGAGTGATGAGTTGTGTAAGATTTCAATTGATAAGAAGAGGTTATGATTAAGGGATTCATTAAGTATTAGAGGTACTGTAGTCTGATAGTCTTGGTTCTTATGCTTAGTTCATTCCCCTAAGCATTCCTTTTACTGTGTTTTGTATGCTAGTACGTAGTCGTTGACTTGTACGTCATTCCTTGAGTCGTTGGTTACGGTGTGGTGCCGAACCTCTTCCTTGTGGTGTCATTTGAGTTGGTGGAGTTGGAACGGATATTTGTCTTCCGTGAGTCCAACGTGTTGTTCGTCATTTCCTTGTCCTCTCGGACATTATAGAAATCTGTGGAGTTATGTTCCCTCTTGTTTGGCTGTCATTTCGAAAACGGTGTTTTCTAATGTTTTTAAATAAACTCTTTGTATTTAAAAGGAAAAACCCGTTTTCGCCTACCCCCGTAGAAATGAAAAGTTTTAATACTTTATAAAATGATCTTAGGATCTTTCTTGAAAAGATTTTCAACTTTTAAAAGCCTGTGATGGCGACTGATGGAGACCGGGGGCAAGACGGTCATTTTTACTATGTGGTTCTTAAAAGTAAAACCATTTTATTATTTTCTTGGGATTCTGAGATTTCGAGACTTTTTTCTCAATATCTCATCTTGTAGAGTTTTGAAAGGTGTTCCATTGTTTCACCTTTGTTTCCTATCATGCTTAAGTCTCGGATTGAGGCTTGTTGTTGTTCAGTGCACACATATAGTGTTGCTTTTCCCTTTTCTGGATTGTTGGTATCACCACTTAGGTGATAGGAGTTTTTCTTAAGTTAGGGGCATGGATACCGAATGGATTGGTTCGAGTTTAGAAACCTTTTTCTTAAAAACTATTGAATCTCTGGGATTCATCTTTTCATTACTTTCACTTTCGGCCATTCGTTTTTGGTTTCCTTGTTCACTTTTGGTGTTCTTTCCTTGTTCACTTGTGGTGTTCTTCCTTGTTCGGGTATTCTTAACCTTGACGTTGTTGTCTTGGTTAGCTGTTGGTTAGCATTGGGAATTCCTTCCCTTTGCCTTGTTTTGGTGACCTTTAGGTGGTCGTTCTCGTGAGTTGAGTTCGTCTACTCATAGTGACTTGATTGTGTGGTTTTCCTCACCTACAGTGAGAGTGTTAGTGATGTGATTGACCCATTGATGATAGTGTTATGAGGTTAATGTGGTGATGTGATTCATGGTATTGAGGAAGTGATATAATTGAGGTGACCCAGTACTTGAGAGGTGTATTTTCTCTAGAAATGGAATGAGGTTTGTTATATATATATATATTGATGATGGTTGCGTTAGTACGGAAGGACGTGGGTATTTTCCTTCCTGTGTTATCGGGGTGTGGGATTTGAGCCTTCCTTAGTACTAGTGGTGGATTTTGTTTCCTGTGGATATTAGAGGTGAGTGTGATCTCCTCTATTGGATCTTCTGATTTGTGTTGTGAGTAATTGATGATTTGTGAGGTTTGACTCAGGAGTTGTGCACTTAGTATATGTTGATGAGAGTAGTGTAGACTACCGGTTTTGGTACTTGGAGTATGAGCCGTAGTTGTACCTTGTAGACTCAGGTTGCATACTTATACATGTATACTTGTATATATATATATATATATATAAGTATATCTATATAAATCCCCGTTATATACTTACGTACGGTAGTATATGAGTGTGTGTGCCTTAGGTTTTCGTGGCTGGGTTATGTTGTGGGCTATGTATCTCACTGGGTGGTTTAGCATTACCTAAACTATCAGAGGATGTGGTAGTTAGAGTATTCTTTCCCACTGAGCTTATTTGCTCACAGGGGTATTTCACTTGCCCCCTGGTATTCACACGCCAGGTTGCAGGAAATATACGGCTATGAGCAGGATGCAGTGCAACGGCAGCTTTCTTTTGTTTCCTTGTTACAGGTTTTGGAGTTGCGTTGGATGATGCGGTTACGATTGCAACACGACTGGGTTTGGGGACGATAGGTATCCACTTTCAGTTTCTCTACCCATTGTTATGGGATTGTTATGTATTTTCTTTTGGGAGCCAGTCTGTTGGCATATCCCTGTTGATGTATTCTTTAGTTCCTGTATTTATTCTTTCTGATGGTTATTGTATCTATTCTGCACAACTAGGTGCTTTACTGTATCTTATTCGAGCATTTGTGGCTCTGTTGATTATTAGAGGATTTGGAGGGGTTTTGGTTTCTTTCCATTATCTCGGCCCTAGTAGGATTGATGAATGTGGGGCTTGGAAGCCATTGTGATTATTGAATTGCTATTGGCAGGTTCTTGTGTTGTGGTTGTTGTCCGGATGTTCCATTTACAAACGGAACTCTGCCGGATTTTCGTTAGATTCCGCTGCTTAGTTTTATTAGTCATTTGGGTATGGAATATACCATTTCTATCATTAACCCATGTGTTTTCTTGGTTAATGATGTCTTAGTTGGTCATTCGTATTAAGGATCACATCTTGGATTCCTTGGATGTCCCAGTTCGGGAGTCTTAGGGATTTAGGAACGTGTCTGTTGGTAACTGAGGATACTCTTGTGTTTTTAGTATTCGAGTTGGCATGGAGTATATTCTTATTGTTATTCCATGTACTTCTTTGTTATTGTTGACTCTAGTAGTCGCTTGGTTTGCGTCACCCTTTAGGAGCGTGACAGCATGGTATCTGGGCATTCATTGCAACCCTTTATGGGTGTTTGATGACTGAATGTCTCTTGGTTTTCGTTTCTTTTTACTTCCGCAATCACTCCCTTAACTCTTAGGCTCGGGTTTCGGAGTCCTAGGAATTTGGGGCGTGACACTCTGGTTGAGGCATAGTGATCAGATACATCTCCTGACCCGGTATCGGAAAGACTATCATCTTACCATGACAGTCCAATTGAGCATGGTAGTGAGATAACCAATCCATCCCAAATATCACATCATAAGTATGCATATCCAGCACTAATAAATCAGCTAGATACTAAGCCTGCCAATCACAATAGGAACATGTCCACAACTCTCCCTTAAAACCGTATCAACACCTAATGGCGTGGAAATACTGAGGGGTCGAATACTAGGCCGAGTCAACAATCCAGATAAAATAATAAACGATTGTGACACAAAAGAATATGATGCACCAGTTTCAAAAAGAACTCGACCGAGTCAACCATAAATAGAAAACATACCCTCAATAGCCTGAGGTGCCCGACCATCATAAGGCATGATGTTGTAGACCCTTCCATAATGAAACTACTGCTCTCACTGCGAATGGGAAGTAATTCTCATCAAAACGAGTATGGAACTGAGCATAAGTCAATATGGTCATCTCCTCTGTAATGGTAACTGACTCCCACCACTGCAAAATATCATCGACCAACTTGAAAATGACAAGCATCTGTTTATAATTGTAACACGCCATGTTATTATCCTTTTTACTGAAATTATTTTTGATTTAATTTCGGTAATGACGTCACTTGTTCATGACGTATTATTTATTCTTGGTATTTGATACCTGTAAATTTTTCGCGTTTAGTTTTAAAGTCGACTGGATGACTTTACGGTTTCTCTTTGACGACTACGCGAATTCTTGTTGTCAATTATACGGTCTCGTTTCGACGTTAGTTTATTCGAAGTTTAATGATTAGTGTTTCGATTGAATGACGACGCGTTTTAATTGGATCGGGCGTTTAGTGTTCCGACGTTTGGGTTTCTAACCCGATATAATTAATTGGACGTCCTGTTATTATTTCGGGCTTACGAGATTATGTTTGGACGTCCCCGATAATTATTGGGATTTATTGTATATATATATATTTAATTATAATTATATATATATAGTGTTGGGGTTATTTCGCAATTATGGACATTTAGAGGGTTGCTTTTGCAATTAGATTAAATATATCTATACATGTGTACGCAACAGACAAATCATGTGCATCTCCTTCTCCACGACTACACCTCTGCTTCACGCCTCCTCTCCTTCACACGGCGACTTCATCTTGTCCATGGGCGGCGGCCACCATGGTTGCCGATAGAGAGAGAGAGAGAGAGCTCGGGCTGGTTGCCATGGAAGACGCGGCTGGAGCAGGGCTGGGCGGTGGTTGGCGGTGGTCGGCGATGGCATGGCTGCGTCTTGCAGGGGTCGCCGGAGCTGCAGGTGGTGGCGCAGCAGCTGGGTCGTGCAGAGGCGACGCGCACTGTAGTAGTTCGCGCAACAGTACAGTCTGGCCAGAAACTTCGACCATTTGTTCGGTCAACTTCCCGACCTCGGTTTGGGCTGATTTTTGGAGGGTAGCTTCGCCTAGATGTCAAGTACGACGTGTAAACATTTCGTAATTTTACGTTGAACGGTTTGTCGGGAAATTCGATTTGAAGTTTCGAATTTTCGTTTGGGCTATTTTAGATTTAGCCAAATTAATTAACCTATTGCTAATGGGTTTCGCATATATCGTATAGGTTGTCGAGACGGACATTTGGATATATTCGAAATATTTTTTGAACGACTTTGGTCGGCGGACGTCATATTCGGGCGCCAGTAGTGTTCACGGTGGACCCGAAACGGCTGTTCTGTAAGCATATTTCAGGTGGGAAATTATATTTCTCACTCCGCATTATTGAAGTAGTTTAGGGGTGCAAAACGCTTATTTAATTTAATATAGATATATTAAATCGTTAATTTAAATATCTATAATTCGTTTAGAATCGGAATTGGACTTAGGAATTAATTTAAGAAAAGTAATTAAATTATTTCCAATGTAATTAAATAATATCCTATATGAATCGAATAAGAATAGATTGCTTAGAATTTCCCTTGAGAATTAAATGAGTTAGTAGAGATTCGTGGAAACTTAGACGTTGTGCTAGGTTCCTTTGCGATACGTGAATTAATTGTTTTAATTTATTTTAAAGGCATGATAAAGGAATTTGAAATATTTTCTAAAGAGTTAAAGAAAATATATATTTTGAAAACATGAATGGTATATGAAATTTTTTTCATATGATTTACTTGCTTTATTGTATTTTAAAGCATGAAAGGAGATTTTCAGATTTATATATTACCATGTGGGTATTTACATAAATATGATGTATTACATATTTATGTTGAGGCATGATTGTCATTTGGACCTGGATGCATATTGAGAATATCATGTAGTGTTAAAATCATGGTATTGGTATATGTGGGTTGTGAAATCATGTGGGGTGTCTTTGTGTCGAATCGTCGCAACAACTGGCCAGGGGGTGTTCCCATCCTGCGGAATAATGAGCCGTGAATAGGGTATAGGGTGAGTCGTCTCATTCTCGAAGTCGCGGGTCGTCTCGTGCATCCGTTATACGGATTTTTGGTCACGGGTCGTCTCGTGCCAACCGCCTTCCTTGTTGAAAGTGTAGTGTCAAAAACACTTGGGAAGAATCGGTGCGGTACTCTTTCTCCTTGTAAATGGGTGGAGTGCGTATTCGTTAACCACGTGATGTGGGCAAAGGGTGGTGTATGAATCACATTGAATATGTATGACATTTATGTGATTTCATTTGACATGTATACGTGATATTATTACATGTGATGTTGGAGCAGGTTTAATATGTGTTATTATTGCCTGTTGGACTTTGGAGCATGTTATGTATGAATATTGTGAAATTAAATTCATATCTTTATAAAATGCTCAGTTGAAAGTGATAAATGCGAAAACATGAATTAAATGAGTAAATTGTTAAAGTATAAATGAAAAGTGTATCTTTATACTTGTGATTATTTATCTTGTGCCCTTGGGGGAGATTAGGTATATTGGCATAGTGACCTCTGTGGTTAGTTATGCGTTATCTGTAGAGATTTGAGGTTAGGGATTGATTGAGTATCAATTGTGATCTGAGGCCTTAGAGAAGGCGGTGATAGTTTTGTGGTTTCGGTTGGTTGCATATTACTGACCCTGGATGTTTCTTTCCCACTTAGGAGGAGGTATCCTTTATCGTGCTTTTGAGGTTTTGAGTGCGGTTAGAAGTGGTTGTGATTGAACCTGCCTAGTTAAGTGGAAATGACTTCTTGATTCTGTTAATTATCAATTGTGAAATTAAAGTCATAATGAATTGGAAGAGGTATTGATTGAGACTAGTTATTCCCGTGGTATCGGCCACTAGTTCTCCCTTTTCATGATATTAGGGGGTTTAAGTGATTTTATTAAGTACTCGAGGTACGGTAGCTTGGTAATCTTGTTTCTAGTGCTTAGTTCATTCCTCTAAGCATTTCTTTTATTGTACTCTGTATACTGGTACATGTCTTTGACTTACACGTCATTCATTGAGTTGTAGGTTACGGCGTGGTGCCGAACCTTTTCCAGGTGTTGTCATTTGATTTCGTGAGGTTGGGAACGGATAGTTGTGTTCCATGAACCCAATGTAGTACTCTTCATTCCTTGCCATCTTGGATATTATAGGAATCCGTGGAGTTGTGTTTACCCTTATTTGGCTGTCCTTCGGAAACGGTGTTTTCTAAACTCTTTGTATTTAAAAAGAAAAAACCGTTTTCGCCTACCCCCGTAGCAACTAAATGTTTTAGTACTTTGTAAAATGATCTTAGGATCTTCTTTAAAAAGATTTTTAACTTCTAAAATCCGGTAATGGCAACTGACGGAGACCGGGGGCAAGACGGTCATTTTTACTATGTGGTTTCTTGAAAGGAAAACTATTTTATTACTTTTCTTGGGATTCTGAGATTTCGAGACTTCTTTCTCAATATCTCATCCTGTAGGGTTTTGAAAGGTGTTCCATTGTTTCACCTTTGCTTCCTATCATTTCTATGTCTCGGGTATGAGGCTTAGTGTTGTTCAGTGCACACATATAGTGTTGCCCTTCCTTTCTTCTTGGTTTTTGACGTCACCACTTAGGTGATTCGAGTTGTTCCACATGTTGTGGGCATGGATACCGAGTGGATTGGGTTCCTTGTCCAGGTGTTCTCCTTAAACACTTGTGGTGTTTTAACCTTGACATTGTTGTCTCGGTTATCTGTTGGTTTAACATTGGGAAGTCTTTTCCTTTGCTTTGTTTCGGTGACCATTAGGTGGTCGTTCTTGTGAGTTGAATTCGTGTACTCTTAGTGATTTGATTGAGTGGTTTTCCTCGCCTACAGTGAGAGTGTTAGTGATGTGATTGACCCTATTGATGATAGTATTATGAGGTCGATTTGAATTATGGTATGGTGATATGATTGAGGTGATCTAGCCCTTGAGAGGTAGATTTTCCTTACGAATGGGATGAGGTTTGTTATATATATATATATTGTACATATATATATATATATATAGATGATGATTATGTTAGTACGCAAGGACGTGAGTGTTTTTCTTCCTGTGTTCTAGGGGAGTGAGTTATGAGTATTCCTTGGTGCTAGTGACGTATTTGATTCCTGTGGATATTAGAGGTGAGTGTGATTCCCTCTGTTTAGATTTTCTGGTTAGCGTTGTGAGCGCCGGATGATTGTGAGATTGGACATGAGTGTCGTGTACCTAGTGTATGTTGGTGAGAGTAGTGTAGACTACCGGTGTTGATACGTGGAGTACGAGTCTTAGTCATATCCTATAGGCTCATGTTGTGTATTTATATATATATATAGATGTATATATATATATGTCCCCTATATACTTACGTACGATAGTATACGAGCACGTACCTTGGGTTTTCGTGGCTGGGTTATGTTGTAGGCTATGTATCTCACTGGGTGGTTTAGAATTACCTAAACTATTAGAGGATGTGGTAGTTAGAGTATCCTTTCCCACTGAGCTTATTTGCTCACAGGGGTATTTCATTTGCCCCCTGGTATTCCCAGGCCAGGTTACAGGAAATATACGGCTATGAGCAGGATGCAGTGCAACGGTAGCTTTCTTTTATTTCCTGTATTTATTCTTTTAGGAGGTTATTGTATCTGTTCTGCACAGCTAGGTGTTTTCCTATATTCTTATTCGAGCAATTGTGGCTCTGTTGATTTTAGAGGGTTTGGAGAGGTCTTGGTTTCTTTCCACTACCTCGGCCCTAGTAGGATTGATGAATGTGGGGCTTGGAAGCCAGTGTTATTATCGAAATGTTATTTTCATGTTATTGTGTTGTGGTTGTGTATCCGGATGTTCCATTTACAAACGGAACTCTGCCGGATTTTCGTTAGATTCCGCAGCTTTGTTTATTATTCATTTGGGTATGAAATATACCGTTCCATCATTATTCCATACGTTTTCATGGCTAATGATATTTTAGTTGGTTGTTCATCATAATGATCACATCCTGGATCCTTGGATGTCCCAGTTCGGGAGTCTTAGGAATTTAGTGACGTGTCAGCATGATATTAGAGCATTTTTACCCTTTTGTGGGTGTTTGATGACAGAAGGTCATTTGTTCTCGTTTCTTTTTACTTCCGCATTCACTCCCTTAGTTCTTAGGCTCGGGTTTCGGAGTCCTAGGAATTTGGGGCATGACAATAATCATCTATACACTTAACCATACAAAGATGACAGTCAATATCCTTCCACCACTGGTGAGCTACTTTCACATCAGTAAACCCCAAAAACTCTGATGGATATCCCTTAGTGAAAGTATTCCGAATCTTCTCCCATGTGACAGGTTGTACTGCCAACTCAACAACAGGAGTCTACTGAGGATGCTGTTGATTCTAAAGTGTAGTCTCCACCCCTGTAGCAATAGCCTGAGCTATGATGGCTGTGAGGTTAAGAGGAAGTTTGGTATTGCCATCCTAAGCATTACCCTAACCCTGATTTGCATTCCTTCTCTTACGAGGTGGCATACTTAAACAACGATAACAAGTCATTAATACCACAATAACGGACTTAAAAGAGTACAATGAGTCCTAATTTTAGGATCTAAATATCATAATACCCAACCCAGAAAACCTAGCGAACACATTCCCTAGGACACTTGAACATGGAGTGCTCTGATACCAACTGTGATAACCCCTAATTTTCAATCATAGGTTGGCTAGGCCTATACCAAAAACTAAGGTGCATAAACACTCAATAATAAATAAGCACGGAAGCAAAAGACATATTTAAGAAAGAACAAAGTCTCAAAAGTTTAATTCTCATGAATAAACATATTCAGAAATCCGAATCCGCAAAGGGTACAACTCGGGAATCCCATATCTATGGACCCTAAAACCATGAAAGAAAATATAAGTCCAAAAGAAAATACTAATATAGAGTCCCTACACTGAAACAAAGCAAAAATCTGAATAACTCAAGAAGAAATGAGATAAACCCTCAACCCTGTGATTGGAACTGCCAAGGACCTGAAATTTTAACAATGATAGGTCAGACCCACAAGCAAATTAGACTCTACATGATCTTAAACAGAGTACCAATAATCCCATCATCTACCCACTATAAAAATAAAAGTAATACTATAATTCCTATAACTGTAAGTACTACACCTAAATAAATATCCCCTCGAAAATAGGCAAAACAAATAGGGTACAATCATAATTAAATAACAAGTCGATAAATAAAACAAATAAAGTACGACCAAAATAAAATCACAAGTCAATAGCTAGAGCAAATAAATGCAACAATAATTAAATTACAAAATAACAGATAAAATAAATAAAATGAAACAATATCTAAATCACAAATCTATACGAAACTTAACAATGCCTTTCAATTAACACGTACCAGACAACTTATCAATGTCGTAACTAGTCGACCATGGTACATATGAGATTGGCTTATTAGTCAGCTCATCGTGGTTTCCTCTATTCCTCAATAAAGTAAAAAAATAAAATACTAACACTAAACATATAAACACTATTTCAATTGACATTTGTAACCAATTTTATCAACTTAATCTAAGATAACCAAATTATCTTTTGTGGTTACTAATAACACTCATTATAATAAAAGTGATAAGATTTAATATTTTTATCTTATTTTTATTTTTATTTTGTTTTATAATTACTATGAGTATTTTTATTTCATTTTATAACCATCATTTTATATAAGTATATATATATATTAACCTTCTTTTATATTTTTTATTTTACACCTTTAACCAATCACATAATATATAAGTATATATATATAAGTACATATACAATCGGCACATTAATATAAATATCATATTAACATTAACAAATATATATACAAATATATCTACATATATACATTTAAGCATGTATTGCCATATTATACTACATTAAAAGGCACTGCTCCTAATGACACCATCACCCCAAGCTAACCCCACCTCAGCCGACATACATAGCTCCTCCTTTATGACTATTTATATATATATATATATATATTAGCTTTAGGAAATAGCTTCAATTTCCACACCACAGTTCACACATATACGTTATTCACATATATATTTTTATACGGAAACCAATCCAATCAATGACGGAAACTATGGGTTGAAGCAATTAATCCCAAGAACTATCAGTAGGGTCTGTCAAATTTTTTTGTGCACGAAGCAACCATGCTATATATACTGAAATCTACAGCGTAACACAGTTATATAAAACATACATATAACCCTCAACATATATATATGACAATATCGTCAATACAAGGACATATATATATATCGGTTCGATACAAATATATATATGCAGAAACGAAAAATAAAAATTCAGGGGATATAAAAGATGCTATTACGATTCAAAGGGGAAGAAAAAAACATTTTATTTCCTTATACTACGAGTCACACACAACTGCATATGAATCATTATTTTCTCCCCTTCTTTTCTACGCGGCTCTATACTCTCCCTCTCTATCATAGTCTGATAGAAAGGAAGTACTATAGGGTTTTCTTTATTTATATATATATATTTCATAATTCCCATGGGCCCAAAAATATTATATATATATAATAACCCAAAACAGATTTAGTAGTGATCCATTAGGCTTATAAGCCCAACTCATACTATTTAATTAAATAAATAAAATTCATCCAAATTAATTTATATATATATACATTTATTTTCTTTTTCACAAAATCACGGGGTATTACATTCTCCCCCCCCCCCTAATAAAGGAATTCCGTCCTCGGAATTCATCACATACCTGAACTAAATAGCTCTGGATATTTTGCACAAATTTCATATATCCTTTCCTAATTGGATTCTGCCTCATTGTGATGGCTCCACTAAACACGCACAAGAGGAAATGATCTTCGTACAAAGAACATGTTCCTTATGATCAAGAATGTGATCAGGCTGCTCTACATAAATCACATCCAACTCCAACTCGATCTCTCCCACATAAATATGCTAATATATGTCCCCATCCTGCAGAAATTTTCCTAACATAGAGACATGCAAAATATTATGCATCATGTGCATATGATCTGGCAGTGCTAAACAATACGCCACTGGTCCTATCCTATCAGTAATCATAAATGAACCCATAAAATGAGGTGATAATTTCCCCTTCTTTCTGAACCGCATTACTTCTTTCATGGGAGACACCTTGAGTAAAACTTGATCCCCCACTCTAAACTCTAAGGCTCGAGTTCGCTGATCATCATAACTCTTCTGCCTACTCTGGGCAGTCCTCATACGGTCCTGAATAAGGGCAATCTTCTCTGAGGTGTCCTTGATGAACTCAGGACCCAGTAATCTGCTCTTTCCAACCTCAAACAAACATACCGGAGATCTACATGGTCTCCCGTACAGTGCCTCAAATGGTGCCATATCAATAGTTTTTTGATAACTATTGTTATTGGCAAACTCTGTAAGTGGAAAATAAGACTCCCAATTGCCCTAAAAATGAAGGACACAATCTCGAAGCATATTCTCTAAAATCTAGTTAATCCTCTCAGTCTGACCATCTATCTATGGAAGATAAGTTGTATTAAGGTTCAACTTTGTACCCGAAGCCTGTTGAAAGCTCGCCCAAAACCCAGATACAAAGTTCGGATCTCTATCCGATATAATAGATAATGGAATTCCACGAAGCTTCACTATCTATGCAATGTAAAGCTTCGCCAACTACTCCGAAGTGTAATCTGAGCGAACTAGTAAAAAATGGGCAGACTTTGAAAGTCTATCAACTATCACCCAAATGGAGTTATGGTTCCGGTGTGAGGTAGGTAACCCCTCAATGAAATCAATAGAAATGCTCTCCCATTTCGACTCAGGCACATGAAGTGGCTGCGATGCCCATGGTGATTTCGGTTGATCGATTTTAACCATCTAGCAAGTACTACACTTAGAGACAAATATGGCTATGTCTCTCTTTATACCAGCCCACCAAAACTAGCATTTTATATCCTGGTACATCTTATCCCCTCCGGGATGCACTGCAAATGGAGAGTTATAAGCCTCTATCATCATATCTCTCCTCAAGTCATCAATATGAGGAACAAAGAATCCACTATTGTATCTCAACCCCCCCTCTAAACCAATTGAGTAAAATGGAATCTATCCTGGTGCCAACTCTGCAACTCAATCCATACACTATTGGTCTGCCTGTTGGGCCTCAATCACTTTTCGAATGATAACATGTGTCACCACAACACATGTCACAAAAGTGTCAGCTAACTCATCAATTAACCTCAGTGCATTCTAGTCAGTCTCGAATAAGGCTGAAAGACTAGCATAGGGTCGACGACTGTGGGCGTCTACCATTATATTAGCCTTCATTGGATCATACTGAATGGAGAAATGATAGTCCTTCAAAAATTCCAGCCGTATGCGCTTAAAGGAGGGGCTATGTTTGTCAGCTGAGGTGGGGTTAGCTTAGGGTGATGGTGTCATTAGGAGCAGTGCCTTTTAATGTAGTATAATATGTACATGCTTAAATGTATAGAGCCGCATAGAAGAAAGGGGGAGAAAACAGCGATTCATATGTAGTTTTAGCCTTCCCCGTGATTCATATGAATCGTTGTTTTCTCTCCCTCTTTTCTACATGGGCCCAAAAATATTTTATATATATAATAGCTCAAAACTGATTAAGTAGTGATCCATTAGGCTTATAAGCCTAACTCATACTGTTTAATTAAATAAATAAAATTCATGCAACTTAATTTTTATATATATACATTTATTTTCTTTGTCACAATATCACGGGGTATTTCAGTTACAAAATCACAGGGTATTACAGTAGGTGTGAATGGTTTAGGTAAAGGCAAAAAAATTTCGCTATTGTATTGACACTAACATCGAAAGGCCGTACTTTGGAGTCTAAACAAATTCGGAGGATGAGTTCTCCTTTGGTAGTGTGCCCCATAGTGGAATAGAATTTTTTCACAATTTGGGGCTATGTTACTATAGTTGTTGGTTTTAATAAGCCGGTTAGTCATCGAGCCTCCAACAGATTAAAACCACTTTGCATTCTTGGGGTATTTATGACCTCTTCATCATAGATAACTTCATATGCTAACGAACTATACCCATGAATTGGTGAAACTTGTGTTGGTTTTGGGGAAATAGTAGTATATCCCATAAGTTATTCTTCCTTGGGATAGGTTGAAGAACCTACTGACTCTATTATCCTATCTTCATCATTTAAAATTACTACGGGTGTAGTGTTGATAGAAGCTCTGTGAAAAGTAGATCTACATGTTGATCTCATTGTGAATAAAGAACTCTAGGGAGAATGATTATTACTAATACTAAGGCTCTATATTTATAGATTTTAAATCAAGTCCTCATTAGGAGTGGAATGATTCAATTTACTGCACAAATATGGAATCGAAATCATTAGAATGGAAAGTTTTGAAATGGTAAGTAGCTTTAATGCATTTTTTCCATGGTTGAATAGGATTTCAGTATTTATGGAAACTTTTCTAGAATTCTATTGTCTATAATATAAACATATAAAATCTATATAAAACTAGTATAATATCTAATTTTAAATCATAAATTAAGAAGAAAATAAAAATTAGTAAGTGTATTTTTTTTTTACATTTTTTGAAAATAATTTTCAGGATCCACCGAGTACTCAGTGGGGAAACTACTGAGTACACAGTAGTCCCTGTACCGAAATTTTCCAAAATTTATTTTCTTTAATATGTATATATATATATATATATATATATATATATATAAGATAAATAAGAAATTAGTATAAAAAATGTAAATAAAATATTTGAAATGAAATAAAATAAAAACATATATAATACATAAATAATTATATAAAATTAATTAAAATAAAAGTATATATTTATATAAATTAGAATTTTATAAAAAATATTTTTGAAAAATCGTACCCTCCCCCTAACTTATATCGTTATGTCCTTATAATTTAAAATAGATAAAATCAAAATAATTTGTTCGATAAATACCAAAATATCCATTTTCATTAATTTTCTACTACCTCTGTCCCATATTAGTTGTCTACTATTGGAACATTACTTGTTCCAAAATACTTGTCCAGTTTGAATTCCAATGTAATTTAACCTTCCACTTTCCCTAACTACCCTTCTTCCACTAACTTTAAACAAATACCGGACCCCGCTATAATACTATATCATTAAGGGAAAAATTACAAATTGCACACTAGTCAACCCAAATCAATAAAATGTTAAAAATTCAAAATTGGACAACTATTGTGGGATGGAGGGAGTAATATTTTTCGTTGGAGTTGGAGTACAAAAATGCAAATAAAAAGAAATAAAGCAAAAGGTACAAAATAACGATTCATGGCTCGGCCTCAGGTAATATCTAGAACATAAATCTATGCCAGCTCATTATCGATTACTCTCAAAATCATAAGAATCGGATGGTGGTGGTGGTGGATGAGAAATGGAGCTGACACCTAATCGCTCTAAGATCACCTGAAATCCACGAGCCATCTCTGCCTAGATCTCATCCTGCTCATGAAGAATCTGCTCCTTACGGGCTACCATATCTACATACTACTCCCTAGACAAAGTCACTGTCTCTCTCTATCTAGGGGCCTGAGGTCTCTCCTATCAGTAGCCTCGTCTTCACCATCACCCTATCCAGTTGCTGCCTCCGAGTCCTCAAAATCATCCTCCTCCTCAAAATTATCGGCGAGTGAACATCTCTCACCTCCTCACCCTCAACAAATTGAATATCCAAATGGCAAAGAATGTCGGTGATCAGAGTGGGAAATGGATGTAGCCACTTATTCAACTTCACCGCCGATAAGTCCCGTACCACGGTGTCCATGATATACAAAATAATGCGGGGTATCGAGACCCAATGCTTGGCCTCAAATGCATAAAGTGTATTCAAAAGTAAACCCCGTCTCTCAGTGCTATGTCCTCGAGGGTGTACCTGATTATGGAGAACCGTGTCCAAAAACCATAAACTTAGCTGGAAACAAATTTTCTCAGCGCATCTTGCGCTCTTCAGGTCCCCATATCGCCCTTGGCACATCCACTCAACTATAGCATGAACATTGGGGAATGACTCGGGTGGTGGTGAGAACTCTACCTGTAAATCCTCTGGACACTCATCCGGGATACCCCAAACTGCAACAATGAGAGCGATATCAACTATGAAAGCTCGATCCCTTACTCTCGTAGACAAACCGGTCACCACATCAAGAACGAGGTTACGATAAAACTCGCGAACCATCTCCGGATAGAACACAGGGGACACCGGTGTCAACAATGGTTCTAATCATCGATCGTTGAGCCACATGACGGCTTTCCTAGAATTCCTCTTGAATCAAAAGTCAGTGTATTTTAATGTCCACTTAATGAGAAAGTCTTTGCTTAGCCCCAATTCCTTCACCTCGCAGCACGCCTCGGCCCCTCATTGGGCCGCTAGTGCACGCATTTCTGCAACTACCTTCGATACTTCTCCTCTCTCCACAGTCCTACTCCTCTTCTTGGGTGCCATTGGAATGATTTTGAGGTGTGTATAGACGTGCATATGTATGGGTATATATATAGGTTCGAAAATGGGATAGAAAAGAGGGATTTTAGCTCTGATTGGAGTGAAATAAATGGTGGGTTTTCGTCGGATTAGGGCAAGAACGATGATATGGGACTTGATTTGAGATAAAATGATAAAAAAAAATTGAGGATTTTGGAAAGAAATGAAGGTATATTTAGGTTTGTATGTGTATATAGGTTCAAACTAGAGGGGAAGAAAGAATTTTGGTTCGAATCAACTGAAATAAGTGATGGGTTTTGATCGGATTATGGCAAGGATGATAAATATGTGAATGGTTTGGATTGAAATAAACAAAAATAGTTGATTTAGAGAGGAAAACGAATGTGCATATATATATTTATGTGTATGTATATATATAGAAAGATATATGCGTTTATAGCTCTATTGGAGGTGCGATCCTTGTTGGATCAAGAGCGATGAGAGTATACAAAGGTTAGGATTAGAGTATTGGAGACAAAATGGAAGTTTAGGCCCTGTTTGTTTGTTAGTCTTTAGGGGTTTTGTTTTGTTTTGTTTTTGTTTTATAAACTAATTTATGTTTGGGTAAGATAGTTTTAGGTTTTTAAGACAAAATATTTCAAAACCTATTAAAACCAAACCCTTCTTTTTGTAAGTGATGAAAGACCAAAAAAAAGTTGTCTTTCTTGGTTTAACCCACCTTTTTTGCCTTTTCTTTCTTTTTCTCTCTCTCTCCCCTATATATATATATATATAAATATATATAAAATAAAATATAAAATTAAAAAATAATATATATAGAATAATATATATTTTTTATTTTATAATAATATTAATAAAATAATATTATTAAATATATATAAATAATATATATATATAAATATATATATAATTAAAAAATAATATATAGAATATATTATATATATTTAATAATATATTATAAATATATATATTTAATAATATTATTTTATTAATATTATTATAAAATAAAAAATATATAAACTAATATATATATAAAGTTTTTGTTTTCTCAAACCAGACCAGAAAGACCAAACCGCTTATCAAACAAAGTTTTAGATTCAAGACAAGACCAAACAAGATCAGACAAAACCAGACAAAACCAAACTAGACAAAACCAGACAGAACAAAACCAGACAAGACAAGACCAGACAAATCCCTTTCCAAACAGGCCCTTAGTGTGATTTGAGAGAGAAAGAGTTGAACCCTAATATGAACGGCCGAGTTGCCCGGTTCAGTTCGAATTTCAAGTCACCGAGTACTCGGTAGTTCATAGTTGCTAAGTAATTTTCTAATCCTCCTTCTGTTTTCTGAATCATTTCTTTCAACTCAAATACTTTTTTCGTATCTTACCACCTATTCTAAACTTAATTTAAACATAAACTAATTATAATAGAACTAAAATTATTCAAAAAAAAAGTAAAATAATAAAAACCTTATTATTACATACCCGTCTAAGAAAACATGAACTTCCTTAGCCAGTGCCTTTATTTAACGTCGTTGGCTCGACGTTTATAGATATTCTAACAGGTTATCATACGTGGGATCGACCAAATTGATAGATTCCACTCATCCTAACTTCGGGTTGAATTCTACACATCTTTTGAGTCATTGACCATTTACTTTAAATCGTTTACCTTTCTTTGGTTCCTATAGTTCCATCGCTCCATAAGGAAACACAGTAATTACGTTATATGGTCCATCCCATCTTAAACGGAGTTTATCGGGAAATAAATTTAATTGAGTATTAAATAGCCATACTTTATGACCAGGTTCTTGGGATTTTCTCTGAATATTTTTATCATGGAAAGCTTTCGTCCTTGCTTTATATATTTGTGCATTCTTATATGCATCATTACGAATCTCCTCCAGTTCATTGAGTTGAAGTTTTCGTTTAGAGCATGCTTCTTTTAAATCAAAATTTAGTCTTTTAATGGCCTAGTACGCTTTATGTCACGCCCCAAATTCCTAGAACTCAGAAAACCAAGCCTAAGAACTAAGGGAGTGAACGAAAGTGAAAGAAATGAGAACCAATGACATTCAGTCATCAACACCCACAAAAGGGTTGCAATGAATACTCAGATACCATGCTGTCACGCCCCAGAAAGGGTGACGCAAGCCAAACGACCACTAGAGTCAACAATAACAAGAATATACATGGAGTAACAATGAAAAATATACTCTATGCCAAAAAGAATACTATAACTCAATAGTATCCTCAGATACCAACAGACACGCTCCTAAATCCATAAGACTCCCGAACTGGGACATCCAAGGAATCCAGAATGTGATCCCTAACATGAATGACCAACTAAGAGATCATTAACCATGAAAACATACTGGTTGATGATAGAAATGGTATATTTAATACCCAAATGGATAATAAACAAAGCAGCGGAATCTAACGAAAATCCGGCAGAGTTCCGTTTGTAAATGGAACATCCGGACAACCAAACACAACACAATAACCTTCCCAAAGCAATTCAATAATCACAATGGCTTCCAAGCCCCACATTCATCAATCCTACTAAGGCCGAGGTAGTGGAAAGAAACCAAAACCCCTCCAAACCCTCTAACATCAACAGAGCCACAAATGCTCGAATAAAAATACAGAAGAGCACCTACCTGTGCGGAATAGATACAATACATCCTGAAAGAATAAATACAGGAAAAAATAAAGAATACATCAATAGGGATATGCCAACAGACTGGCTCCCAAAAAAAATACATGATAATCCCCCAAAACATGGGTAAAGAAGCTAATAGAAGAATACTACCATCCCCAACCCAGTCGTGCTGCAACCGTAACAGCATCACCCAACGCAACTCCAAACCTGTAACAAGAAAACCAAGGACAACTGCCGTTGCACCGCATCCTGCCCATAGCCGTATATTTTCTGTAACCTGGCATGGGAATACCAGGGGGCAAATGAAATACCCCTGTGAGCAAATAAGCTCAGTGGGAAAAGATACTCTAACTACCACATCCTCTGGTAGTTTAGGTAATGCCAAACTATATAGCAAGATACATATATAGCCCAACTAATCCCATCCACGCAAAAACCAAGACACGCTCATATACCGTACGTAAGTATATAACAGGGATACATATATATATATATACAAGTATACATGTATAAGTATGCAACCTGAGTCTACAAGGTACAACTACGGCTCATACTCCAAGTACCAAAACCGGTAGTCTACACTACTCTCGCCGACATATACTAAGTACACAACACCTGAGTCAAACCTCACAAATCATCAATTACTCACAACACAAATCAGAAGATCCAACAGAGGAGATCACACTCACCTCTAATATCCACAGGAAACAAAATCCACCACTAGCATCAAGGAAGGCTCAAATCCCACACCCCGATAACACAGGAAGGAAAACACCCACGTCCTTGCGTACTAACACAACCATCATCAATATATATATATATATATATATATACACAATATATATATATAACAAACCTCATTCCATTCCTAGAGAAAGTCTACCTCTCAAGTACTGGGTCACCTCAATCATATCACTTCCTCAATACAATGAATCACATCACCACATTAACCTCATAACACTATCATCAATAGGTTTAATCAAATCCCTAACACTCTCATTATAGATGAAGAAAACCACCACAAGTGTTTAGGGAACCAACCGAACAAGGAAAACCAAAAATGAATGGCCGAGAGTAAAGCTTATAAAAAGATGAATCCCAAGGATTCAATAGTTTTTAAGAAAAAGGTTTTAAAACTCGAACCAATCCATTTGGTATCCATGCCCCTAACGTAAGAAAGCTCAAGTCACCTAGGTAGTAACATCAGATAAACAAGAAAAAGAGAAGGGCAGCACTATCGAATTTTCTATGTGTTTTTGAATTTTATATTTATTTTTGAATTTTATAATGTATGTGTGCACTGAACAACACCAAGCCTCATACACGAGACTTAGAATGAACCGAAGAAAATGTGAAACAAGGAACCACCTTTCAAAACACCACAGGTTGAGATTTTGAGAAAGAAGTCTCAAAATCTCAGAATCTCGAGACAAGTAATGAAATAGTTTTCTTTTAGGAAACCATACAGTAAAAATGACCGTCTTGCCCCCGGTCTCCATCAGTTGCCATTACCGGCTTGTAGAGTTCAAAACCTTTTTAAAGAAGATCCTAAGATCTTTTATAAGTATTAAAACTTTTCATTTCTATGGGGGTAGGCGAAAACGGGTTTTTCCTTTTAAATATAAAGAATTTATTTTAAGACTTAGAAAACACCGTTTTCGAAATGACAGCCACATAAGAATGAACAACTCCATGGATTCCTATAATGCCCAAAAGGACAGTAAAGGAAGAACAACACGTTGGACTCACGGAAGATAACCATCCGTTTCCAACTCCACCGAATCAAATGACAACACATGGAAGAGGTTCGGCAACATGCCGTAACCGACAACTCAAGGAATGACATAGGAGTCAACGACTACGTATTAGCGTATAAAACACAGTACAAAGGATGCTTAGGGGAATGAACTAAGCACTAGAACCAAGACTGTCAAGCTACAGTACATTGAGTACTTAATAAAGTCACTCAATCATAACCTCTTCTCACCAATCAAAATCTCAACTACAGTTGATAGCCTATTCCTCAAAAGTGAAAGACACCTAAAGGTCCATACTACAACTCACAATCTCATCACCCGCCTTCTCGAAGGCCCTAATTCATAACTGATACTAAAATCAATCTCTAACCTCCAATCTCTAACAAGGTTACACAGCTAACCACAATTACCAAACTATTAACAACAATCACAAGACCATTAACCACATTCTCTAAGGCCTCAACTCAAAATCAAGCCTACGGTCCACCACTAATCTCAACCAACCACATAAGTCACAACGTCAATATACCTAACCTCCCCTGAAGGCATAAATGTATATGACAACAAGTATAAAAATTATAATTCGTTATACCTTTTTAAATTACCACATTTACTTCGTGTTTCACATTAATCACTTTCAACTGAGCATTTTATAAAATATGAATTTATTTTACAATATTCATAGATAATCATGCTCCAACATCATATGTAATATAGCACATATACATGTCAATTGGGTTCACATAAATAGTATGCAGTGTTATGTGACTCAACACCCCACGTGATACACACACGAAAACACACCCTTCCCAAGGGTAACGGATCCTTCTTCACAATTTCCCTGAGGATACAGGCTCACTAGGAAATGTAGACTTATCGTACCGTCCTTCTCAAGTGCTTTACACTTTTTATCAAAAAGACGTCACCACGACCCCAGTCAAGCACATAGGCTTTGGACGATGAGTCCTCCCCTATCACATCTGCGTTTCTCGGATTATTAGTCTCGTGGGAGCAAGAAGCACCCCCTGACTAGTTGTTACGACGATCCAAACACAAATGTCTACCCGCACGCAAACGGAAGTAGACCACACCAAATGAATCTCTGCAAATGGTGAACACATGCACTACATGCACCAACACCCATGTCTCACAATACATGGTGTACGCAATAAAATCATGTCTCAACATAAATATGTCATGCATCATATTTATGAAAATACCCACATGGTAATATCAACATAAATCTCAAATCTCTGTACATGCTTTTAAAAATATATTAAAGCATTTAAATCAGGAGAAAATAGATTCATGTTCTAAACAATATATTTTCTTTAATTATTTAGAAAATATTTAAATTTCAATTGACATGTCTCTTTAAAATAATTTAAACAATTATTTCACGTATACCAAAAGGATCCTAGCATATCGTCTAAGCTTTTCGAATCTCTAATAACCCATTTAAATTCGTAAGGGTTTCTAAGCCGTCTATTCTTATTTAATTTAAATAAGAATATTATTTAATCACATAGGAATAATTTAATAAATTTTCTTAAATTAATCCCTAAGTCCATTCCGATTCTAAACAATTTATAGATATTTTAACTAGCAATTTAATATATCCATATTAAAATAAATAAGGGTTTGCACCCCTAAACTACTTCAATAATGCGGAGTGAGAAATATAATTTCCCACCTAATTTACGTTTACCGAACAGCCCGAACCAGCACAGTACCGGCGCCCGAATATGAAGTCCGCCGACCAAAATCGTCCGAAAACTATTTCGAATATATCGAAATGTCCGTCTCGACAACCTATACGATATATACGAAGCCCATTAATAATAGGTTAATTAATTTGAGTAAATCTAAATTAACCCAAACGAAAACTATAACCTATAAACGCGATTTCCGGGCAAATCGTTCAACGTAAAATCACGAATTTAATGTATGATGAATACTACGTACACACGAAGCTACTCACCAAAAATCGGCTCAAACCGATCATCGGAAGGTCTCCAAAACATTGGCCGAAGCCCAACCGGACACGTCCCTACTCGCGTCCACGTGCAGTTGCCCAGCCGCGGCCTTGCCTTGCCCTTGCGCCACCGTGCGTGACCACCCAGCTCGCCGGCCGTCGTCTCCAACTATGCCGCCGCCTGCTACGCACGACCACCAACCGCTGCTGCTGCCAATCGCCGCAAGCCAGCGACCACCAGCCGTGTCCTCTCCGTTTGGTTCTCTCTCTCTCTCTCTCGCCTGACCGACGACAATGGTGATGAAGGGAGTGGATACACAGGTCTGTGTAGGAGTGGAGAGAAGAAATGAGAGGAATCGTGTGGCAGTTATTGTGCAGAGAAGAGAAGAAGAATGGTCTGTGTGTAACAGGTTGATTCGTGTAAACATATACATACATATGCTATAATTACACAACTTACCCACAAAACTTCCATAATTGCAAAATAACCCCACTTCAATATATATATATATATATAATAAATCCCAACAATTATCGGAACGCCCAAACATAATTTCGTAAGTCCGAAATAATAACGGGACGCCCAATTATATATATCGGGGTTTGGAACCCAACAACCAGAACACCGAGAAAGTAAATTAATACGTTTCACAGCAGATCCGTAAAAGTACTAATACTGTAACCGAAATAATCGAAACGATATCGTGTAGTCGAGAATAAGAACTCGCGTAGTCGTCAAAGAGAAACCGTAAAGTCATCCAGTCGACGTTAAACTAAACGCAAAAAATTTACAGGTATCAAATACCAAGAATAAATAATACGTCATGAAAAAGTGACGTCATTACTGGAATTAAAATTTAAATAATTTCAGAAAAAAGGAAAATAACACGGGGTGTTACACTTTATGTTCTAATTCAATAGGAAGATGACAAGCTTTTTCATAGACTAATCTGTCACCCCCCAAATTCCTAGGACTTCGAAACCCGAGCCTAAGAGCTAAGGGAGTGATTGCGAAAGTAAAAAGAAACGAGAACAATAACCTTCAATCATCAAACACCGACAAAATGATGAAAATGTCACGCTCTAACCATGTTGTCACGCCTCTAAAATACACGAAACTCTAATCTAGAGAGTCAGCGAATTTCCAAAGGTGACGTAAGTCAAGCGACTACTAGAGTCAACAACGACAAGAAGATACATGGAATAATCAATGAAAAATATACTCCATGCCTAATAGAATACTAGAATTCAATAGTATCCTCTGATACCAACTGACACACTCCTAAATCCCTAAGACTCCCGAACTGTGACATCCAAGGAATCCAGGATGTGATCCTTAACACGAATGACCAACTAAGATATCGTTAACCATGAAAATGTATGGATTAATGATAAGAATGGTATATTCCATACCCAAATGAATGACAAAACTAAGCAGCGGAATCTAACAAAAATCCGGCAGAGTTCCGTTTGTAAATGGAACATCCGGACAACCAACCACAATACAATAACCTACCAATAGCAATTCGAAAATAACAATGGCTTCCAAGCCCCACATTCATCAATCTTACTAGGGCCGAGGTAGTGGAAAGAAACCAAAACCTCTCCAAACCCTCTAACATCAACAGAGCCACAAATGCTCGAATAAGAATACAGAAAAGTGTCTAACTGTACAAAATAGATACAATAATATCCTGAGAGAATAAATACGGGAAATAAAAGATACATCAATAGAGATAGGCCAACAGACTGGCTCCCAAAAGGAAATACATGATAATCCCACAAAACATGGGTAAAGAAGCTGACAGAAGAATACTACCGTTGTAACGTCCGGTATTTTTACGTGCTAATTTAAAATTTTTATTTTCATTTATTTATTAAACAATTAATTGCTTATGTGTTTATGTGCCTAACATGTTGACGTGCTTATGTGATTTATACGAAACTGAAATTTTGAGTTACATGTTATATGTTATTTTTCATTTCGTGAATACTTGAAATTAATTGAAACGTTGGAAAATAAATAAACGACAAAAGCGTAAACTAGAAATTTTCCATGTTTGAGTTAGTGGGTTTTGTAGAGAATTATTGACTAAGTGTTGGGGAGATGTAGAATGGCAATATTGTAGTTGTGTAGAAGACTTGGGCAAAATAGTAAATTGGGTCCATAATGGCAAGGGTTGTGATTAAGTTATAAAGGGGTGGGTAGCTTAGACATTTCACTACCACCTTTAGTGTTGTCTTCCTATTAGCCATTGGATCATCCTCCATTTAACCATCTTAAATTCTAGCCATTGGATTGAGAGGTGCATTATTGGTATCTCTACACAAGAGTAAAGTCTTGCTAACCCACAACCCATTTCCTCTCATTCTCTACACTTCACACGTTTTTTTTTTTCTTTCCTTTCTCTCTTCTTCCCCAATTTCCTTGTTACGTTTCTCTCTCTCTTCCTCCATGGATGCACAAGACTTTCGCTTCTAGTCTTGTTGATGATAGCTTGAAGCTTGGGTCTTATTGGTGCTTCATTGTCTACAATTGGTGTTGATGATTGGTAAGTTCTCTCACCATTTCCCTTGATTTCTCCATTAAATTGAAAACCTAGCTTTTATTTCCTTGGAATGATTTCTTTTATTCCCATAAAATTTCGGAAATTCCATGGTTATAATTGTTGTTGGTCCATTTTGTGACTCTCCCTTCCATTGAATTGTTATTAGCTTGAGAAGACTTGAAAAAGCTAATTTCGGGAATTTCATTGCTTCAAGCTTGCTTGATGTCCACATTGTGTATCTTGTGTTGAATTTATTGGTGAGTTCCTTTCCTCTTGATTCTTTTTTTTCTTTTATTTTTTTTTTCGAAACCCTAGTTTAGCCATTTTGGGGGTTTTTAGCTTTACTTTGAATTCTTGATTTTAAAACTTTGTAGTTTCCACCTCACACCTTGGATTTTGCTTATGTTTGTTCCTATGGCTTGTTCTAGGTCCAAACGTTGTGTTTGTAGTTGGAACTTACCATTTTAACCTCCAAATGACCATTTTACCCTTGGTTGAACTTAGGGTATTCCTACGTTTCGGTTAAGGTACCGTTTGTTTCGGTTTACCTTCTTTTGATCTCGTGTTATTCTTTTAGCATCCTTGAGATGTTTTATTTCTATCTTACCCTTGTACGGGTATTTGATGACTCGAGGGATTTTATTTCATTTTTATTTCTTCCGCATTCACTCCCTTAGTCCTTAGGCTCGGGTTTTGGAGTCCTAGGAAATTCGGGGCGTGACAACTTGGTATGAGAGCATGTTCTTTCTCTATGGGACGATGGGCGAGGGTCGTTATCGCTTTACATTTCTTGTTTGCCTTTATGTTACATGTTTATGTGTTAGTTCTCATCTCTTGTACGTCGTTAACTTATGCTTGGGTTGGCATGGCTTTGTGGTTTTGTTTGGCGTATTATACTTGTAATTGTGCCTTATATGTTTAGTTATTGTCATGTAGAGAGCATGCCGCCACGTAGAGGTCGACCGCGTATCGTTAGAGAGGGTGACGCTCCGGATCATGTACCTCCGGTTGTGGACGAGAATGTGCCAGTACATCCCGATGTTGGGGAGCGTGTACCAGCTGCACCTTTCATGGATGGTGGGCAGTTTGTACGTGCTTTAGCAGTGGCTATGGCACAAATTCCTCAGAGACAACATGTTGAGAATGAGGGTTCGCGTGCTCAAAGGGCTCTCCGTGATTTCTTGAGGTTGGACATACCTACCTTTGTGGGTGGTCCGGATCCATTATTGGCCGATGATTGGTTGGAGCAGATAACCAATGGATTTGACATTCTCAGGGTGGTTGAGGATGATGTACGGGTCATGATTGCGTCGTTTCGACTTACGGGCGATGCTAAAAATTGGTGGAAGTCTGTCACAAATACGAGGGACATTCGAACTATCACATGGGTGGAATTTCGCACGCTTTTCATGGATCAATATTTTCCACATCTTGCTAGGATGAGCATGAGGGACCGGTTAAATGAGTTGGTTCAGGGTGATTTATCTGTGACCGAGTATGAGCTTCAATATACCAGTTTATCTCGATTCGCACCAGAGATGGTGGTGGATGATGAGGTCAAAGGCCGACGTTTTGTGAGGGGTTTAAGGGGAAATCTCAAGTCGAAGATTTCTGTGCTTACTATGCCGACGTACCGCGAGGCCGTTACAAAGGCATTGTTTGCTGAGGAAGATGCAAGAGAGGGCCGACTAGCTCGTGAAGCTAGTGACAAGAGCTTCAGAGATTCTTCTTCTTCGGGTTTTGGGAACAAGAAGAGACAGCGCGAGGGCACTTCAGCCCCGGTAGCACAGCAGCAGCCACAACAGTAGCGTCCGGAACAGTCTGCACCTTCTTCTAGGACATCTACGGGTTCTACACGCCGGGATGTGTATTGCTTCCAGTGTCGTAAGCCAGGCCATACGAAGCTATTTTGTCCGTCTCATCGTCAGACATGGAGTGGTAGTTCAGTGCGTGGTCACGGTTGCTTTCAGTGTGGACAGTCGGGTCACATCGCCAAGAATTGTCCTCAGTTGAGCAGTGGTACTCCCATGGGTTGGACTGGACAGCAGTCTAGGGCTCCTTAGTCGACAGGTCAGTTTGGGTACAGAGCACCACAGCAGCCAGCACCATCTGCTTCGGGTTCTCAGGCTAGGACATCTGCATCTACTATCCAGCAGCCTCCACGTCCTCAGGGCCATGCTTATGCAGTCACCGCGGCAGCCGATTGTAGGGCAGGACCATCTGTTGTACGAGGTACATTTCCCGTGTATGGTTGTTGGGCTCGTGTTCTCATTGATTCGGGAGCTTCACATTCTTTTATTGCTTCTACTTTTGTATCTGTTTTGGGTATACCTATTTCCTATCTTGATGTGGCATTATGTGTTGACACTCCGGTTAGTGGTAGTGTGTATTTGTCCCAAGTTTGCCGTGAGTGTGAAATTGTGATTTCCGGATGATCGTTGAGATTTGACTTCATTCTCCTGGACATGACGAGCTTTGACGTCATCTTGGGCATGGATTGGTTATCTACTTTCCGTGCGCAGATTGATTGCTTTAGAGGTCGTGTGTCAGTGAGCACGCCTAAGGGCGAGCGGTTCCACTTCTTTGGTGATCGCAATGACTCCTCCATTTCTTCCTATTGTTTATGGGGTCGAAATGTATCCAATTTTCTTTTGGCAAGTTTATTGTCCGATAATGAGGTTCATAGCCACGTTGGGGTACCGCGTGTGGTGGACGAGTATTGGGATGTCTTTCCCGATGACTTAACTTCTTTGCCTCCGCATCGCGAAGTGGAATTTGCTATTGATCTTACACCGGGTACCGATGCTATTTCTATGGCACCATACCGAATGGCACCAGCTGAGTTAGAGGAATTAAAGAAACAAATCGATGATCTCGGTTCGAAGGGATTTATCCAACCTAGTGTTTCGAATTGGGGTGCTCCGGTCCTTTTTGCTATGAAAAAGGATGGTTCACTACGGTTATGTATTGATTATCGTAAGTTGAACCGGGTGACGATCAAGAACAGATATCCATTGCCACGGATTGACGACTTGTTCGACCAACTTAAGGGGTCTAAGTTTTTCTCTAAGATTGACTTGAGATCCGGTTATCATTAGTTACGGGTCAGGGAAGTAGATATTCCAAAAACAGCCTTTCGCACTCGTTACGGGCACTTTGAATTTCTAGTGATGCCTTTTGGTTTGACTAATGCACCGGCGACATTCATGAGTCTTATGAATCGTATCTTCCACGAGTTCTTGGATAGATTTGTCGTAGTATTTGTTGATGACATTCTAGTGTACTCTACTACGGAAAGGGAGCACGAGGTTCATCTTAGGACCGTTCTTCAAATCCTAAGAGAGCACCGATTGTATGCTAAGTATGAGAAATGTGAGTTTTGGCTTCAAGAAGTTAGATTTTTGGGGCATGTAGTTTCCGGAGGCGGCATTTCAGTTGATCCTTCGAAAATAGAAGCGGTGATGAATTGGAAGCGGCCGACTAATGTTTTTGAGGTTCGTAGTTTCCTTGGCTTAGCGGGATACTATCGGCGATTCGTGAAGGACTTTTCTCGTTTAGCGGTTCATATGACTCGCCTCACACGAAAGGGTATCAAGTTTGTGTGGGATGACAAGTGTGAAGCGGCCTTTAGTGAATTGAAGACACGGTTGACTACGGCTCCGGTTTTGATTATTCCCGAGCATGGTGTAGGCTATGTGATCTATTGTGATGCTTCTCACGAGGGACTAGGATGTGTACTTATGCAATCCGAGAGAGTTGTAGCTTATGGGTCTCGACAGTTGAAGACTCATGAGCGGAATTATCCTACACATGATTTAGAGCTCGCAGCGGTTCTTTTTGCACTTAAGGGATGGCGGCATTACTTGTATGGTGAGAGATTTGAGGTTTTCTCCGATCACAAAAGTTTACAGTATATCTTTACACAGCGGGACTTGAATTTACGACAGCGTCGATGGGTCGAGTACATGGAGGACTATGACTTTGCACTTCAGTACCACCCCGGGAAAGCTAATGTAGTGGCGGATGCATTGAGTCGCAAGTCACAGGCAACTTTATCTAGCATCTTTATTCGTGAGTGGCGGATGATGGAGGACATCGCTGAGTTGGGTCTTCAGTTCCGTGATAGTGGGGATTCAATGGTGACCTTATTTAGCATGGTGGCACAACCTTCACTTTTGAGTCGTGTGATTGAGGCTCAGGGGCACGATGACAGCATTACTTCGGTTCGCACTCGTATCGCTAGTGGCGAGGTTGTTGACGATTGGGTTTTGCACTCCGACGGAGGTTATCATTTTAGGGGTTTACTCTATGTACCACAGACTTGCCGTGAGGAGGTCTTACAGGAGTTTCACAGTTCCAGACTTGCAGTTCACCCAGGTGGCACAAAGATGTATCACAATCTTCGGCGTCACTATTGGTGGCAAGGAATGAAGAAATCAGTTGCAGATTTTGTGAGTCGTTGTCTTACTTGTCAGCAGGTTAAGGTTGAGCACCGAGGACCTGCCGGGTTGTTGAATCCGTTACCAATTCCTGAGTGGAAATGGGAGCATATTTGCATGGACTTCGTGACAGGGTTACCAAAAACGAGGAATCATAAGGATACAGTGTGGGTGATCGTTGATCGATTGACAAAGACTGCGCATTTTCTACCCATCCACGAGACAGATAATGTAGAGGTTCTTAGTAGGTTGTACGTGAAGGAGATTGTTAAGCTTCACGGGGTTCCGGTTACTATTGTTTCGGATCGGGATCCACGATTCACGTCACGATTTTGGCAAGCCTTTCAGATAGTTTTGGATACGCAACTACGGTTTAGTACCGCCTTCCATCCTCAGACGGACGGGCAGTCAGAGCGTACCATTCAGATTCTCGAGGACATGCTTCGTGCTTGTGCTATTGATTTCAGAGGCAGTTGGGAGGATCATCTTCATTTGGTGGAGTTTGCATACAACAACAGTTATCAGTCTAGTATTTAGATGGCACCTTTTGAGGCATTGTACGGTAGACCGTGTCGTTCGCCGACTTGTTGGGCCGAGGTTGGTGATGTTGCACTTTTGGGACCCGATATGGTTCATGAAGCAACCGAGAAGATTAGGATCGCTCGACAGCATTTGGTTACAGCACAGAGCCGACAGAAGAGCTATGCGGATTGACGTAGGCGTCCTTTATTCTTTGAGGCCGGTGATCATGTGTTTCTGAAGGTCCTTTATTCTTTGAGGCCTTTCGAGATTCTTGATCGTGTCGGCGAGGTAGCATACCGTTTAGCTTTGCCACCGGATTTATCGCGGGTTCATAATGTTTTTCATGTCTCTATGCTTCGCAAGTATGAGCCGGATCCATCTCATGTCTTGAGTTGGGTAGATGTCGATGTGGCCGAGGACGTGTCCTACGAGGAGCGACCTGTTAGGATCTTGGATGCTCGAGAGCAAGTTTTGCGGGGCAAAACTATTCCGTTAGTTAAGGTCTTATGGCATCATCGCGGAGTCGAGGAGGCGACTTGGAAGCGTGAGCGTGAAGTTCGGGAAAAATACCCGGACTTGTTTTCTACCTAGGTATGTCTTGATTTCGAGGATGAAATCTCCTAAGGTGTGTAGGTTGTAACGTCCGGTATTTTTACGTGCTAATTTAAAATTTTTATTTTCATTTATTTATTAAACAATTAATTGCTTATGTGTTTATGTGCCTAACATGTTGACGTGCTTATGTGATTTATACGAAATTGAAATTTTGAGTTACATGTTATATGTTATTTTTCATTTCGTGAATACTTGAAATTAATTGAAACGTTGGAAAATAAATAAACGACAAAAGCGTAAACTAGAAATTTTCTATGTTTGAGTTAGTGGGTTTTGTAGAGAATTATTGACTAAGTGTTGGGGAGATGTAGAATGACAATATTGTAGTTGTGTAGAAGACTTGGGCAAAATAGTAAATTGGGTCCATAATGGCAAGGGTTGTGATTAAGTTATAAAGGGGTGGGTAGCTTAGACATTTCACTACCACCTTTAGTGTTGTCTTCCTATTAGCCATTGGATCATCCTCCATTTAACCATCTTAAATTCTAGCCATTGGATTGAGAGGTGCATTATTGGTATCTCTACACAAGAGTAAAGTCTTGCTAACCCACAACCCATTTCCTCTCATTCTCTACACTTCACACGTTTTTTTTTTCTTTCCTTTCTCTCTTCTTCCCCAATTTCCTTGTTACGTTTCTCTCTCTCTTCCTCCATGGATGCACAAGACTTTCGCTTCTAGTCTTGTTGATGATAGCTTGAAGCTTGGGTCTTATTGGTGCTTCATTGTCTACAATTAATGTTGATGATTGGTAAGTTCTCTTACCATTTCCCTTGATTTCTCCATTAAATTGAAAACCTAGCTTTTATTTCCTTGGAATGTTTTCTTTTATTCCCATAAAATTTCGGAAATTCCATGGTTATAATTGTTGTTGGTCCATTTTGTGACTCTCCCTTCCATTGAATTGTTATTAGCTTGAGAAGACTTGAAAAAGCTAATTTCGGGAATTTCATTGCTTCAAGCTTGCTTGATGTCCACATTGTGTATCTTGTGTTGAATTTATTGGTGAGTTCCTTTCCTCTTGATTCTTTTTTTTCTTTTCTTTTTTTTTCGAAACCCTAGTTTAGCCATTTTGGGGGTTTTTAGCTTTACTTTGAATTCTTGATTTTTAATCGGTTGTTGCTATTAAAAATCACTAGTTAAGAATCCATACTTGTTTCAATGTTGCTTGAAGGCTTGGGAGACCTTTTACTCAAATTCCCGAAAATCATATTCTTGAAGCTCTCTTGGAAATTCTTGACTCGGTTGTTGTTGGCGTCTTGGACGGATTGCTTGCGCCCTATTGCTTATAAATTGCTTGGATTGAGGTAGGGGAAAAACGAGTTGCTTTCGTTTGTGTAAGAGGGTGTGTGCGTCTATGTGTATATATGCCGTATATATATATGCGAGTTGAGTCTCGACAACTTAGACGATGAATTAGGTCCCCTTGAAAAGCATGAGTATGTGATTTTAATGCTTGTTGTGAAATTATGAGCATGAGGTTAATTTAATTACAATATATTGCATAAAGAAATAAGTATGTATTGTGATGGAAATTGTGAACCTTGATTCAGTTGAGTGTGCCACATAGTGTGAAAACGTGGGTATTGGTTCCTACATTTTGCGTAAATTTTGTGAGAGTCGTCTTGTGTTTGGATCGTCGAAACAACTGGCCAGGGGGTGCTTCTTGCTCCCACAGAACTAAAAAGTTGAGAAACGCAGACGATAGGGGGAGGACATATCGTCTAAAGCCCTATGTGCGCGACTAGGTCGTGGAGAACGTATTCCTAGTAAATGTGTAAGTGTCAAAAGCACTTGGGAATGACGGGTGGATGAGTCTACTATTCCCTAGTGAGCTTGTATCCTCAGGGGAATGGTGGAGAATGATCCGTTCATCCTTGGGAAGGGTGTGTTTTTGTGTGCGTGTAATGGGGGTGTCGGTCACCTTCCATCTTAATTATTATACATATGTGATTGTGATTTTAATAATGAAAGCATGTTATAATTGTGATAAATTATATTGTGAGTATGTTGGAGAGCTTGATTGTTGGGTTTGATGGGGTTCCGGATTGGCGTGAGAGCCATGTGGAACAAGAGACCGACCTAGGAATTAGTTGCATGTACCTTGGGTGGGTTGTACCACTCGGACTACAGAGATTGAGGCAATGACGCTTCCTCTACTGGGCTAGTGAGCTCACCCCACGTTATATACATTTTTTTTCAGGTGATGATTCCCATTTGGGAGGCCCGTAGTCTTTCGGTAGAGACTCGGTGTTGGTTCCGTCCTTTTTTCACATACGGAGGCGGAGTTCTTTTGTAAAGCATTGATAGACGTTGTGTACACGTGCTTATTTTGTTTAGTGCTTCATTAAGTCAAAACTATTTTATTTTAATCCGGCTAGCATGTTAGCCGAGATGTTGGTGTTGATGTACATCCCTTGGAGCGCTAGGCGCGGGGAATATATTCTTTTGGGCATTTCGGTGTCGAATCGTGGAAACATGTAATTTTGAACAACTCTACTATGTTTCGCCTTAGGGCGCTATGATGAAAATATGGAACTCTTTCATTTGGAATTTGGAGTGTGGAATGAATTATTTGTCGTGAATGTGATTATTTGGTATTCGGCCGAAACGACGTTTTTCTAAGTTTTCAAACCAATCCTTTCGTTTTGGATGGAAAAACCCGTTTTCGCCTACCCCCGTAAAATTAATAAAAACTTGTGTTTTGAACTAATTTGAAGTTGTTTGAAAGAAATTGAGATTTTTGAGTCCGTGGTTTACTCAAACGGAAACCGCGGGCAAGACGGATGATTTTTACGAAAATTCAAGTAAATGATTTCGAGGAAATTAATTGTTTCTTTTTAGTTCTTGAGTTTCGGAAATATTAGTAGCATCTTATTAGTGTTGAGTTCATTTCCTTTATTCTATAAGTGTTCAGGATGATTTAGAGACCAATTTTCCCTTCTGCAGACTTGTAGTTGTGTTGAGTTTAAGGTAGCCGACCAAGTCTTCACCCTTCCATTTCAGTACATTTCTCTCTTGGCTGTGGCATGTTTTAGTCGACTCTTTCTTGTTTTAGTCGACTAGAACCCTCCTTTTAGTCGACTAGTGCTTTAGGTAGTCGACTAGAGCTTCATTTAGTCGACTAGGGCTTTGTGTAGTCGACTGAATCCTCAAACTCTCATTTCCGCAAGCTACTGACTGATCTAGTCGACTCAATACTTGTTTTAGTCGACTAGATACCCATTGTAGTCGACTAGAGGCTGTTTCAGTCGACTAGAAGCTCCTTGTAGTCGACTAAAAGTTCTTTCAGTCGACTACAACTCGCGCACTCTGCGCACAGTGTTCAGTATTTCGATCATATCTCGAGCTACGCTTGTCGGATGAATGTGTTCTTTAGCTTTTTAGAAATCTAAATTCAAGATCTTGCGTTTAGGCTTTTGAATCGCCTCATTTGAGTCAGTTTTGAATGAGTAATGGTCGACTGAAGTTGACGGTAGATTTTCAGACCTTAAGTGTGGAAATGCTGATTTCAAAACTTTGTAGTTTCCACCTCACACCTTGGATTTTGCTTCTGTTTGTTCTTATGGCTTGTGCTAGGTCCAAACTTTGTGTTTGTAGTTGGAACTTACCATTTTACCCTCCAAATGACCATTTTACCCTTGGTTGAACTTAGGGTATTCCTACGTTTTGGTTAAGGTACCGTTTGTTTCGGTTTACCTTCTTTTGATCTCGTGTTATTCTTTTAGCATCCTTGAGATGTTTTATTTCTATCTTACCCTTGTACGGTTATTTGATGACTCGAGGGATTTTATTTCATTTTTATTTCTTCCTCATTCACTCCCTTAGTCCTTACGCTCGGGTTTTGGAGTCCTAGGAAATTCGGGGCGTGACAACCGTCCCCAACCCAGTTGTGCTGCAACAGTAACCGCATCACTCAATGCAACTCCAAAACCTGTAAGAAGAAACTAAAGAAAACTACCGTTGCACTGCATCCTGCTCATAGCTGTATGTTTCCTGCAACGTGGCGTGGGAATACCAGGGGGCAAATGAAATACCCCTGTGAGCAAATAAGCTCAGTGGGAAAGGATACATTAACTACCACATCCTCTAATAGTTTAGGTAATGCTAACCCACCCAGTGAGATACATAGTCCACAACATAACCCAGCCACGAAAACCCAAAGTACGTGGTCACATGCTACCGTAAATGAATATATATAAGTATATAGGGGATATATATATATATATATATATTTATGCGTGTGTATATATATATACATATAAGTACACAATAAGAGTCTATAAGATATAACTAAGACTCATACTCCAAGTACCAACACCAGTAGTTTACACTACTCTAACCAACATACACTAAGTACGTGACCCTAAGGTCCAATCTAACAAATCATCCAGCGTTCATGACGCTAACAAGAAATTCCAAATAGAGGGAATCACACTTACCTCTAATATCCACAAGGATCGAAATCCACCACTAGTACCAAGGAATACTCATAACTCACTCCCCTAGAACACAGGAGGAAAATCACTCACGTCCTTGCGTACTAACACAATCATCGTCTATATATATATATAATAAACCTCATCCCATTCCTAAGGAAAATCTACCTCTCAAAGGCTAGATCACCTCAATCATATCACCATACCATAAATCAAATCGACCTCAAAATGCTATCATCAATAGGGTCAATCACATCACTAACACTCTCACTGTAGGCGAGGGAAACCACTCAACCAAATCACTAAGAGTACACGAACTCAACTCACCAAAACAACCACCTCAGGGTCACCGAAGCAAAACGAAGGAAAACACTTCCCAATGCTAAACCAACAGATAACCGAGACAACAATGTCAAGGCTAAACCACCACAAGTGTTTAGTGAGAACACCCGGACAAAAGAAATCAATCCACTCGGTATCCATGCCCCTAACACATGTGACAACTCAAATCACCTATGTGGTGACATCAACAATAAAGAAAGTGAAATCCAACACTATATGTGTGCACTGAACAACACAAAGCCTCATACAGAGACCTATAAATGATAGGAAGTAAAGGTGAAACAATGGAACACCTTTCAAAACTCTACAGGATGAGATATTGAGAAAGAGGTCTCAAAATCTCAGAATCCTAAGAAAAGTAATAAAATAGTTTTCCTTTTAAGAAACCACATAGTAAAAATGACCGTCTTGCCCCCAGTCTCCATCAGTTGTCATCACCGGCTTTTAGAGTTAAGATTCTTTTCAAAGAAGATCCTAAGATCAGTTTATAAGTGTTAAAACTTTTCATTTCCACGGGGGTAGGCGAAAACGGGTTTTTCCTTTTAAATATAAAGAGTTTGTTTCAAGGTTTAGAAAACACCGTTTTCGAAATGACAGCCACATAAGAATGAACAACTCCACGGATTCCTATAATGCCCAAAAGGACAGTAAAGGAAGAACAACACGTTAGACTCATGGAAGACAACCATCCGTTTCCAACTCCACCAAATCAAATGACAACACATGGAAGGAGTTCGGCACCACGCCGTAACCAACGAATCTAGGAATGACATACAAGTCAACAACCATGTACTAGTGTACAAAACACAGTACAAGGAATGCTTAGGGGAATGAACTAAGCACAAGAACCGAGACTGTCAAGCTACGGTACCTCGAGTACTAAATAAAGTCACTCAACCGTAACCTCTTTTCACCAATCAAACTCTCAACTACAGTTGATAACTCATTCCTCAAAAGGTGAAAGACACCTAAAGGTCCATACTACAACTCACAACCTCATCACCCGCCTTCTCGAAGGCCCCAATTCATAATTGATACTAAAATCAATTTCGGATCTTAAATCTCTAACAAGGTCACCCAGCTAACCACAATCACCAAACTATTAACCACAATCACAAGACCATTAACCACATTCTCTAAGGCCTCAACTCAAAATCAAGCATACGGTCCACCACTAGCCACAACTAGCCACATAGATCACTATGCGAATACAAATAACCTCCCCAAAAGGCACTAAAGTATACAACAACAAGTATAAAGATATACGTTTCATTTATACTTATTAATAATTACCACATTTAAAGTCTTGTTTCACATTATTCATTTTCAACTGAGCATTTATAAAATATGAATTTAATTTACAATATTCATAAATAGCATGCTCCAACATCACATGTAATCTAGAACATATACATGTTAAACGAGATCACATAAATGGTATGCAGTGTAATGTGACTCGACACTCCCCATGATACTCACACACAACACACCCTTCCCAAGGGTAACGGATACACACTCTGTCCACTCATCAAGTAGTGTAGAGTTACCACACCGACTCTTCCCAAGTGATTTTGACACTTCTCACTTTCAACAAGGAAGACGGTTGCACGAGAGCCCAACTTGTAACTCTGTGCGCCATGACTACAAAAGTCAAGAACATAAGCCTCCACCCGGACTCTTAACTCACATTTGCTGGCTTTTTAGTTCCGTAGGCGTGATACCTCCTGGCCAGTTGTTGTGATGATCCGACACAAAGACACCCATACTTGAGTACACAACCCATATATATCAACATCGTGATTTGACACTACACGACATTCCCAATAGGCACCCCGGGCCTCAACATAAATATGTAATGCATCATATTTATGTAAATATCCACATGATAACATCAACATAAATCTCAAATCTCTTTACATGCTTTAAAAATACAATAAATCATTTAATTCATATGAAAACAATTTCATATACATTTCATATTCTCAAAAATATATATTTTCTTTAATTCCTTAGAAAATATATTCAATTTCCCTTATCATGCCTTTAAAATAAATTAAAGCAATTAATTCACGTATCGTAGGGGAAACCTAGCATGGCGTCTAAGTATTCGCGCCCCTTACGTCCACATATCCACTAGTCCATTTAATTATCAAGGGAAATTCTAAGCCGTCTATTCTTATTCAATTTAAATAAGAATTTAATTAATCTCGCAAGAATTAATTTAATTAATTTTCTTAAATTAATCCCTAAGTCCAATTCTGATTCTAAGCAAATTATAGATATTTAAACTAACTATTTAACATATCTATATTAAATTAAATAAGGGTTTACAACCCTAAACTACTTCAATAATGTGGAGTGAGAAATATAATTTTTCACCTGAAATACGCTTACAGAATAGTCGCTTCGGGCCCACCGTGAATAGCACCGGCGCCCGAATATAATGCCCACCGACCAAAGTCGTCCGAAAAATATTTCACATATATCAAAATGTCCGTCTCGACAACCTATACGATATATACGAAGCCCGTTAACAATAGGTCAATTAATTTTGGTAAATCTAAAATACCCCAAACGAAATCTATAACCTATAAATGCGATTTCCGGGCAAATCGTTCAACGTAAAATCACGAAATTAAAGTATGATGAATACTATGTAGATACGGAGCTACTCACCAAAAATCGTCCCAAACCGATCACCGGAAGGTTGCCAAAAAAATAGCCGAAGCTCCGGCCGGACTCCCCTATCGCGCGGACAAAACCACCCATGCGCGAACCAGCTGCTGCGACCCACCTCCAGTCGCGTCGTCCACCGTCGTGCCACCAGCGCCGCCGAGCCCTGCCATAGCCGCCGCTGCTCCTGGCCGGCACCGCCTGTCCCAACCGCGTCTGCTATGACGACCAGCTGCGACCACCGCCGCGCCTCCCTCCAGCCAGTTCCTCTCTCTCTCTCTCTCTCTGTCGGCGACCATGGAGAATGGAGAAGGCAAGCTTCTTTGGTCATGCGTGAAGAGGAAGAAAGAAGATCGAGCAACGTGCGTGTAGGAGAAGATGCAGAATATCTGTGTATATATGCATATACATATATATACTTAATCGCAAAAACAACCCTCTAAATATCCATAATTGCGAAATAACCCCAACACTATATATATATAATTATAATTAAATATATATATAAAAAATAAATTCCAATAATTATCAGGGACGTCCAAACATAATCTCGTAAGCCCGAAATAATAACGGGACGTCCAATTAATTATAGCGGGTTAGAAACCCAAACGTCGGAACACTAAACGCCCGATCCAATTAAAATGCGTCGTCATTCAATCGAAACACTAATCATTAAACGTCGAATAAACTAACGTCGAAACGAGACCGTGTAATTGACAACAAGAATTCGCGTAGTCGTCAAAGAGAAACCGTAAAGTCATCCAGTCGACTTTAAAAGTAAACGGGAAAAATTTACACGCGAAATACCAAGAATAATATGAACGTCATGAACAGGTGACGTCATAACCGAAATTAAATTAAATATAATTTCAGGAAAAAGGAAAATAACACGGGGTGTTACATAATCGATATGGTGTAGTTCCTAATGGTGTTTTATAAGTCGTCCTATATGCCCATAGTGCATCGTTTAATCTGGTTGACCACTCTTTTCTATCAGTTCACACTATTTTTTATAAGGTTCGTTTAATCTCCCTATTTGACACTTCTACTTGATCACTTGTTTGGGGATGATATGACATACCTACTTTGTGGGTAATGTTGTATTTAAGATATACGCTATTCTTGTACCGATTACAGAAATGTTTTCCATTATCACTGATTATTGCGCGTGGTATACCAAATCTAGATAAAATATTAGATTGTAAAAACTCAATTACGGTTTCATGATCAGCTTTTGCAGTACGCTTCTATCCATTTTGAGACATAATCTACCCCAACAAGTATATTTAAATTATTATTTGTCATTGGAAACAATCCCATAAAATCTATCCCCAATACATCAATTATGAAAATTGGGGATAATGGCATCATATCTCTCCAAGAAATTGAACCTAATCGTTGGCATTTGTCACATGTTTTATAATAATTATATGAATCTTTAAACAGGCTAGGCCAATAAAATTCACTTTGTAATACTTTAGTTGTCGTCTTTTTAGCTCCAAAGTGACCTCCACATGCTAAGGTGTGACAAAATTTTAAGATACTTTATGTTTCATTCGTAGGGACACATTTCCTAATGATTTGGTCAGAACAATATTTAAATAATTCAGGATCTTCCCAAATATAGTATTTAACTTGACTAAAGAATCGGTCTTTCTCCTATTTGGACCATCGTGTTTGTATTTTACGCGTGGCTAAATAGTTAACTATATCTGCATACCATGGTAAACTATTGATTGTGTTGACACTACATATCATATCACAGTGGGGTGGCTTATTCGAGGTGACAGGTAACGACTTTGTTGATTATCTCCATGATTCTCCGTATAATGATTTTTCTATAGCTGCGATGTCATCAATATTAGATTGTAATTGCTTATCCCAATCAATATTTATGAAATCTTCCTTTACTTCAGTCAATTTATCCTTTCTAACCACTATTTGTTCCAAATCTTTTGTTACTCAGTCGAGACTAAAATAATCATCAACTGTCGAACATTAGTCATCGTTCCTAAACACATTCAATCTTAGTTTGATTTTCCCAAATGATATATCCATTACTCATGTTCTACAATTAATGCATGCGTTAGTTGTTGCTAAGAATGGTCGTCATAAGATTATAGGTATATGTTTCTTTAGACTATAAACAGGTTATGTGTCTAAGATTATAAAATTGACAGGGAAATAAAATTTGTTTACTTGAACTATCACATCTTCAACTATCTCTCTGGGTTATTTGATTGATCTATTTGTTAATTGAAGTATAACCATAATCGTAATTGTTGGTAAATTGAATACGGTAATAAATTGGCACTAGCACCTAAATCAAGGAGAGCCCGTCTTACTTTTTGATCTCCAATTATGCATGATATTGTAGGCATTCCTGGATCTTTATATTTGGGTGGTGTATCATTTAACAATAAAGAACTTACTTATTATGTCAACACTATCTTTTTAGGTACCTTAACTCTGATTCTACGCTTTTGCGTACATAAATCTTTCAAGAATTTAGCGTAAGGTGGGATTTGAGATATGACCTCTAATAAAGGCAAGTTAATTTTTACTTGTTTAAATACTTCCAAGATTTCATTATTTTTATTTCCTTGTTTGCCATAATAGTTTGATCCTCGGAGACGTTGAGGGAATGGTACTTTTGGTTCATATTCCTTCTCCGTCGGTTTTTCAGGTATTTCTTTAATGGGTTCATCTATTGTTGGATGTGATGCTTTTTTAGGAATATTTTCCAATAATTCTTCTTGTGCTAGTCTTTCTTCAAACTTCTCCTCAACTCTATTGTCCACTATTTTACCACTCCTTAAGGTTGTAATTGCTTAAACAGTTTCATGGGTTGGTTCTTGTAAAGTTCCTAACTCAATCATGTGTTACCCATTAGGATTCATTACTGGTTGACTCGATAATTTACCCTATTCTTTTTTATTAAGCATGTTAGCTATTTGTCCCATCTGCACTTCTAATTTTTAAATAGCTTGTGAATGTGTATGTAGCAGTTAAGTATTAACTTTTAAGTTACCAAGGCTGCTAAGACTTTATCCTCAAAACCATATGATCTTTGTGGTGGATTAGGGTTTTGAATATGATTCCTAAATTGAGGTTGGTTTGATTGAAAAATGTTGGCTTTGAAATTTAGTTTCGGCAAACAATAAAAAAATTGATTATAACAAACCATTAAAGAGTGTTTGATACTAATGAATTATCGAGTTCATGTTTTCAGCAAAAGACAGGTGAATGACTCGGAAAATAAACTCGGAAAGAAAGCTTGAATGAAAGCGAAAAGCCGAGAAAGAAATTGAAGCGTGGAAACGGAATATCAAATATTCAACGGCAAAAGGCGAAAGTCGTAGACTCAAGACTCGGGGTAGATAGGTCGGGGTGCGATCATTGTAACAAGGTAATTTTATGTGTCGATATTATCGTATAAGCTCAAGTATAAAATGAACTGAACTCAAACGGAAAGAAAAATGATTTAAACAAGTATTTTTCAAGTCATAGTCGACTAGAAGAATCCTTTGTACTCTCTAGTAGTTGACTAAACCAATCAGAAGTTAACTGTTTGTCATCCATTTGAAGTAGTCAACTAAAGCCTAGAGTAGTCAACTAAAGCTACTCAATCTAGTCGACTAAAGCATCAACTAGTTGACTAAGGTAGCCCATCTAGTCGACTAAGAGCTCATCTAGTCGACTAAGAGAGCCCATCTAGTCGACTAAGAGCTCATCTAGTCGACTAAGAGAGCCCATCTAGTCGACTAAGGACTCCAAGTAGTCGACTAAAAGCTCCATGTTTTGTGTAGATTCGACAGAAAACATTTTCCATGTTTTGTGCATCATGTCTAATGGATTTCAAACGGCTTTTGACTTATCATTACATTATTCATTCTTCAAAACCCTAAAGGCTCCATATATATAGAATGAGATGTATCATTTGTAAGCAAGAGATTACAAAAAGAAAGAGAAAGAAAGGCCTTCATCTTCTACAGAAATTTTCTGCAAAATACATTGAAACCAAGTAAGCAAAATTTGATTTTCTGCAAAAATCTTTGAAAATAAAAAACTCTAGTATCTCTTCTTATTCTCCAAATATTGTTCATTGATCATATCCTTTAAAAATACATATCTAGAGCTATTGAGAAATCACCAAAAACACTTGAGCTTATATTGATTTAACTTCCATAAAAACCTTTGGGTTTTGAGTGTTTTTATTCTTGAGTGATTCATTTGATTACATATGAATTTGTGATCTCAGACAAGTGAAGTCCAACGATTTTTCAAGAGAGGGTTGTTCTCTTGATTGAGAGACAAGCTCGAGAGGCTTGTGTTGTAAAGGTTTGTCATTCCACCTGTTAAGGAAGGGACATAGTGAAAGGATTGGGAAAAGTCTCAAGAAGGGGTTCTTGAGCCGAGGAGTAGGAGTTACCGAAACTCAAAAAAATCACGGTTTCAATCTCTCTATCTCTTTCTCCTTATTTCATTAATTTGCATGCTATATTTATTTGAATATCTTGTATGCTAATTAGTCTTGTTATAAGTTGTTAGATAAATTGAATTGAATCATTCACTTGACTATTGAAGAAATTGATTATTAGTTATAACTTGTTCCAATTTCGAAAAGAGTTAGAAATAATTTTTGAACACCCTATTCACCCCCCCCCCCCCCCCCCCCTCTAGGGTTAATTAGTGACTAACAAAAAGATTGAAATCCCTGTGTATTATTTTGAAATATTTTATTGCTATTGAATGATCTAGGATTTTGATTGAAATTTTGAGTTTGGACAGGATTTTCTACGTTTTGAGAATGATAAGTGATGTGTTTTAAAATATTACTAGCAAGTGCACGAATCAATTGTAGTTTAGGTTATGCAAGAACAAGGTCGAACCCAAGGGAATGCTTTAAAGAGAACTTAATTAAACTCAAATTAATCTAAAACTAACCTAGTTTCTCAAAGTTTGTTTGTTGAAGTGTTTTTTATACTAAACATGCAATATCGAAATACAAATAATTAAAACGAGAATAATAGGGAGAAAATACTAAGGTATCGGAATCCACCACCACTAATCCAAAAACTTCTAATTATTCTTTTATCAATTCCAATTTTAGAGTAGTAATTTAGAAATCAATCTTATTACTTTCTCAAGATTTAACAATAACGCACTAATGAAATAGATTTTCCTTCGCTTTAAAGTGTAAACTTCTAAGCATCATATGTATGCAATTTAATGGATCACATAAGATCAAAGATTTTTACTTATAAACTCATCAAATCTAAGCTTGATTAATTGTGATAATAATTCTTAACTACTATAAATACATGATATTTATAGTGAAAGGAATTTAAAACAATTAATACTATGAAGCGAAAATCATAAGCATTTAAACCATACACATGGAAATTGATAAAATACTAAAAGGAATTTATTTCATAAATGGTGGTTTCATCCTCAACCTTAGTTGAGGATTTAGTTACACATGCTTAAAAAGAAAATAACAAAGTAAGAATAATAAAACCCGGAATTGAAGATAAATTCTTCTCCTCTTTGGTGTCCTTATTGCTCTCCTCCTCCTTCATCTTCTTTTTTTTCTTTCCTCCCTTCTTCTTCAAGATGTATCCATATTTATAGAAAAATATTAGAATCAAATTATAATTTGTAAAGATAAATCAAATATTCTTTTCTTTTCTTTTTTATAATTTTCCATCACATTTTGTTATTTTTCCATGTGCATTTGAATCTTCCAAATTTCATCCATGTGCATTTGAATCTTCTCTCACTTTACACCTATAAACGAAAGACAAAAATGTAGATGTAATTTAATGACATTGAAAATGATTTATTCAACAATTTTATTATAAAAATTAAGTTTTGTGCACTTATCATTATTATACTTCTTAATTAATTGAAATAAATAGTTTTACCTACTAACAAATATACATTTGGGGATAAAATATGTATGTAAAATGGACTTATCAAATACCCCCAAACCTATATTTTGCTAGTCCTCGATCAAAACAAAAACAAATAAAATTATAACTACACCATTTTCGTTGGTTGTCTCGATTACATTTAGCATATTCAATAAGCCTTTGAACCCCTAGGTTTCCCCTAATGGACGAGTTATAGTCTCGTGAGGGTTTCCAGTGATGATACCCACAAACATCGATTCTCGTGAGGGTTGGATATACTTCCCACAACTTCTCAATTTTTTATAATCACGCATTCATGCATTCACATACTCATCAACCAAGTCATGATATAATGCACAAGATATTATGGATGCAAATACTCCCATTCACTACCGAACAATAACTAATCTCGAGATTCGTGTCATGAATGGTTCCCACAAAAGTAAAAGATTTCGTTACTTTCTACTCCCAATCCAGACAACCCTCCGTGTTTTGTGAACATTCTACTATGGTATTTCAATCTTTCTTTTTATACTTCATTGATCAAATTTTGCCAAAAATATTATTACTTCCATCATTCCACTTTTCATCCCTTTTTATCTTTCTAAGCTCCGGACTTTCCAGCGAGGATTTTTAATCCCAAACAACTGGGCCCTAACTTCTTTATTGGGATTTATGCTCATTAGTTTTATTTCCTTTTTACGCGAACAATGATATTGGTGATACCAATGTCCGGTTACTCAGATTGAAGAACTACTTTTTGCATTTTATTTTTCAAAATAAATTTTTAATTTTTTCTCCATTTCAACTATATCAACTCCCCATCTCCCATTTATTGTGGCAAAATTTATTTTTCAACTACATAGTCAAAGATCAATTATTTTTTCCATAGTGAATGTGTGTTTGTGCTTATAGGTCAAAGTCGTCCTTTTCGGTTTCAATTTTACTAATCTATTCACCCATATAAAACCATATCACTTCACTTAGCTTGATCTAATCATTACTCTCATGAACGGGAATATCGCATCACATACTACTCACACATCATAAACATAAACTCAATCAACTTGTAATGCAAAACATTCATGCGTGAAAACAAATTTTTTTTTTTTTTCTGAAAAATTTCCATTTTTTTTTTCAAAATTAATAAATTACAAAACAACAAATTAGACACCATACCCCCAAACCTAAACTCAACATTGTCCCTAATGTTGGACAAACTCACACTTTGTAAACAAAAAGACAAGAGTGAAAAGGTATTACCTGACTCATGATAGGTTGATCTGGTCAAACTTGCTATCAAACAACAATGAGGTGTTAAAATTCAAAACAAAAATTAAAAATAAAGTAAAAAAATCCTAAAATAGATATGTACAACAAGACCACATAGGTCAATCTTGATAAACAGGATCACTCAGAAAGATCTCCTCATTTTCTTGAGAAAGTAACTCTAAAAATGGTTTCAAACGCTGACCATTAACTTTGAACACATCACCATTTTTTGGATTTTCAAACTCAATGGCTCCATATAGATGAACAATTCGAACAATGAACGGACCAGACCATCGAGATCTCAACTTTTCTAGAAACAAATGCAACCGAGAATTATAAAGCAAGACTTTTTGACCAGGTGTGAAACTTTTCCTAAGAATACTTTTGTCATGCCTTATTTTCATTTGCTCTTTATCGATTTTTGTACTCTGGTAAGCATCATTTCTAATTTCCTCCAACTCATTCAACTGAAGCTTCCTATGGAGCCCTATTTTGTCAATGTTAAAGTTGAGTTGTTTAATAGCCCAAAAGGCTCTATGCTCTAACTCAACTGGGAGATGACAAGCTTTACCATACACTATTTGGTAAGGAGACATTCCAATGGGGTTCTTAAATGCAGTACGGTATGCCCACAATGCATCACTAAGTCTCAAGGACCAGTCTTTCCTATTTGGGTTAATTGTTTTTCCAAAATGTGTTTAATCTCTTTATTGGATAACTTAACTTGACCGCTAGTCTGGGGATGATAAGCGAGTGCAATTTTGTGGGTTACACAATATTTTCTCATTAATGCTTCGAAAACCCTATTGCAAAAATGTTTCCCCCCATCACTAATAATAGCACGGGGTGTACCAAAACGTGAAAAGATATTATCTTTCAAAAACTTGACTACCACCTTGTGATCATTAGTTTTACATGCAATTGCCTCAATCCATTTAGACACGTAATCAACTTGGACAAGGATGTACAAATTGCCAAATGAATTAGGAAATGGTCCCATGAAATCAATACCCCAAACATCGAAAACTTCAATAATCAGAATTGGGTTTAAAGGCATCATATTTCGACGTGAAATACTCCCTAACTTTTGGCATCGTTCACATGCTAAGCAATAAGAATGACAATCTTTAAAGATTGAGGGCCAGTAAAATCCAGATTGCAATATCTTTGCAGCGGTTCTCTTTGAACTAAAATGACCTCCACATGCATGATCATGACAAAAGGTGATTACACTAGTTTGGTCACAATTGGGGACACATCTTCGAATAATCTGATCAGGACAATACTTGAATAAGTACTGATCATCCCAAAAGAAATGACGGACCTCAGATAAGAATTTGGATTTATCTTGCTTAGTCCAATGTGAAGGCATTTGACATGTGACAAGATAGTTCACAATGTCGGCAAACCAAGGTGACTCAGATACAACAAAGAGTTGTTCATCAGGGAAAGACTCAAGAATAGGCATGGAGTCTGAGGATGTCTCAAGAATGATCCAAGACAAATGATCAGCTACTACATTTTCAGACCCCTTCTTATCTCGAATTTCTATATCAAACTCTTGTAGCAATAGGATCCATCGAATTAAACGCGGCTTAGCATCTTTTTTAGAAAAGAGATACCTAAGTGCAACATGATTTGAGAAAATGAGGACTTTAGACCCTAACAAATAGGACCTAAACTTGTCTAATGCAAACACAACTGCTAACAATTCATTTTCCGTGGTAGAGTAATTCAGTTGTGCCTCATTCAATGTCTTTCTTGCATAATAGATCACATGGGATAACCTACTCACACATTGCCCTAACACAGCTCCAACTGCATAATCAGATGCATCACACATAATCTCAAAAGGCGTATCCCAATTCGGTGGCTTCATGATAGGTGATGTGGTCAACAATGTTTTGAGTTTCTCAAAGGCTTTCAGGCATTCGTCATCAAAGAGAAAAACAACATCTTTAGCAAGTAAATTGCAAAGTGGTCTGGAAATGCTGCTAAAGTTTTTAATGAATCGACGATAAAATCCCGCAGGACCTAAGAATAACCTAATCTCTTTAACCGTACGTGGCGGTGGAAGATTAGAAATCAGAAGTTTCAAATGAATAAGACATTCATCAAAGGATGAGCCAAACACGGAGAAGTCATCCATAAACACCTCAAGAAAACGTTCTACCATATCAAAAAATATGATGAGCATACACCGCTAAAAAGTAGCAGGTGCATTGCATAATCCAAATGGCATATGTCTATAGGCAAATGTTCCAAAAGGACAAGTGAATGTGGTTTTCTCTTGATCCTCAGGTGCAATAGGAATTTGGTTATATCCAGAATAACCATCTAGGAAACAGTAGTACTCATGACCGGCTAATCTCTCAAGCATTTGATCGATAAAAGGAAGTGGAAAATGATCTTTCCTAGTGACAAAGTTCAACTTCCTATAATCAATGCACACTCACCATCTAGTGGTCATTCGGGTCGGTACTAACTCATTGGCATCATTTGTGACTACCGTGATACCTGATTTCTTAGGCACGACCTGAACAGGACTTACCTAAGAACTATCTGAAATAGGATATATGATCCCCACATCTAACAACTTCAAGACTTCTGCCTTAACGACCTTTTTCATGTTAGGGTTAAGCCGTCTTTGCATTTCTCGCGAAGTTTTAGCATTTTCCTCAAGATGGATACGATGCATGCACACAGATGGAGATATACCCTTAATGTCTGCTATAGTCCACCCAATAGCCGATTTATGCTCCCTAAGGACATTTAAGAGTTTTTCCTCATGTTCTTTATTTAACTCAGAAGAAATGATGACAGGAAGACTCTCATTTGGACCTAAGTAGGCATACTTCAGTTCAGAAGGTAAAACTTTCAGATCCAATTTTGGAGGTGACTCAACAGATAAGACATATTTAGATTCAATTGATGAAAGGGACTCTACCTTGGCTTTCCAATTTTCAATGTCCATAAAAGGGACAAAATCTAACAAGGTATTCACTTCTTCACAAGCACTAACCAGATCAAAATCACACCCAAAGTGATTTAGACATGCCTTTAAAGGATCATCAAAACTTGAATGTTCAAAAGTCTCTTGTACTAGACTCTCTATTAGATTCACATCACTCATATCCTCAGATTCCGATGGTTGTCGGCTCATATTAAAAACATTAAGCTCAACAGACATGTTTCCAAATGAAAGTTTTAGAACACCATTCCTATAATTGATTAAAGCATTTGAAGTGGCTAGGAATGGTCGACCAAGGATAACAGGAATTTGGCTATTGGGATTAGCCACAGGTTGAGTGTCTAAGATTATCAAGTCTACTGGAAAGAAAAATTTGTCAACCTGAATTAACACATCCTCAATGATACCGCGAGGTACCTTGACTGAACGATCTGCCAACTGTAGCACTACCTTTGTGGGTTTCAAATCACCAAGACCGAGTTGCTCATACACAGAGTATGGCAACAGATTTACACTCGTACCCAAATCAAGCAAAGCTTGCTCAATTATCTGGTTACCTATTGTACATGAGATTGTAGGACAACCGGGATCCTTGAATTTAGGTGGTATACGGTGCTGGATAATTGAGCTTACTTGCTCTGTAAGGAAGAATTTTTTATACACATTCAATCCACGCTTAACCGTACACAAATCTTTCAAAAAGTTAGCATAAGAGGGGACCTGTTGAATTGCATTGAGAAATGGAATATTGATTTTGACTTGTTTGAATATTTCCATAATCTCTTTGTAATGATGCCCCTTCTTAGGCTTTTGGAGTCTTTGAGGAAATGGTGCAGTAGGAACAAAGTTCCTAACTGAAAGTTCTACTAGAGAATTGGGGGACAAGATCGGGAATTTGGACTTTTGGGTCAACTTGAGATTCCATTTTGTTTTCTTTTTTTGGTTCATGGTTACCCTTCACAGTTTCCCTTCTTGGAATTTTGACTTGATTGTCAACTTGTTTGCCTGACCTTAGGGTTATGATTGAGTGGACTTGATCAGTTGGACCAGAGGTCGACTGTTCACTCACATGATATTGACCATTTGGGTTGGGAATGGGCTGACTAGGAAATTTTCCTTTTTCCCTCCCTCCTACAACAGTAGCTAACTGACCAATCTGTGTTTCTAATTTAGAAATCGATTAACTAGTTTGGTGCATGAACTGCTGTAACGTATCTTCCAGTGTTGGTTTCCTTGGTTGTTGGGGGACATATGGATGAGAATTTTGATACATGGAAGGATATGATACTGATGGTTGCCCTTGGGATTGCATATGTTGTATACCCAAGTTGTTCCGAGGCTGATTTTGACTCCATGAGAAATTAGGATGATTTCTCCAATTGGGGTTGTATCTGTCAACATACGGACTACCAAATGGTTTCTTATAGCCGTTTAGTGCATTAGCTTGTTCAGTTATACACTCATGGAATGATGCTATAGAGGGACACGTCAAAGCAGTATGAGATGGACTCTCACAAAGTTGACATGTCTCACTAATAACATGGACTGAAGAACTTTTTCCATTTTTCATCTCTATAGCCTCCACTTTTCTGGTGAGACTAGTTATCCTTGCACTCAAATCAGTTCCCTCACTAACCTCATAGACTCCTCCCTTTTTGGTATCCATAGACATTGGTAAACTTCTTCTCTCAACCCTCCCTGAGTATTCCCAATGTTGGGAACTCTCAGCTAACACATCTAGAAATTTCCAAGCCTCATTCTCATTCTTAGACATGAAATCTACCCCACCTCGTGACTCAATTAGTTGACGATTTTGAGCTGATAATCCATCATAAAAGAATTCAACTAAATGCCATTTTTCAAAACCATGGTGGGGACACTTAAGTAGCAAATCATTGAATGTTTCCCAACACATGTAAAACTGTTCACCTTCTTTTTGAGCAAATTCCATGATATTTCGGCGAAGGGAATTTGTTCTATGTCTAGGGAAGAATTTGGTGAGGAATTTTTTACAAAGTTCATCCCAAGATTTGATTGATTCTGGTTCCAATGAATATAACCAAGACTTGGCTTTCTCCTTCAAAAAGAACAGGAATAACCTCATCTTAATTGACTCATCGGGAATATTATGAAAATTCAAGGTGGAACAAATCTCTAGAAATTCCTTAACATGAAGGTATGGGTCTTCAAAGTTCGAACCTTTAAAAGTCGGCAGTAAATTGATTACTGCTGCCCGTATCTCCAAATGGGCATGTTATGTAGCAGGTAAGACATTACAAGATGGGTTTGTGATGTGTGCGGGAGTATAATAATCCTTAAGGGCTTTCATTTCATTATGTTCTCCCTCCATCTTGATTTCAATGATCTTTCCAATACTAGAATTCCTTACACCTTCTCTAAAAGTTCTCTCAATTTCTAGATATAAAGGTGCCAACTTTGATTTCAGAGATCGACGACCTAACATGCACTAGGAAGACTCCATGACTCAACAAATACACTACCAAAACAAGTATTTTCTTTATCTAAAATTTAATTCAAGGGTAGTGATTTTTTTTTTTTTTTTCATTTCCTATATGAAAGATTATTAGGACTAATTCCAAAATAATATTCACCTAGTTAGACAGCTCCTACTCCCTTTCAGAGAAAACTAGTGGATGACCAGTTAAGGACCATCAAACTAACAACGAAGTAGTTCCCAGGAAAGTGTGGCGAGGCACTAGGCCTGCTTAATGTTGCGTCAGCCACACTCCTAGACAGAACTGTCCTACCGTTTATCAATTTGATAGTGACTCACTGGAGTTACCAAAAATTTAACAATGTCCAAGAGGATCCTATGAGCCATATGAAAACCTATTGGCCAACGTCTACTTGATTTTAAATTAAACTAAATTTAGCCAAGGGTATATAAATGCAAGGAGATTTTTAACCTAATGGGCAAGAAATTGGTGATGAAATCCAATCCTTATCTTGTTAGAGGGTTAATGCCCTTACTAAAAGATTTCTGCAAAATGCTAAATTAAAAATGCACATACAAGCAAGTCAACGAAAATAAAAGTAAAAGGGAGTGAGTGTGTGAACTTTTTTTTTATTTATAAATAAATAAATAAAGAAAGAAATAAACAAGATAAACAAAAATAAATTTGAAGAAAGTGTGTACTTAAAGGTTATTTCTAGTGTTATTCTATCCTAAAGGTAGCATGCAAAATTTCACCTATATAAAAACTATGTTCACCTAATCTAAAAATATAATAATAATACTATTTACTAAAGATAGGGGTACTTACATGGATTCCGCAGTAATGCTATTGAAGATGACACAAAGAAATCCCGATATAAGCTTACTCAAGGCGATCTCCAAAGAAAATGAAATACTACCTACAAAATTAAAAAGTATCAATTACTTATTTAAAATAAAACAAATAATAAAACAAAAAAAATAAAAAAAAATAAACAAGCACTAATTCTAAACTTAAGCTAAGAATAAAGAAAATAAGAAAAAAAATTAAAATTAAAAAAAAAATATTTGCTACAGTAGCCGAAATGCTACAGTAGTTTGAAATAAGTTTTTTATTATTATTATTATTTTTTTTATACTGTTTTTGTTTTGCTACAGTAGCCGAAATGCTACAATAGTTTCGATATTTTTTTTTCTTTTTATTTTTTAAAACAACAACTACTGTTTAGCAAAGCTACTAGAGTATGATTTGACCAAAAAAGAAAAATAATAATAAAAAACATTAATCAAAAGCTCACAATGAATAATAAATTACTGGAATATGAAAAAAAAAATTTATTTATTTATTTTTTAAACAAAACAGTAGCTTATCACAAATAATTTTTTTTTTTCTTTTTTTTTTTAAAGTGACAACACAATTGCTACAGTATCACGAAATTGCTACAGTAGTTTCAATTATTTATTTATTTTTTTTTCAAATTTTTTCGAAATAGTATATTCAAACAAAACAATAGCTTCTAAAATCTTTATTTTTTATTTTTTATTTTTTATTTTTTAAATAACTAGTAGAAGAATTAAATCAACTTATATTTAATTAATTTCTTGTTGCGATTCCCCGGTAACGGCGCCAAAAACTTGATGTGTTTTAAAATATTACTCGCAAGTGCACGAATCAATTATAGTTTAGGTTATGCAAGAACGAAGTCGAACCCAAGGGAATGCTTTAAAGAGAACTTAGTTAAACTCAAATTAATCTAAAACTAACCTAGTTTCTCAAAGTTTGTTTGTTGAAGTGATTTTTATACTAAACATGCAATATCGAAATACAAATAATTAAAACGAGAATAATAGGGAGAAAATACTAAGGTATCGGAATCCACCACCACTAATCCAAAAACTTCTAATTATTCTTTTATCAATTCCAATTTTAGAGTAGTAATTTAGAAATCAATCTTATTACTTTCTCAAGATTTAACAATAACGCACTAATGAAATAGATTTTCCTTCGCTTTAAAGTGTAAACTTCTAAGCATCATATGTATGCAATTTAATGGATCACATAAGATCAAAGATTTTTACTTATAAACTCATCAAATCTAAGCTTGATTAATTGTGATAATAATTCTTAACTACTATAAATACATGATATTTATAGTGAAAGGAATTTAAAACAATTAATACTATGAAGCGAAAATCATAAGCATTTAAACCATACACATGGAAATTGATAAAATACTAAAAGGAATTTATTTCATAAATGGTGGTTTCATCCTCAACCTTAGTTGAGGATTTAGTTACACATGCTTAAAAAGAAAATAACAAAGTAAGAATAATAAAACCCGGAATTGAAGATAAATTCTTCTCCTCTTTAGTGTCTTTCTTGTTCTCCTCCTCCTTCTTCTTCTTTTCTTTCTTTCCTCCCTTCTTCTTCAAGATGTATCCATATTTATAGTGAAATATTGGAATCAAATTATAACTTGTAAAGATAAATCAAATATTCTTTTATTTTCTTTTTCATAACTTTCTATCACATTTTGTTATTTTTCCATGTGCATTTGAATCTTCCAACTTTCATCCATGTGCATTTGATTCATCCAACTTTCATCCATGTGCATTTGAATCTTCTCTCACTTTAAACCTATAAATGAAAGACAAAAATGTAGATGTAATTTAATGACATTGAAAATGATTTATTCAACAATTTTATTATAAAAATTAAGTTTTGTACACTTATCATTATTATACTTCTAAATTAATTGAAATAAATAGTTTTACCTACTAACAAATATACATTTGGGGATAAAATATGTATGTAAAATGAACTTATCAATAAGATAAATATGGATGATTCCGTCAACCTTGATTGAAAGAATTTGAATATAGATTATTATTGGTAGTTGTAAAGGCTACGTTAACCTCATATGGTATTATATCTTCTTGATATGTCATTGGACATCCGCTAGCTAAATGGGAAGGATCAGAACATATCGAACAGATTTCTCTAGGAGTATTTTGAGTGAAATTTAGAAAGTTGTCTAATTTTCTACTTATCTCAGCTACTTGAGCCGTAACGTCGTCACTTCTTTCTATTTCTTTAACACTTTCCATTCTTCTAAAGTTATTAAGTATTGATCTAGCCTTAGCTTCTGACGCGTTGTGTTGTGAATTTTCACTCAATCTTTCGAATATTTTCCATATCTCTTCGACTGGTTCTAATGCAAATGTTCCTCCGCATGCTGCATCTATACAATGTTATTGTATCTTGCCTAAGACATGATAGAAATTATGCACCTGTGAATTTATGATGTGGACATTTAACCAAGATTTCTTTTAAACGTTCCCAAATTTCATGGAATTGTTCACCCTGAATTTGGGTAATGTTCATTATAGTTGCTTGGGCTTCGTGTGTCTTTCCTATAGGGTAGTATTTATGTAAAAAATATTTTTTAAGGTTGTAAGAACATTTATAGAATGTATAAGAACATTTTTAGTACTATTTGTGATTGGCATGTTCTAGAAAATAACCATGTTGAGTGACTTGTGGAGTTGGGAAGGTTTAATCGGCATTGACAAGCTTCGTCAAATTCAAATCAAGCCTAAAGAAGTGAAGAATACAAGAGAAGTGAAGAAGAAGCAAGATTGAGTAAAAAGTGCCTTCCGGATGGCTTAAACGACATTTTTCTAAGCCAAAACATCGAGAAACATTCTAATAGATTCGAGGGGGTTAAAAAGGAGCTATTCCCAAGAAAAGTGGTTTGCATGAAAAATGATACGCACCACCTACGGACCTAGTAGCTAAAAGTGTCTAGAAAATGTTATTTTGACGGACCATCTACGGACCACAAAAGGAGGTCTACGTGCCACCCGTTGGAAGCCTACGCACCCCGTGTTTGGCTGCGTAATCGTGTTGTGAAATTATAATTTTGACCCCGATTTGATTTCTCTTGATATGACTGCGACTCTGAACATTGATATACGTGATATATACATATTGAAGACAAGATCAAATGGTTTTGCTTAGTTTGATGTGAAATTATGAGAAAGGGTAAACCTAGGGTTTCTCCTCAAGATTGGTCTATAAATACCAAGGTCTTCTACACATGTGAGAGAGCCTTTGAGAGATATCTTTATGTTTTCTACAGATTCATATTCATCTACAAAGATAGAGATAGAGATAGAGAAATATCATTCAGTAATTTCATATCTTCTAGTTGTCTCTTATTTTGGGGTTGATTCTATTGTGTTTTTACATCAACGATCTTATACACAATTGAATGACCTAGATTCTGGAAAAATTAACACACCTCCTTGTGCAACATGGTTGCTTTGATCCGTTGAGTAGCAAAGCTGTCTGAGTGCGGAGATCAGAGTAAGAGGATTCGTGGTTATTTGATCCGTTGAGAAGCGGAGCCGTCAGAGTATGGATATCGGAGCGAGAGGTTCATGGAGCGCGAGTGAATCTAGACTTTTAGTCATCGAGTGAATAACAACAAATTATAGTGGTTGTAAATTATATTTTGATAGAGTCTGTACAAATTCTCTAATTCATAGTGTTCCGTGATTTTTACTTTGAGTCTTTCCAAGGTTTTCCACATAAAAATTTATGTGTCTTCTCATTATTTATTTTCTGCACTTATATTCATAATTGCTCGATTTAATCTAATTAGAGAATTAGGGTTTGTGACTGATTAAAATTGAATTTCCGCTAGATAGTTTTAATTGATCATAAAATCGATAAAAACCCTTTTCACCCCCCCCCCCTAGGCTATTTTCATTGATCGTCTAGGTAATTTCAAAGGTTCTCCCTATTAGTTCTCTTCTAAACTATTATACCGTCTTTTAGCTTTTTCTTTGAGTGAAAAGGGAAATAATCGCACGTAAGGCATTAGTAGGCATCCCATTCATCTTAGTTATCGAACTAATTTCTATAAACACAATGATATGCTCATAAGGATCTTCATGTTTCAATCCTTTGTTTATTAGTTTCTTAAGTTTTTAGGATAAGTTCTATCAACTTCAGGATCAAAAGGAGCAAGTTCTTTAGATACGGAACGCAAACTACTCATACAACGATGAATCAATTTTTATAAAAATAAACTAATCTAAATAATAAACTGAAAATAAATAAACAAAATAAAAGAGAAATTAAATAGGAAAATTGAAGATAAGATTAATCAATAATTTAATATACGATTAAAACTGACAAACAATCCAGCAAAACAATCGTCACCGCTTTTCTGGTTCCTCCTGCTAATCTTAATGCATCTGTCAAAAATCCCACAATCTTGTCTCTTAAAAGAAGAAAATAAAAATAAAGCAAGTAAATAATCTAGCTATAATAATTATTTGTAAGTATAGAACATCGTTAGTCCCCGGCAACGGTGCCAAAAACTTGCCTACTAGCTTGGGAAATAAATAATAATAATAATAATAATGTTGTGTGCAAATAAGCCCTTAAATTTGACCTAGTTTTCCCTATCGCAAGTGCACGAATCAATTATAGTATAGTATATATTAGATAGGGTATATCGTATCCACAGAGACTAATGAATTCACAACTTCTTCTATAATTATCGTAACTAAATTATGAAAGATAATTTGTTTGTTTTATTTTCTATAACTAATTTGACAAGAAATAAAATAACATAAAGTAAAGATAGATTTTGGTTTTGGTGTTTGAAAACAGTGGATATAAATATCTAGGGTCTTTCTAACTCGGCCACTAACTGCATAATATATTATCCTAATCATTTAATTGTAAATGGCGGTCCATCACATGTGAATCATGATTTTATACACAATGGTGGTAACTAACATGCAATCTTGATTTAGACAAGACATAGAATAAATGAATAATCTTATATAAAATCAAACGTAATCACTCATCATACAATCATCACATACGTGTCCTTCAGTTTCCCCATATACAATTAAAATGAGAAAGAGTCTACATTACTTGGCTAGGGTTTTGTTAAAAACCCTAGATACTGTTTTAGTTGTTCATGGTAATGGTAGTCCGCATTGTTGATGAAGACACACCCTCCATGGTTGATATTCTTACTCAAATCTCCAACAGTAGTCTATCAATTCAACGTATCAAGACTCCAATATAACACTAACACCTTATTGTAAGGGAAACCCCTCTCTTTTATAGAAAAAGATGCGTCTTTCTTTGGTAATTTGATTGCTTCACGGTTAAATAAGGAATATGTATCATGATATTCCTTGAAAAATAATGTTAAATCTCATCAAATATGGTCAATATTGTGTCCAATATAGCCTAAAGATCATCCCATATTGATTCTGACTGTAACGAGTCCCATTATTGTATATACAAGTTGCTGATGTGGCCTGGCCATTTTTTTTCTCACCGAGTACTCGGTGGCTTCTGAATGTTGTGCAAGTGGGAGCAAGTGCGCCAAAGGTTCTGGTGATTTTTCTTGATTCGCGCAAGTTCACGCACTTTTGCACTCTATCGAGTACTCGGTAGTTCTTCACGTTGTATTTTCTTGTTTCATCTTCTTTGCACCGTTTCTCTTCTCGACTTCATTCCTCTTCACTCATTTTGCATCCTTAACTTATTTTTGGTTCTTCATAGGTCTTTTATCCATGGTTTTGGTTTTCGAACAATCTTAAATCACAAATTCAGTTATTTTATCGAATTAAACTCGTTTTACATGACATAGCCCTGAAATGTCTTAAAACACAAAAATCGTATATAAGAACCAATATAATGATATATTTAGACATAAAAATATATAATTAGAAACCTTAAATGTATGTTATTTGGTTCCTACCAAGGCCCTGCATATTTGATGAGCCCCTGACACTTGGCAAGGCTTGGTGATATAACCGTTAGGAGGCCCTGCACATTTGGGAAGCTCCCTACGCACTTGGTACATGCTTGATGTCACTCGACTCCTACACACACCTCCTAACGTGCTCACATGTCTCCTGCAAAATTTGAATTATTAGACTACAATCCAAAGGTCACCCTTGACACATGCTACAAAAGGTCCCCCTACCTCCTACAAATGACTCCCTTCTCCAACGTCTCTAGAAGAGCACCAAAGGTCACTTGTACCTTTGCCAAAGTGTTAGGGACACCACTACATTTATTTTGTAAGTTTCAGGGACCTCCAGGCAACTTTTCCAATCTTTTAGGGACCTCTAGGCATTTTTTCCAAAGTTTCAGGGGGCCGTCGGTAACTTTCCCAAATTTCCATGGGACCCTCGACAATTTTCCAAAGTTCTAGGTGCACCTAGGCAATTTTTAGTAAGTTTTAGGGACTCCTCGATAATATTCTCAAAGTTTCAGAGGCCCCTAGGCAATTATTCATAAGTTTCAAGGATTCCTTGGCAATTTTCCCAATGTTCCAAGGGAAAGCAGGTCATTTTTCAATTTTATTAAGCAATTCGGGCTGCCAGGAGAAAAAAAAAAAAAAAAAAAAAAAAAAAAAGCAATTCGGGCTGATCGGACATGTGGGCCCAAGCCCATGACCCAATCAATTGGTTAAAGGCACTTTAAAATAAATATTTAAGGTAGGAGAGAATTAAACCCAAGACCTCCACATCAAATCCAAGGATACCAACCAACTAGACTATTCGACACTTGTGTTCTATACACATAGCCTATTATATTTATATAGTTGTTGAATACCCTACATAAAAATAAAAATAAAAATAAAAAGATGAAGCAAAATTCTACTATCCTGAAACTCAGTGTTCCCAAACCAAGGCAAGCTAGCATGGGAACAAGGGGCAACTAATAGGGATCATATCTCAACTGATAAGGATAAACCCGAATCAGAGATAAAGATAAACACAAGATAGGGAAAAATATATAGTTAATCCTTATCTGGAACGTAATGGAGAAGTCACGGGAAGTAGTTTCCGACTTGGTCACCACGACCCAAAGCCCTATAAAATGGAACGACGGTCAACCTACCAAGTACGCAATAATTGAACCCCACAAAACTATCTCTATTCCTTCCCCGATCAATATACTTATTTGATCGCCAAAGCCTCTTAGGCCAATACCACACCAGTGTCTTACAGGTTTACTTCTAAATGGTTGCGACGTCATTTCGGGTCGTGGGTAACTCTTGCATCATAAGGGAAAAACCTAAATAAAAAGGAACTGAAAAAACATTTGGATGAGGGGTGGAAAGAAATTCAGCAACTGCTTTGCAATCAATGACAACGTAGGAATAAAAGAAGAATATGACTCATCCCTGGCCGGTGCAACTACAGAAGTGTGATAGTTCTTATTATTTGATGATTGTTGTTATTGTCCATGAGTTTTCTTATTTACCAATTTTAGACACTGAGGGCCCGTTTGGGAACTTGGTTTTAGTCTTGGTATTGTGATTTTAGTTTTTGTGGTCTTGGGTGGTTATAGGTAAATCTAAAACCTATATATAATGTTTGGTAAGGAGTTGGTCTTGGTCTTGGTCTTGGTTTTGGTATAATTATATATATATATATATACTAATATGTATTAAAAATATATAAATATGAAAAATATATATATATAATCGAAAAAAATATTTTAAAATGTGAAAATTATATATAAAATTCAAATAATATATTTTAAATTCGAAACAATATATATAATTCAAAAAATATATAAAATTTTGAATAATTTTATTATATACTGAAATTTTTTTAAAAATTTAGAAAAAAAGGATACAAAATGGGGAAAAATAATTCTTTTCCGAAAAATAATTTTTTTCCAAATATTATATATTAATTTTTTCAAAATAATTCATATTTTCGGCCATATATATATAGAGAGAGAGAAAGAAAAAAAAAAGAGAGAAAAATCAAAATTGGTAGGCCAAAACCATGGTTTTAGTGGTTAGTTTTAAAAAACCCAAAACCAAGTCCAAAACCCACCAACCAAACATGTTTTGATCTTGAAATCAAAGACCAAAACCAAAACCAAAAACAAAACCAGACCCAAAACCACCTATCCAAACAGGCCTGAGCCTTTCAATGACCCTTCTGTATACACAAGCTACACTCATCGAAACCAATTCTACTTCATTGTTTACTCTGTGTGTTATAAAAAAGGCTTGGGTGGGGCTGCCAAAACTGTCCATGTAGGTAAAGAAATATTTCCTTTATTTAAACCAGCCTTGAGACGAACTTCATTAAATGATAATTATTTATCAACTAAATTAACAAAAGGAAGTGAACTTCGATGAAGAAAAAAGTCCTGAAGACCTTGAAAATCTTCTCTAAGAGCCATCGAGAATTGAAGTAATATTTATTCCTCTCTATAAGTATGATATAAGTCAAATGAGTTTAGTCCTACATGCTCTGTTAGAGCCAACTAGTCCCAGTAGCTTGTCATAATTGAAAAAAATTTTGAATAGTCTTTTTTCACATTGTTTAATAGCTCAAATCTCATGCTCCAACTAATATTGTTTTGCAAAATTGGATTGAACGTGTAACTTGGACAAATAATCCTATATGTTTTTCAATGTACAAAATTTGGCTAAATGCTACCGATTGATTGCTCCAAAGAATTGTTTATCAAGGTTATTATTTTTGCATTATCGGCTTTTTAAGTACACTACAATGTAATGTAATTTTCAGCTTTTGTATCAAAGGAAATAGTTGTAGACCCATCAACATAACCCCATAATGTTTTTACTACAAAAAGATGTTTCATTATATAAGACTAATATACATAATTTTCACCTTTCAAACTTACATTAATACCTTGTAGACAATCGGTATTACTACTAGCCATCTTAAAGTAAAACAAAATTCAACAAAAACCAAATTGGATCTCCTTGTTAAAATAACAAATACTTGGTGTGCATGAAAAGATCATTGCTACTTAGAGAGAGTTCTGAAGATTGAAATCAGCGAATCGATGAGTACGGTTTGCGAACTAGAGAAAATAGGGTTTGCAATTGATGATACCGTGATTTCATGAGGAAAAAAAACTCGAAAGGGATGCCTGATTCGTTGCTGCAATGAATTGACAATTTTTTTATAATTTGTTACTGATTTGAACAAAAAAAGACAATGGTTTGCAACTGTTGCGAACAGAGAAAGAAATGATGCGAACAAAAATTTGCGATGCACTGCAATATAATTATAGTTTTAGATGTGATTGCGATTTGGTGTGAGTTAGGGTTTCTAATCCGTTGCTATTGATGCTTATGGACTAAAGAATTGATGAAACTCTGATACCATGAAAACTTTGGAGAAGTTACTATTTCATTGTACAAAAATCTAGATCTGATTTACAACAGTAAAATCTATTTATATGACCTAACAAAAAAGAGTTAAAGAATAAACTACTCAGAAAGTAATAAAAGACTACAATGGCTAAAAAAAATAATATAACAATACTCTTTAACACTTTGTTGTTATGTTACATGGGATATTTCAAATACAAGCATGTTGTAATGGATAAAATTCAACTTGGTATAAATGGGCCTAAATGTTGGGCCCGGCCCGTGGAAGCTTTTAGTGAATAACTGGGCTGCAAGAAATAAATCCCTGAAATCAAGGGATTAAGATTGAAGTAGAAAGAGATACCAAATCCCATTAATTGGGGTTGGTGATAGACATTTCAGATGGGCCAAAGCCCATCTCAATGTGTATATATACATGGTTGATTAAACAATAAGAGGCATTTAATTGTTGTGTGATTTTTGGTATTTACACAATTGGCACCGTCTGTGGGAAGCACTTTTGAAGTTCTCTCATCTTCAAAGCTTCCCACTTTATGCCGAGTTTAGGCTCAAAGTATCTATGACGGTTACCTGATCCCATCAGTCCGATTTACCCCCTAGAGGAGGTGAAACTTCCCAAATCGATGACCAGATCCGACGAGCCCTGGAGGAGAGAAACACTGAGCTTGAGAGGCAGAATGCTGATTTGGTGGTGGAAAGATTAGTTATGTTGCCACCCGCGGCACCACTCCTGATCCTTCCTATGGGTCAACAAAACTCTCAAGAGGGTCAGCATATTGATCCGTCAGATCATCAGGTACAGTCAGCGGGGCACCAGATGGAGAAAAATGGTCACCCAACGCTATCCAACCACACCTTGGAGGATCAAGGGGATTTGTCCCTATAAGTGATCGGGGTGCAAAACCCAGATGAAACACTAACCATGAAGAAACTGGAGGAGATAATGGTCAGATTCTATAGGGAGGTACTCAAGGATCTGAAGACGCAAACCCCCAATGATCTAGCCACCGAAGCATCCTTAGAGGCGATGCAAACGCCATTCATGCTGGCAATAACCAGTGTGCCCTATCCGGAGAGGTTTAGACTACCAAATTTCATTATGTTCGATGGCACGAAAGACCTGACAAACATATCTACCATGTCCACACAAAGATGAACATCTATAATGAAAATGAATTCCTACTCTGTAAAGTCTTCCCAACCAGCCTAACCAAAACAACCCTGCTTTGGTTCCAAAAGCAGCCACCCCGATCCATTGGGAGCTAACTCAAACTCCGTGAGCTGTTTATCGCCCAGTATTTCGGCAACAAAAGAGAGAAGAAGACGATCTCTAGCCTGTTCACTATGATCTAGGAGAAAGGCGTGTCCTTGAAAAGCTTCATTTCATGGTTCAATGTTGAGATGTTCTCGATCGATAATTGTGGTCAACACTCAGCCGTTGAGGCTTTCAGGATGACACTCATCCCCGGAACCAAGTTCCATAAGTCCTTAGTCAAAAGGTCGCCAGCAGATCAGGGAACTCAATTCCATGGCATAAGGACACCTCTGGATAGAATAAAAGCTACCATATGCCAGAGAAAAGAAGCCTTCGCAAGTGTCAATGCAAAGGCATCTGAACCAAGGCTAAAGATCGGTTGCCCGACTGGAAGTGTCGAAATAAAATAGCCACACCATCCCAGACCTCGGAGAAATGCTAGAGGTTTGAATATAAGATTACTCCCTTGAGAGTTAGTCTGGGAAAATTATGCCAAGAAAACAAAAGTAAAGGGATTTTTCGGACTCCACCGCCTATCAGACAACCGATGGAGCAGAGGGACATGTCCAAGCACTGCGCTTTCCATAGTGAGTATGGACACCAGACCAATGAGTACAGAAGTCTTACAAGGTAGGTAGAGGCAATGATTGCGAAAGGGCAATTAACCGACTACGTGGCCAAGGAAGGGGGCCGATCAGACCAACACTCACTTACCTTGGCCAAGGGGTCGATTGGACAACCCGTCAGAGTCATCCATATGGTTCATAGAAGAACCAATAAGTTAGATATTGAGGAAGCCTGTAGATCCCAGATGTGCCAATCCAAGAAATTGCAATGGGTCGGGGAGATCAGTGAAATTCGAAGTTCGAGGGAGGATTCCCTAATCATGTTCTCCTCAAAATACCTGCGAAATGTATAGTCACCCCATGATGACCCTCTCATAATTTCCCTCATGGTATCCAATTGCCTAACCAAGAGGGTGATGGTTGATCTAGGGAGCAGTGCCAACATTATCACGAAATGGGCCTTTGAGAAACTGGAGATAGACCCATATGAGATATTGCCCTTGAGAAACCCGATAGCAATTTTTGATGGAAGAATTGTGGAACCATTGGGGGAGGTCCAATTGCCAGTTTCAGCAGCTAGGCGTACACTCAGGGGAACTTTCATGGTTATAGGCGTCAAGCCCTCATACAATTTGTTCATGGGCAGAGGCTGGATCCACTGGATGCATGGAGTTGCTTCCCCCCCTCCATCAAGTTATGAGGTGTGTGGACCTGAACCGCTTAGATATAATTGATATTAGGGGATATCATGTGGCTACAAAAGAATGTTATGTTGTTACCTTGAAAGGACTAAAGAAAATAGCAGAGCCTGAACGATCTTTAACAGTCAACTTCATACCCAGCGATCAATAATAATTACAGAAAGGGGGATTGGGGTCCCCCATAGCAGCAGAACCACTGGTAGAGGTATCATTATTCCTGAGGAACCCGAGAAGATAACCTACATCGGATCGGCCTGATAGATCAGGAAAAGAATGAACTGGAAGCGCTCATATGGGCTAATGTTGATGTCTTTGTATGGAGCCACCTGGACATGCCTGGCATTGAACCTTCTGTAGCACAACATTCCCCCAATGTGGACCCCAGCATAAAGCATGTCGGATAAAAGCAGCAGCGCATGGGGACCTACTGAAATCATATCATAGCTGAAGAAGTCAGTATACTTCTCCATGCCAGATTCATCAGAGAAGTACAATACCCATCCTGGCTGGCCAACATAGTGGTAGTCCAAAAGAAGAATGGGAAACGGAGAGTATGCGTGGATTTCACTAACTTAAACAAAGTATGCATGGAAGACTGTTTCCCATGGCCAAAGATTGATAAAATAGTGGATGCCACTGCAGGGTTTGGACGCCTGAGTTTCCTTAACACATACTCCGACTATAACTAGATATGCATGGACCCCGCAGACAAGGAAAAGACGTCCTTCATCACTGAATCAGGTACCTATTATTATACAATTATGCCTTTCGGATTAAAGAATGTAGGTGCAACCTTTTAAAGGCTGGTTAACAAAGTCTTCCAAAGGGTTAATGGGATCCTCTAAAGAGGCGTACATCGATGATATCGTGGTCAAAAGTTGGACGAAGGGCAGCCACTTGGCAGACTTGTAACAGGTGTTCAACACCCTCAAACAGTACGAGACGAAACTCAATCCTTCCAAATGCTCCGTGGTTAAAAGCAGGACGAAAGGCAACCACTTGGCAAACTTGCAACATGTGTTCAACACCCTCAAACAGTATGAGATAAAGCTCAATCTGTCCAATTGCTCGTTTGGCGTGTCTTCTAGACAGTTCCTGGGGCACATAGTAGACTGGACAAGAATCTAGGCAAATCCAGCGTAGGTCAGAACCCTCATCGAAATGGAGGAGCCCAAGTCCCAAAAAAAGGTTCAGATTCTGACTAGAAAAGTGATAGCCCTCAACCGTTTCATTTCACGCCTAACCGACCGATGCCGACCTTTCTTCGAGTCCATAAAGACAGGAAAAAGGGAAGCCTGGGGTCCCGAACAGTTAGAAGCCTTAAAAAACATAAAAGATTATATGACGAACCCTGCCATACTAGCTACCCCAGAAGCAAAGGAGCCACTTCATCTATACTTAGCAGTATCTACCACATCTACTAGTGTCGTTCTGTTAAATAAGGGAAAGGGGTGTCAGATGCCAATCTTCTACACCAGCAAAGCCCTAGCTGAAGCAGAAACCCGCTACAGCTAGCATGAAAAGTTGGTGTTGTCATTGGTCAATGCTAAATGCCATCTTTGGCATTACATTGAAGCACATCTAATTGTAGTGCCCACAACCACGCCGATTAGATTGATAATGGTGAAACCCGAATTATCGGGAGAGTATCTAGATAGGCAATCTAGCTGGGAATTTATGACATAACCTATGTCCCCTGAACAACCATCAAAGGCCAAGCGGTAGCCAAATTCCTATTAGAAATCGAACCTTCGGATACCACCGAGGAAAAAGAACCTGGCCTATGGATAATTTTCATGGACGAATCATCAAACATTAAAGGAGTATGAGCCAGTATAGAGCTTTTAATGCCCGATGGTACCAGACTTCCACAATCCATTCAGTTGGAGTTCCAATCCTTTAACAATGAGGCTGAGTATGAAGCTCTGTTAGCCGATATTCGTTTTGCCTAAAGCCTGCAAGTACAGAGAGCGGAAGTAAGAAGTGATTCTAAACTAGTCATCAGGCAGATCAACGGTGAATATGAAACCCGAGAACCAAAAATGGAAGCATACGAAGAGTTGGTGCTAAAAGAGGCCGAAGGATTTCACCAACTAATCTTCAAACATATCCCAAGGGGTGATAACGCAAACATAGATCGCCTAGCTAATCAAGCCTCTACTGTAGGGGAAGGTATGACCCGTGTGATGCCGATCGACTTCATCATCAAGTCAAGCCTTGAACCCCCCATGGGAATGATGATCATCCCCTGGGAGCCTAGTTGGATGGACCCCATAATAGATTATCAGAGAACGGGTAGCCTACCCGAGTTAAAGCCAAAAGCTAGGAAGATCAGAATGAAAGCTGCGAGATATGCACTCTACAATAGCCAATTATATCGAAAGTCTTTCTCTGGGCCTGCCTCATGCCATCGGAAGCTTTTGTGGTCATGGAGGAAATACATGCCGAATCTTGTGGCACTCACTCTGGAGGAAGATCTCTGGCCCACAAGGTCCTCACCCAAGGATACTTTTGGCCCTACATGTCAAGAGATACTGAGGTATATGTCTGAAGGTGCAAGAAGTGCCAATTGCATGGAGATGCCATTTATCCGCCTCTAGATTTATTCAACCCAATGATTGTCCCACACCCATTTTCTTATTGGGGAATGGACATCGTTGGTCCATTCCCGCAAGCCATCCGATCCATAACTCATGTTCTCTTGGCCACATATTACTTCACTAAATGGGTAGAGGCCGAGGCATACCCGACCATCAAAAGCAGCCATATCATCAAGTTCATCTGGAGCCATATCATCTGCAGATTCAATCTACCTTGAATAGTAATGATGGACATCGGCCCCAACCTAGACAATAAGAGGGTTCGGGCATTTTTGAAGGAACATAGGATAAACCAAAATACTTATTCCGTTAGCTATCCACAAGGCAATAGATAGGTGAAAAGGACGAACAGAATAATTTTTTACACTTTCAGAAAGAAGCTTGAGAAAGCTAAGGGAGCCTAGCTGGAGAAGTTACTGGAGGTATTATGATCCTACCGAACCACCCCAAGATAGCCAACAGGTAGAAACCCCATTCTCCATGGCCTATTCTAAGAAGAGTGCCGACACTAAGTAACCAACCATGGAAAGAAGGTCCAAACAACCAACATTTACCCCATGATCTAGACTTATTGGAGGAGATAAGAGAGGCAGTTGGCATAATCACTAGCCCACCAGCAGCAGGTCAGAAGCCATTTCAACCAGAAAGTCAATATAAGAGAATTTCATATTGGCGACATGGTGCTTAGAAGAAATATTGGAAGCATTAGCAAGCTACCAGAGACATGGGAAGGGTTGTACACAATCATTGAGGTCATCGGGTGTGGAGCCTATTGAGTACAGAAGAACGAAATAGGCCACATCGAGCCTAACTCCCAGAATCCCTACCGCCTGAAGAGGTATTATCCGTAGAAAGGCTTAGACAATAGTATTATCTAAATAAAATAATTTGTTTCCGCTATACGAGACCTCTACTGATTAAAGGGAAGCATTTGTGCCCGATGTATGGCACATCTGCTATATGTCCTTCTAGCTTATATAAAATACTAGGTTACTTGCAAGATTTGTATAACTTTTTCAATGATCTGATTAAAATTGATCCTATGAGTCAGATGAAATGAAAATTTTCCTAAGTGTTAAATTCAATATGGTTCTTACGCCTTGAATTAACCAAAGGATACTCTGGAGACTCAAGGGCATAGTTCGTCGAACTGGTCTAGTTCGGCCTGAATCGGCAGGTTCGTAATGGTTATTGGGTTACTCGATACCGGTATTGACTGGTTTATCGAGTTGAGCCATTATGCACAATAAAATCGGCCGGTTCTTGATGAATCGATTGATACTGAGCTGAACCGCCCGATACATAAGCGAATTGGTTCTATAGAACCACTAGTTCAGCTAATTAATAAGAACTTTAAATTTTTGTACTACCATGAATCTTGGACCAATGCAGTCATCTAATAATAATATTGTAAAATTTTGTACTGTATTAGTGCGTCTATAACCAAGATCTTATTTATTAGTATTAAAAACCAAACAATGCTATATATATAGCCTCAAACTTCATTTGCCTTTTGCTGAACTTTCGATGTGGGACAAAGCTAAACTCTTCACATTATCAATTCTTCAGCAAACTCTTGCAATTCTTCACACTTTTTACTTGAACCAAAAAAAGATGTGCAAAAATTTATATAGTAAAAACATGTGTATATGTTTTTTGATGGAATTTTTAAAATATAATAATAAAATGATAATAATAGTAATGGTATTAAAATGGTATATAATTCATGTGGATTCAAGTCATCACAAATAAGGTTGTTTGCTCTTTACTTGAATTAAATTATCCTAAAACATCTAAAAGGAAGTAATAAAAATTACTAACATTTTTATTTTTAGTTGGTCAATACATTTTGGTCCTTGTGTGCAAGATAAACAAAATTCACGTTTGCGGCAACCGAAACCGTTACGTAACCTCGATATAAGTCTGATACCATTACACCACTACCGTTGCCGTTACGGAAATCGAAACCGTGATTGCGAACTATGCTCAGGGGCCTAACGCCCGAAGTCTCACATTAAATAAAATTTTCCTAAGTGTTAAGTTCAACAGGGTTCATATGCCTTGAATTAACCAAATGACACCCATGACACTTAGGAGCCCAACGCCCGAAGCCTCACATCAGATAAAATTTTCCTAAGTGTTAAATTCAACATAGTGTTAATATGGTTTATACACTTTCAATTAACTAGTGGACTTCAATAAGACTAAGGTCCAGATACCCAAAGTCTTACCAAATGAAGATTTTTCCAAGTGTTAGTCCAGAGGGGAACATGTACCCTAGATTTACCAAAACGAATTTTTAGGATTGAAAGAACTAGATGCACGATGTTCACAACTAAGAAGTTGTCTCGCTAAAGGGCTGAATCAAACTGAAAAAAAAGAAAAATCTGAAAAAGGTTGGAAAGAGAGAATGGTGGTAGTTAGTGGAAACTGGTTCTATCCTTTCTCTCTGACCTATCAGATCCCTAAAGTCTTCGGACCCTTTCGCCTTCCAATCTTCCAAGTTAGAAATCTCTTCAAGGTTAGCTGAGGTTAGAATTTATGTGGCTGATCGGATGTTGCCCCAAATACATTCCTTCAGAAGCCTGAATCGCTCCATTATAGGACTAGGAATCAGATCACGGTCTTGGTACCCAAAAAACCTAAGTACATATTCCCCTCGGTGCATGTCTCAAAACTCACAAAAACAAGTTGTCTTAGGAAGGGGGCAGAAGATTGGAAGGTGAATGGGTCCGAAGACTTTAGGGATCGGATAAGTCAGAGAGAAGGATGAAATTACCTAGACGATGAATGAAAACAGCCTAAAGGGGGTGGGGGGGGGGGGGGGGGGGGGGGGCATAGGCTTTTTGTTGATTAAATAATCAATTAAAATTATCTAGAAAAATTCAATTTTAATTAGTCACAAAATCCTAAATTCTCAAATCAGATTAATCAAGCAGTTATGAATATATGTGCAGAAAATAAATCATGAGAAAACACGGAGATTTTTACGTGAAAAACCTTGGAAAGACTCCAAGTAAAAACCATAGATACGCTCGGATATCGATGCATTATGAATCTATGAAAATAGAACTTACAACCGTTGTAATTTGTTATTCTTCACTCAACATCTAAAAGTCTAGATTCACTCGCGCTCCACGAAGCTCTCGCTCTGATCTTCGTACTCTGACAGCTCCGCTTCTCAACGGATCAAATAGCCATGAAGCTTCCTGTTCTGATCTCTACACCTAAATAGCTTCATTACTCAACGGATCAAAACAATCATGTTGCACAAAGAGGTGTGTTGATTTTTCGAGAATTTAGGTCATTCATTGTGTATAAGATCGTCGATGTAAAAGCACAATAGAATCAACTCCAAAATAAGAGAGACCTAGAAGATATGAAATCATTGAATGATATTTCTCTCTCTGTAGATGAATATGAATCTGTAGAAAACTTGCAGAGATCTCTTAAAGGCTCAAAGGTTGTCTCGCATGTGAAGAATACCTTGGTATTTATAAACAATGTTGAAGAGAAACCCTAATCTTCTCATTTTCTATAATTTTACACCAAACCAAGTTAAACCCTATATTCTGATGAAGATAATGTGTGTGACACATATCTCAATGTGTAAAGTTGCAACCACCTCAAAGAAGAACAAATCGGGGTCAAAATTGGAATTTCATAACATGATTACACAACCCTAACTACGCATGACCTGTAGAGATACTACGCGCGACACGTAGGCTTAGGCTACACGCGGTGCGTAGGTCTTCCTACGGGTGGCATGTAGACCTCTTTTGGTGGTCTGTAGATGGTGCGTAGAAATAACACTTTCTAGCCACTTTTAGCTACTGGGTTCGTAGATGGTGCGTAACATTTTCATGGAAACCACTTTTCTTGGGAATAGTGTCATTTGAACCCCCTCGACTCCATTGGAATATTTCTCAAAGTTTTGGCTTCGAAAAATATCGTTTATGCCCTCCGGAATGCATTTTTTACTCAATCTTGATTCTTCTTCACTTTTCTTGTATTATTCACTTCTTTAGGCTTGATTTGAATTTTGACGAAGCTTGTAAATGTCGATCAACCATTCCCGACTCCATAATTCACTCAACATGATAATTCACTCAATATGGTTATTGTCTAGAACATGTCAATGACAAATACTATTATAAATGTTTTTACACATACTATAAATGTTCTTACAATGGGAATGAACCAGTTGCCGCTAACTACCACCATTCTCTCTTTCCAACCTTTGTCAGATTTTTCTTTGTCAAAACATATATCTCTACCCTGAAAAGGGAATAGGTTGTACCGACCCTTTGACTTTCTGGCATTCTAGAAGTAATAACAAAGGAGGAGATTTGCTAAACCTAATTCAAGGCCAAGATCCCTATTGTACAAGATTAGCATAGACATAACTCTTAGTTGAAGTGGACTCATCCCCAACATAAATAGGTTATAGTGAAATAGAGGGTGAAGAGGGAATTTTAAAACCCTAAGATGGACAACAGACAGAAGGACACTACCCGGTTCAACCCCCTCGCTTTGGGAAAAGTTCAGATGCTTGCGATAAGGGACCAAATGCACATCTTCAGGCACATCAGCAACAATCCTAAGATATTTAACGTCAACTACGGTCCTTGATTTTTCTGGAAGAGGGGCAATAATAAACGGAGTAGGAACAGATGGGATCTCTGGACCCTCATCATCATATGAGCCATCCTTAACTGACAACTCAGGGTTGATATATGAGCTGGGCAGGTCAGGGTTTTTTGAAGTATTTGGGAGCATGAGTGTTTCTAAGTGAACCGAAGAAGGGCTACTAATGTCCTCAACTACATTAGTGTGGGATGACAAGACCACTTGGCACACAGGCCTAGTGTCGTCCCTATCAAATATGAACTTAGAAAGGTAGAAGAGACAAAAAAGGGGGGGGGGGGGGGGGGGGGGGGGGAGATAGAAAATTGAAAATAAGCAGTGATAGACTTACACGAAAGGGAAGATAGAACGGAAAAAGTCTTCAGTGAAGTTTAAACTCTACTCCGATGAAGTTTCCCGGTAGAATAAACTGCGGAATCCGGCAAAGAAAAGTTCAATGGTAAGCTAAGAGAAGTATGGGAGAATTTGTAAAAGAAAGAAGACTGAAGAAAATGTTTGTAGGTGAAAAATGAAATAGCAAAGGGGGAGAATTTTATAGAAGCTCCATAGGAATGCCAAATGACAACATAAAGACCAAAGGTCGTGCACTGCCATTTCAGTTGTTAAAGTGCGAATATCAAGCGAACGTGGGCCACTCATTTCAAATTCAAAATGATTGCTCCACCTTCCCCCATTCAATGAAGACTCCACGTCACCCCAAGTATTCTTTATGAAATAACCAAATACATGCACATAATACATGTATAAAAATTCGGTCATGGGCCAGATAGGATTCATACAGGCCCATAACCTCAGGGGCCTGCGTAATGGGTAAAATTCAACTTGGTATAAATAGGCCTGACCCGTGGAAGGTTATAGTGGATAAGTGGGTTGCAAGAAATAAATCCCTGAAATCAAGAGATTGAGATAGAAGTAGAAAGAGATATACCAAATCCCATTAATTGGGGCTGGTGATAGACATTTCAGATGGGCGAAAGCCCATCTCAAAGTATATATATACATAGTTGATTAAACAATAAGAAGCATTCAATTGTTGTGTTATTTTCGGTATTTATACATGTATAGACATATCAGACATTTACTTTAGGAAATTAAGGACAATGTTATATATATATATATATATATGTATTCATACACTTTGTTGTTATGTTACGTGCCATATTTCAAATACAAGCATGTATAGACATATCAAAAATTTACGTTAAGAAAATAAGGACAGTGTTATATATATATATTTATTCATACTATTTAACATGTTTATTTTTTTAGTAAAATTATATTTATATAACGTTGTGTTCCAAAGGCTCATTTATTTGAAACTAATTATAGAATAATATTGAATAATTTAATATACATTTTAGATACATGTTTTTGAAATGTGTTGGTTAGATATTTCAAACTCATGTTCCTTCAATTAAAATGATATAATTTAATATTTTTGAAGTAGTATTTTTATATATGGAAGGAAGACCACTCCAATAGGTAAATTCAGGCAATCTTTGACCAGCACATGTGTTTACATGAAAAAAATCAACCCTTTGAACGAAAATAATCAAGAGACAATAATGGCATTAACTCTCCGAGGTCCACCACAACACTTCTGTTGATTACTATATATAGGTGTGGGTGTGAGCGGGTGAAAGTATACAAAGAACAAATTGTCTCTTCATTCTGTTCTTCTTCTTATTTCATAAAATAAAATAAAAAATACTTTGCCATGGAGAACAAGCGTCCCAGAGGTCGCCAAAAAATCGACATGAAGAAGAGAGAGAAGGAAGAAGAGAGGTTTGTTACCTTCTCAAAGCGTCGAGCTGGCCTTTACAAGAAGGCTAGTGAGCTCTGCATTATTTGTGATGCGGACATAGGCATCTTTATTTTTTCTCCAACTGGGAAACCTTTCTCCTTTTCTCATCCCAGTATGGAGTCCATTGCGAACCGGTTCTTATTCCGCAACTATCACCCAAATGATAATGCGTCTCAGCTCGTTGAGGCTCGCTGCAGGGGTCGAGTTAACGAGCTCATCAGAAAACTAAATGACCAGAGTGATAGGGCGGAAGCTGAAAAGGAAAGGGAGAAGATGCTTGCATGTAACAAAAAAGCTCGCGGGGATAGGGACTGGTTCGATGCATCCATTAGGGATCGGTTGAGCAAAGAAGAGGTCGAGAAATTGAGCGCACGTTTATCTCAAGTGCAACTGACATTGTGCAAGAGAATGAATGAGGTTGGTGGGATGGGTGCTTCGTCTTCATCCTCGGGTAGTGCTGCTTATCCAAAAAATGCCGGACCAATCCAGGGTCCTTCCGCTACTGCCCGTCCTCGTCCAAACTAAGGCTATGGCGCTATGAAGTGAAATAAACAGACTTCAATCTATTAATGAAGAAAGCTATTAATGATAGTCTAGGGCTGTTATATGTAAATCACCATTGGCATGCATTAATTTTAGCGTACTTGTTTATTATTAATTTCATTTCTCAACTTTCTTTTGCTTTTAATTTGTTTTCCATAGTTGACGTTTCACAAAAGCTATGACGTTGTCCTTGTGGTCATTTATACGCAACATGATGATAAATGCAATTCACGGCCATAAATTTGATATACAACAAATGTCTAATTACAAATATCCAAGTGTTATGTAGTCTCTTTCATTGCTTGAACATTCTTTATATACATCTTGAGATTAATCTCTAAAAATGTACTTCAAAAGTAAATCGCACGTGCCTTTTAAGGTTTGGTTCTAAATATTCACGTACTAGAGAGGGAGAGCCGGCCCTGAGGTAGGCGAGGCCCCCACTCCAAGTGGGGCCTTCAATTTTTTTTTAATAATAATCAATATGGATTCCAAAAGAAAATTAATCAACTCAAATTTAAGTTAAAAGTTCAATTTGATCTATTAAAAATTACACAAACATAATTCTATCAACCCAAATAAAATTTAAATCCAATATGTCTCATTAAAAATTACACAGGTTAGTGTCACTACAAAAAATTAGGCATTTTGCCACAAAATATATTATGTGGCTAAAAAGTCATTTTTGCCAAAAAAAAAAAAAAATTTGTGGCAAAGTCATGACTAAAAATCCGTGTCTAATTGTGCTTCGCCATAAAAAATGGCCTTAATTTTCATTGGCACAATTATTTTTTGTGGCAAATTACCATTTTATTCCACCCACCCATTTCAATTTTCCTGGGTCACCCCAAACACAACACAACCCATTTGGGTTCCCAAACACATTCGTATACAATACTTCCCAAACACAACTATATTCTACATATTGTAATGTTCTCCACACCACTAAGAGCAGCTCATACTTATCTAATCAAATTGCAAATCTAAAGGGCTATCTATAAACTTGAAATTCCTATCAAATCTAACCGATGTGGGACCAAATCTTTCACACTCCAAGCAATCGACAGCTGCGTTCCAACCACTATCACCTCCACCTCTTCTTCCTCTTCTTCGATTGTGTGATCTGGTGTTGGATGGGCGGGTCAAGCCGGGGTGAAAGCTGGTGACATCGAGAATCGTCAGGGACGAGTCGTTGTCGGCCGTCGGATCGTCTGTGGGGCCTTGATTGGGCTCCAATGACGGTTGATTTTTGTCCGCCATTGAGGCACAGCTGTGAAACCCTAGAAAATTTGGGGATAGAAGGGAATTTGAAGATATAGGGTTTGTTTGCACATGTTTGTGTGTGTGGTAGTGTGTATTTACAATTTCGTGGCAATTTATTGTAGCTTTAGCCACAAAATTTAGTTTCTTGGCAATTTAGTCTAGCTTTAGCACACAATTTAGTTTCGTGACAATTTAGTATAGCTTTAGCACAAAATTTAGTTTCGTGGCTATTTAATGTAATTTTAGCCACAAAATTTAGTTTCGTGCAATTTAGTATAGTTTTAGCCGCAATTTAGTGTAGCTTTAGCTACAAAATTTAATTTCGTGGCAATTTAAAATACATTTGAACTCAAAATTTAGTATTTGTGGCAATTTAAGTGTTGATTTAGCCACAAAATTTAATTTTGTGCCAATTAATATACATTTTGCCACGGAATGTATTATGGTACCAAAAAAAAGTTTTAACCACATTCTTTTTGTGGCAAAAACATTTGTGACCAAATGTAGGATTTCTTGTAGTGTGATGGGTTAATTAAGTTTTATTTTTATTTACTTTCTAGGTTACATGGACTTGGGTTAAACCCAAAAATCTTTCACTACCTTCTAAAACCCTCACTCACTAGTTCTCGGGCAAAGATCCCAATCAGTCGTTCGCAAGCAGACGTTCCAACCACTACAGACAGTCGTGCAGCAGGTCTCCAGTCCATGGAGCAAATCCTTCAACGCTTGATAGCTGCTGAGGAACGCAGCTTGGCCCTGGAAAAACAGAATGCGGAGCTCATGGCGAGGTTGGCTCCACCAGCAGCTGTCCTTCCGGTAGTAACACCTAACCCTCCGGTAGCGGCGCTCGACCATTCTCTGAACCAGTAAGATAGCGACAGACCTGAAGATCACGCCGAGTCTTCCCAGTGCTCAGGAAAGGCTCCCACAGCCGACGAGTCCATGACCTACCAAAAACCTCAAGCAATGATGGATGAATTCCAAAGGAAAGTCCTCGGGGACTTGAGGGCCCAATCTACCGATGACATGGCCATCCAAGCGTCGACTGAATTGATACAGTCACCTTTCGTCCCCGAAATAACCCAAGAGCCTTTCCTAAATAAATTTGTTATGCCTCAGTTCACCCCATACGATGGCACTACGGACCCTGAGGAACACATCTATCAGATCAACCAGAAGATGACCATGTATGCCAAAAATGAGTCCTTGCTCTACAAGGTGTTCTCCACAAGTCTTGTTGATGCAGCTCTATTATGGTTCAGGAAGCAGCCATCCCGATCCATCGGCGGCAGGCAACAGTTGACCAGGCTCTTCATTGCCCAATGTTATGGGATCAAGAGACAGAAGAAAACCATATCCTACCTCTTCACCATGATTCAGGAGAAAAAAGAGTCACTGAAGAGTTTTCTATCCCGATTCAACATCGAATCTTCTTTTGTCAATAACTGTGACCAACACTCTGTTGTTGAGGCATTCTGGATGGCCCTTATTCCATGAACTAAGTTCCATCAGTCTCTGGTAAAGCGCCCTCCATCGGGCATTGGGGAGTTAAATTCCAGAGCTCAGGGGTACTTGAGAATTGAGGAAGACGAAACCGTCAGGCAGAGGAAGGCGGCCCTGGTTAGCATTGAAGCCCAATCAAAGGATCGAGCGACCGATCGAAAGCGTCAAACTTCATCCGGATCATCAGCCCCAAAACCATTCAAGCGCACCAAAATGGAAGAGAAAACGACGCCCCTGAAGGTCAGCCTCGCTAGACTCTACCAGGAAAACAAAACCAAGGGGATTTTCCAACAATCCCCAACCATCAGACAATCACTTGACCAAAGGGACAAGTCAAAGCACTGTGCTTTCCACGGTGATTTCGGGCACATCACAAATGAGTGTGGTAATCTAAGGCAATAGGTGGAGATGTTATTGCTTTGCGGGGAACTCTGAGATTACGTCCAATGGGATAGACCGAGGACTGATCAACGTGCCCCTAGCGCCCCTCGAAACCCCTCAAAGGCACAACCGGTCCGGATCATTAACATGATTCATGGTGGCCCCCCATCCAAAGAGAGGGAAGAATCATGCCGGAGCCATCTGCGGAGAGATCGCAAAATGAGAAGAGTCAATGGAATCAATGAGGTCTACCACAAGGCAGGAGAAGCGCGGATAATTTTCTCGATGTCGAACCTTCGGGATGTCCAGACCCCACATGACGACCCTCTGGTTATGACCCTGATGGTGGCCAACTGCCTTTTGAAGAGAGTCATGATCGATCCTAGGAGCATCGCAAACATCATCACTAAATGGGATTTTGAAAAGCTCGAGATCAACCCGACCAAAATTATGGCATCACGGTGCCCCATTGCAGGTTTCGATGGAAGGAAAATCAAGCCGATCGGGGAAGTCCAGTTACCCGCATCTGCTGCTCAAAGGACCCTGACTGAGACATTTATTGTGGCGGATGCCAAGCCTTCATACAACCTGCTCATGGGAAATGGATGGATTCACTAAATGCAGGGCGTACCCTCAACTCTCCACCAGGTCATGACATGCATGAGCCCCAATGGTCTGGGTATCGTTGACATCAAAGGTGACTAGATATCTGCCAAGGAGTGCTAAGTGGTCACCCTGAAAGAGATCCGGAAGGGGAAAGCCCCAATGGTATCCCAGTCCAAGGAACAGAGTCCGGGATCCAAATAGCAATTAAAGGAGGGGGATCCGGGTACCTCAACCGCGGTAGAGCCATTGCAGCCAATCTGTGTTATGCCCGATAGCCCGAAAAAAGTTACTATTATAGGTACAAATCTTATCGACCCTGAATTGAAAGAACTAACACAATTGCTGCAGGACAACTCCGATGTCTTTGCATGGGAGCATACAGACATGCCAGGGATCAATCCTGATATTGCCCAGCATTCATTGCATGTTGACCCGAATGTAAGACCAATCAGGCAAAAACAGAGGCGCATGGGGGCACATCAGAACCAAATTATAGCAAATGAGGTATCCAGATTACTTGAGGCTGGTTTTATCAGGGAGGTCAGGTATCCCAAATGGCTTGCCAACATAGTGGTCGTGTAGAAGAAGATGGTAAATTGAGGGTTTATGTTGATTTTACTGACCTGAACAAGGCATGCCCGAAGGACAGCTTTCCACTGCCAAAGATCGACCAGATAGTTTATGCTACCACTGGCTACGATCGCCTAACTTTTCTGGATGCTTATTCCGGATACAACCAGATAAAAATGAACCCGATGGACGAAGAAAATACCTCATTCATTACAGAAAGAGGTACTTATTGCTTTAAAGTTATGCCTTTAGGACTGAAAAATGCAGGTGCCACTTTCCAAAGGTTGGTCAACAGTATCTTTAAGGGAATGATGGGTACAGTAATTCAGGCCTATACCAATGACACTGTGGTCAAGAGCAGGAAGAAGGGGGACCATCTCACCCACCTGTGCCAAGTGTTTGACACCCTCAAGTTGCATGGCATGAAGCTTAATCCAGAGAAATGCTCTTTTGGTGTATCATCCGGACAGTTCCAGGGGCACATCATGGACCGAACCGGGATTTAAGCCAACCCGGCACAAGTCAAGGCCCTGATGGAAATAAAGGAGCCCCAGACACATAAAGACGTTCAAGTCTTGATGGGAAGAGTGGTTGCACTTAGCAGATTCATTTCACGACTCATTGATCGGTGCAGACCATTCTTTCAGGCAATCAAGGCGAAGAAGGGAGAAGTTTGGGGTCTTGAGCAGTCTGAAGCCCTGGCAAGGTTAAAAGAGTACATGACCATACCCCCGATCATATCCACACCGGCTCCTGATGAAGTCTTGCATCTGAACTTAGCAGTATCCTCTGTGTTGACCAGCGCAACCCTCATCAGAGAAGATGGGAACCTTCAAATGCCAGTCTTCTACACCAGCAAATCCTTGGCTGAGGCAGAAACCAGATACAATATGTAGGAAAAATTGATTTTGTCGCTGGTAAATGCCAAGAGATGACTAAGGCATTACTTTGAAGCTCACCCAATCATTGTCCTAAAAACTACGCCTCTCCGGGTTATTATGTCAAAGCCAGACCTCTCAGGCAGAATCTCCAGATGGGCCATCGAATTGGGCATATACGACTTGACGTACATACCCCGGGTTTCCATTAAAGGATAGGCAGTGGCAGACTTTTTACTTGAAAGTGAAACTGAAGAGCCAGACCAGAAGAATGAACCAGACACCTGGAAGATTTTTTTGGATGGATCATCCAGCTATGCCGGATAGGGAATTGGTTGGAAATCTTGACAGCCGATGGGACACACCTTCATATGTCAGTGCAACTACAGTTCCCTGCCACGAACAATGAGGCTGAGTTTGAGGTCGTCATATCTGGCTTGAGGTTAGCTCAAAGCCTCTAGATTCAGGCCCTAGCAGTACACAGCGACTCTCAATTGGTCATTGGCAAATCAAGGGAGAGTACGAAGCAAATGATCCGAAAATGGAGTCTTATCGGGCACTCGTGTTAAAAGAAACAGAAAATTTTCAAAAAATTACCTTCAAACGTATCCCGAGGAGCGAAAACTCTGTAGCTGACCACCTAGCTGGTCAGGCATCCTCAGCTTGAGAAGACCTGACCCGGGTTGCACTGGTGGATTTTATAATCAGGCCAAGTATTCAGGAACCCAAAAAAGAGATGTTTATCCCATGGGAGCCCAGCTTGATAGATCCCATAATGGATTACCTACAAAGTGGAACTCTCCTAAAGAACAAAGCTGAAGCTCACAAGATCAGGAGGAATTCAGCCCGATATTCACTTATAAACGGGCAACTTATCAAAAATCCTTCTCAGGTCCTTACTTGAAATATATTACGCCATCAGAATCAAGAGCAGTGATGCAGGAGATTCACAGTAGAGCTTGCGGGAACCACTCCGGAGGTAGATCCCTTGCCCATAAGATACTCACCCAAGGATACTTCTGGCCCTATCTGTCACGGGATGCCGAAGAATATGTCCGAAGGTGCAAGCCATACCAGATGCACGGAGATGCTATCCATCGGCCATTTGAGTTCTTACATCCCACCATAATACCGCACCCATTTGCCCGATGGGGAATGGATATAGTGGGACCTCTACCTGAGGCAATTCGGTCAAAGGCCTATGTCCTTCTGGCCAATGATTACTTCACCAAATGGGTGGAAGCTGAAGCCTATCCCACCGTCAAGAGTGGCCACGTCATCAAATTCATATGGACCCACATAATAAACAGATTCAGGCTACCAAAGACAATCATGATGGATAATGGGACGAATCTTGACAACAAAGAGGTGAGAGCGTTCTTTGCCGAGCATGGTATCAACCAGAGTACGTCTTCAGTCGAGTACCCATAAGGGAACAGATAGGCGGATAGGACAAATCGAACCATATTCAAATCCTTGGCCAAAAAGCTTGAGGAAGCCAAAAGGGCCTGGCTAGAAAAACTACATGAAGTGCTCTGATCATACAGAACGACTCCTAGACAACCCACTGGGGAAACCCCCTTTTCCATGGCATACAACACTGAGGCTGTGATCCCAACAGAGATCAGGGTTCCAACCCTCCGGAGCTAGCCTGGGTCGAAGGACTAAACAACCAGCACTTGGCTCACGGCCTTGATCTACTAGATGAAAGAAGGGAGACTGCCAGGATCAGGCTGGCCGTCTACCAACAGCGTGTCCAGATTCACTTCAACCAGAAAGTCAGAAGAAGAGAGTTCCAGGTCGGGGACGTGGTCTTTAGGCAAAAAATCGGACTCGTAGGCAAGCTCAGGGAGCCTTGGGAGGGCCAGTACACCATTACCGAAGTCATCGGGCGCGGAGCATACCGCATCCGAAAGAATATGGATGACGAAATGGAACCAAACTCCCAGAATGCCTCTCGCCTGAAGAGATACTACCCTTAAAGGGCCAAATTTTGCTTTTACTTTAATCCTTTTGTTAAAAGGCTATAACAGCTAATTAATAAAAAATAATTTTTATGGCAAAGTAGCTTATAAATATATACTGAAACAAAAAAATAAACTAAGTGTTGCATTGTCTATCGCATGGCCTGAAGTGCCCGAAAGACACAACACTGATCCTAAAGAGATCACAAAAATTTGCAAAAATAAACTAAGTGTTACATTGTCTAGCGCATGGCCTGAGTGCCCGAAAGACATAACACATATCCTGAAGAGATCAAAAATTTACAAAAATAAACAAAGTGTTGCGTTGTCTATCGCATGGCCTAATGTGCCCGAAAGACACAACACAGATCCTGAAGAGATCAAAATTTACGAAAATAAACCAAGTGTTGCATTGTCTATCGCATGGCTTGAAGTGCCCGATAAACACAACACAGATCCTGAAGAGATCAAATTTGCACAGATCCTGAAGAGATCAAAGTTGGCAAAAATAAACCAAGTGTTACGTTGTCTATCACATGGCCTAAATTTCCCGAAAGACACAACACTGATCCTGAAGAGATCCTAATATTACATAACAAAATAATATAAACATTGAAAAAATCAACTACACAAAAACCATGATCTTTCATTCAAAAATGGGCCTCGATGGCCAAGGCTTACAATGTGTTTTACAAACAAAAAATCCTAAGTGACAGGAACAATGGCCCCATCGGAAGCTGGAGGATCGGAGTCAGACATAATACTCATTCCCGGGAGAGCCTTGGTCAGGAACTTACAGAAACAAACATCATCAGGACCTCCAACCGGATCGTCGTACGGTGGAGCGATGCCCAAGCTCTCATCCAATTCTTCCACTGAGGCGAAGTACCTCTCCTCAATGGGTTTCTGCATGTCATTAAAACATGACTGTTAGTCACTAATTAACCCTAGAGGGGGGGGGGGGGGGTGAATAGGGTGTTCAAAAATAATTCTAATTCTTTTCGAAATTGGAACACACTTTAAACAAAAATCAATTTCTCAAAAGTCAAGTGGATGATTCAATTTAAACTTCTCTAACTATTAATATCAAGACAAGATAGCATACAAGATATTTAAGCAATTATAGCATGCAAATAAATCAAGTAAAGAGAAAGAGATAGAGAGATTGACACCGTGATTTTTTCGAGGTTCGGTAACTCCTACTCCTCGGCTCAAGATCCCCTTCTTGAGACTTTTACCAATCCTTTCACTATGGCCCTTCCTTCACAGGTGGAATGACAAATCTTTACAACACAAGCCTCTCGAGCTTGTCTCTCAATCAAGAGAACAACCCTCTCTTGAACAATCGGTGGACTTCACTTGTCCGAGATTACAAATTCATATGTAATCAATAAAATCACTCAAGAACAAAAACGCTCAAAACCCAAAGGTTTTTATGGAAGATAAATCAATATAAGCTCAAGTGTTTTTGGTGATTTTACAATAGCTCTAGAAATGTATTCTCAAAGAATGTGATCAATGAATGATATTTGGAGAATAAGAAGAGATACTAGAGGTTTTGATTTTCAAAGAAACTTTGAGAAAATCAGATTTTCAAAGCTTGGTTTCAATGGCTTTTGTAGGGAAAATTTCTACAGAAAATTTGATAGCTTTCTTTCTCTTTGTGTTTCAATCTCTTAAAAGTTCAATATACACATCTCATTCTATATATAGCATTGCATTAGGGTTTTGAAGAATGATTATAATATTTGGAAGACAAGAGCCGTTTGAACACCATTGAACACAATCCACAAAACATAGGAAATGTTTTCTGAAGAATCTGCAGGTTTTGAGGATCAACTAGTCGACTACATTGCTTCATCTAGTCGACTAGATTGAGTTCTAGTCGACTACAATGATTCTTCTAGTCGACTAGAATGAGTTCTAATCGACTACTTCTTGTAGTCTAGTCGACTCAAGGTTCTTTCAGTCGACTCTTTGTTATGTGGATGAAAAACCAATAACTACTGATTGATTTAGTCGACTACTAGAAAATACACAGGGTGAATCTAGTCGACTATAACTTCAAAAACATTTAATAAAAATATTTTTATTTCCGTTTAAGTTCGGTAAAGTGTTTTTCATTCCATTTGAGTTCGGTTCATTTTATACTTGAGCTTATATGATAAAATCGACACATAAAATTACCTTGTTACAATGATCGCTCCTTGACCTATCTACCCCGAGTCTTGAGTCTTCGATTTTCGCTTTTACCGTTGAATTAATTGATTTTCCATTTGCGCTTCAATTTCTTTCACAGCTTTTCGCTTTAAATCAAGCTTTCTTTCCGAGCTTGCTTTTCGAGTCGTTTCCTTTCCGAGTTTGATTTCTGAGTCATTCACCTGTCTTTTGCTGAAAATATAAACTCGATAATTCATTAGTATCAAACACTCTTCAATGGTTTGTTATCATCAATTTTGGAATTGTTTGTCGAGAGTAAATTTCAAAGCCAACAATGACCTCCACCCAAACCCGATTCGATACTGGGAGGTGTCATAGAAGCGTTTGTACATCTCATTGCCACCCCGGTGACACATCTCCACCATCGACCTCTCCACTACAAGGAGGTTCTCAGTCTCAGCCTTCTCCTCCAGAAGCTTCGCCTTAGAAGCCCTCAGGCCCTCACTCTCAGCCCTCAGGCTTTCGTTCTCAACCTTCAGGGCCTCAGTTTCATAGAATAGGGCCCGCCGTACCTCCTCCATCTCCTGGATCTGATCATGGGCAGCCCGAAACTGTTGCTCTGCAGTGATTGCCTTCATTCTCTCAGCCTCCAATTTTTCATTGGATATTAACAACAAGGAGGCAGCCTTTTTCCTGGCATCTTCCTTCACCCTCAAGACCTCATTAGATTTATGAAGCAACTTAGTGTCCTCCTCCATCTTCGCATTATAGGATTGGGTCAGATAAAGCATATACCAGAAGAACAAGTGTTAGCTTGATCAAGGAATAAATAAGAGAAATACCAAGTATGACTGATAAGACAATATATTGAAAAAGTGCCTTCATAGCAATCTCTGGACCGGTTAAGGCTAGTTCTGCCCGGTCGATCTGTCTCAGTTTCTTTCTATCTGCAGGAGTCCAGATCTGGGAACCCATTGCCCGAAGGGCTACGTCATTGTCGATGGTCTCGTGCCCCCTGACCAAAAATTCACCACTTGGAAGTGTTATCTTCGGCGCCCATGGGACCGCTCGCTCATCTTCAGTTGCAGCCCCAGTGTCCTCTACTATGATTAGAGACGACGTTGTGGTCAAACGGGGCCTGACCGATTGGTCGGGAGTAACTTCCTCGGATCTAGAATATCGTGTCCCCGACAAACTAGCTTCTCCCTGAATTAGTCGGGATTCAGGAATGGGAATGTCTCCTGAAGGAGGAGCAAAGGGCGCTCTGGCAGTACCAGCTCCTGAAAGGGGGGGGGAATGACCTGAATATTTCCCATCGGGGGGGTGAAGTCACCGGAATGTTTTACACTGATGGTGGAGGAGCAGTCCCGGACGGGGGAGTTGGATCACTTTGTGACCCCTAACCATTTTAAACCTCACCCGGTACTTAAGGGATTGCTTGAGGGCCAGGTGCCCGTTTGGTCTTCTTCTTGAGCACAGCTTGCGGGATTCTCAACATTTCTGATATGAGTGCCTGAAAATTAGAACCCATCAGGAAAACACCACACATCCTCAGGGGTTGCCCCCAAAATTTTGATTTAAGGATATCAAATCTGGACTTTATGTATTTTTGAGTTTTAAACTGGTTGGGAGCTCCCAAAAACTCCAGCACATGATGACCCAACTTATCATCGCATTGTTCACTGTAGCAGGACCCTCTATGGTAAGGTTTGAAAGAAGGGAACAACGGTCTGTCAAACTCACTGGGGACTTTGAATCCGATTGAGCCAGGAAGACTCCAATTCCCGCTCACCCGGATCATTCTCTCCTTCCACCCCTTATTGGACTTCTCGGTACTGTCATAAATATTTCTCTCACTTAAGGGAAAAAGATTGTACCGACCCCTACAATCCTTCTGGTCCTATATCTTGTAACAGAATAGAAGCTCAGCTAAACCCAGGTCAAGACCCAACTCCCGATTAATTATCAGGAGCATAGCCACGATCCTGAAGAAGTTAGGCCCCACCTGAAGTGGGGCCAGACCTAAAGTAGCTAAGGTGTAAAGAAAGAAAGGGTGGATCGGGAATTTAAGAACTTGTAGGTGGAAGGCTGATTGTAAAATATGATGGTCCATGACCCCCTCACCCTTCCTAAAGTCGTATTTTTTGGGATAATTCTTAATGATAACCCCATCGGGTATCCCGCCCGCACTTGACCCTTAATCTTTTCAATAATATTTCTACCCTATGTTTAGGAGGGAGGGGGTTGACATAAAATTGGTCTATCAAACTCCCTATAGCCGGATCCCCAACCCTGCAACGTTTTGATTGACCTCTAGAGGACTAAACCTGACTGTCCTAACCACCTCTACTGAGGGAGAACTAAGAGAAGCATCTGGGTCCAGAGAAGAGGGGAGGCGGTCGCTACCAGACCGGGTATCATCACTATCAGACATATTGAAAGAAAGACGAGAAAGCTGAAAGAAGAGAACTTACTCTATGATGGATCCCGAAGAGGTTTCTGGCATTTTCCTGTAAAAAAAAAAGGATTCTGTCAATGATAAGCAAAGAGCTCAAGTTGCAGAGAGTTTTCTAAGAGCTATAGATTTTGAAATGGAATGAACATTCAACATATATAGTGAATATTTATAGAAGTCTCTGAAATGCTTGAAAAGTCGTGCGCTCGGGAAGCGAAGCGTCACACCGTTTCACGTGCGCCTCCTCAGCCCCCTTCTCGCAAATCGAGGCGACCCGGACCGTAAGTTTCAAATATTCGAATGATGGTACAGCCGTCACATTAATTGGATCTGCCACGTCACCCCGACAGGGGTAATGTATCTTGTTTCCCACTCTATCTTCTTTCTAATGGGCCTGACCGCCCGACGGCCCATCACAAAGAAAAGGGCCTGTGTAAGAGTGGAAATGTCCAAGCCCACTTAAGTCCATCAAGCATCAGACCCATCAGGCTGATGGCCCAATAAGATTTTTATAAGTCCGATAACTAGGCCCATTTCATTTTTGTATTTCTTTAAAAAATAGAAATAGTGATGTCATGGTGATATAATCAAGGTGGTATTGCCCTAATGGGCCTAAAGCCCAAAAAAAAAAGATATATAAGGAAAGTCAAAAGTTAATAAAAGGATGATTCTTGTGTTGTGCATTTTTAGGCATTTACAGACACGGGCATGAATCCGTTTGTCAGATGTGTCAAATATCTAATAGGACACATGGACACGGTTATATATTTATTTTATTCTTAAATGTATATGTGCAATAATGTTATAAAACGTATTGTTCAAACTAAACATTTCACTCATTTGAAATAATAAGATAGCAACATGAACTCATGGCCTTGGGGGGGGGGGGGGGGGTAAATCTAAATTTAGGTAAATGTCCTACCAAATACCAAAAGTGTCGGACACGTATACATACCCATGTACGGCTAATAAGTGTCGGACACTGGTACTAAACCAATTTTAGAAGAGCCCATGTAACATAGACTTTAATAACTTATCCAATAAGAAAATAACACTCTTTCTTCATAATTCTTTACCATTTTTTATTTGTGAATGTCCCATAATATATGTTCTTCAATGTTCAAGTATAACTATTTTTAACATGATTTATATTTGATTCTTAAAATAACTAGGGGTTAGAAAGAACTAAATGAAAAAGTGACATGAAATAAAAATTGGTGGAAACAACATTATTTAGTTTTTTTAAGAAATAAACCATACGATCAAACTTACATTGATATGAAATTAAATTTTAATTTTTGTGAATAAGAGGAACGTATTTTTTGAAGATTATGCAAACGGAATCGTACTTTTTATAAAGCACCCAAACTGAATTTAAATTTTTCTGCTTTCAATACTAGGATGTTTTGTATTATTTTAATAAAACATTATACTTTAATATTTTTGTAAGCATGTAAAATCTTATATATAAAGGGCATCACATTAACCTCTTTCCTAGGGCTCTAATTTTTTTTAAGATATCAGGGTCGGCCTGAATTTACGAACTACATCTATTCTAGTCACTAGTGATTTAATTGGACCTTTCCTTGTAAAGTTAGGAATCACAACTATAGTTATAGAAGTTGCTAAAATAAAAAGTACTTTTACTTCTGAAATTTTATTTTTCAAAGTTATGAATCATAGCCAATACGTTGAACGGTAAATAAATCTAAGTATTTAGTCTCCATTTGAAACTTGATATGTATCTTTTTAAGTCATTCTAGATTAATAGGAGGTACCAATATAATTCTATAATATTGGTCCTTGGAATGAGGTCAAGCCTTCCCAACTGCACTTATAATGTGAGCCAAGATTGGAATGAGGTCAAGCTTGCCCAATTGCACGATGTGAGCCAAGATTGATTAAATAAAAATTGGTTAGGGTTTCTGGCCAGAAAGTAACTAGCCATAGTTAAAGATTGACGGAGGTTTATTTTGGGAAATTATAAATATGGCCAGTTTCAACTAATTGCTTAAGTTTTTGGGTCGAACTGCAAGACATGTTATTTGTTACTGTTTGCGTATTAGAGCCAAACCCAATACTTAATCTGGTGCCACGCCAAGTGGCCACTTAATTTGGTCTCACGCCAAAAGCCCACTCGAGTGTTGCCCACCTGAGAGAATTTCGGGTCCAAGGTTGGGTAGGTCGGTGGTCTGAGCACAACGAGGGTTTTACGAGTATGGGTTGGATAAAATGTTAGAGGTTTTTGTTCCAAATGGGATCCATCATTATTAGAGGTCTTGTTGACACCCAAAATGAGCCGCCACTAAAACCGGGCAGAAATCAAGTGGAATGGGTCGCGCAAGAAGAAAGCCCAACAAAAAGATGGATGAAGACTCCAAGAAGACAAGGAATACTTGAAGAAGAAGTTAAAAATTAGAGTTTTCATTATATTACATCTCTATCTATCTTTTTAGTTAGTCTTTTAGATAGGAATAACTAGTTAGGATTTATCATTTTAATTTAAGTTATTTATCTCTAGGATATCTTTTACAATTTTAGGTTATAAATAATATACGCATACCTCTATTTTAGAGGACCAGCACCAAACATAAAAATATCCTGCTACAATAACATTCTCTATCTTCATTATATTTTACTCTTTTCGTATCTTTTCATTCATTTGCACCCATTTATTTTCCAAGCAATATTTATTTTACCAAGTCATTTACATTCCTTGTTATGCGATTTTGTTTTAGTTTTTCATTAAAATTCTTAGTTTAATTTCTCGGTTACCAAAAGTCCTCTTGATTGACGCATTAGAACCTTTTCGCATGAGTTTCGTTCTCTCTCGTGCAAATCGCCTGATTCATAACTTTTGTCAAAATAGATGGTTTATTCATTCTTCTTGAACAGTTTAAGCCTCATCACCGGTTTTGGCACTCCTGCATTTTATGGAAAAAGAAAATCGACCTAGTTCTTTGGACGATTATTTTTTGGAGCGAACATATTTTGGCATGCTCGGTGGTACACCACTAGGTAGCCGAGAGGATTACAACATGCCACCACGACACACAAAGGCCGCAGTTACGGTCTGTAGTGAAACTTTACAACAGTTGAGGGTGTTGGCCGACGAATGTCGAGCGATTGACACTAAAAAATGAGCAAATTATGATCAAAGACGAGCAGATTATGCTCAAAGACAAGCAGATTATGCTCAAAGACGAGTAGATTATGCTGAGAGGGAACAAAGTTATGCTGAGTTGAATCATGAGCTTCATAAACTTAATGATTTAATGAAGAAAATATATGCAAGTCCCTCATCTAGTCGGCCACTACATCCTCCTAGACACGGGGGGCAGCAGATGGACAACTTTCACAAGCCTCCATCCTTTGAGAAAAAATACACTGTTGCTGAAATTAAAGTTTTGGCAGAAACAAAGGAGGTGGTTGAAACTACTTCGGCTGATGCCAAGGTGTCTGAAACTGTTGCGGCCAAAAACAAGGCAGTCGATACCAATGCAGCCGAGAAAGGATTGACCAAAACTAAACCAATTGATAGGGTTTCGAGCAGTAGTGATAATCTGGCCAAAACTGCATCGACCAAAACCAATCTGACCGAAATTGCAATGGCCGAAACTAGTTTTGCAGTGGCCAAAATTGCAGCAGCCGTTATTAGAATTACAGCGGCTGATATCAAATTTGCAGCAGCCGAAACCAGCTTTAAAGTGGTTGAAACTAGTTGGTTTCGGCTTATGAGGAAAATTTGACCAAACATAGAACTTCATTTTTTATAATTTCAGCCGATAATGCTGAAATTATGAAAGAATACCAATTTTCAAGAACGTCGGCGACTAAATATTAACATTGGTATTATGTCGTTCTTCGAATAGAACCGGAAATTAGATTGGCTAATATGATGTTGCACAAGAATTTAATTTCATCCGATCAAGTCTAACCCCCATTAGATGAATTGCAAAGTTCGAATGGTGGAGGCTTTTACGGGCTCATTGATCCATGATTATTGATTTTTCTTATGTCAAGTAACCATTTTGGCATTGGTGTAATAATTTTGGGAATAATTCAAATTTCAAATATCTTATCGGCTTCATTGATGCCGATAAAACATTTAAAGCTAGGGGGCATTGTTGACACCTAAAATGAGCCGCCACTAGATCCGGGCCGAAATCAAGTGAAACGGGTCGCGCAAAAAGAAAGCCAAACAAAGAGATGGATGAAGACTACAAGAAGACAATGACTACTTAAAGAAGAAGTTAAAAATTAGAGTTTTCATTTTATTACATCTATATCTATCTTTTTAGTTAGTCTTTTTTAAGAGAAGAATAATTAGGTAGGATTTATCATTTTAATTGAAGTCATTTATCTCTAAGTTATCTTTTACAATTTTCGGTTATAAATAATGTACGTATACCTCTATTTTAGAAGTCCAACACCAAACATAAAAATATCCTTGCTACAATAGTAGTCTTTATTTTCAATATGTTTTACTCTTTTTATATCTTTTCATTCCTTTGCACCAATTTATTTTCCAAGCAGTATTTATTTTACCAAGTCATTTACTTTCCTCGTCTTGCGATTTCGTTTCAGATTTTCATTAAAATTCGTAGTTTAATTTTTCGTTTACCAAAATTCTTCTTGATTGAGGCATTAGAACCTTTTCGTACGAGTTTTGTTCTCTCTTGTGTCAATCGTCTGATTCATAACTTTGTTCAAAAGAGACGGTTTATTCGTTCTTCTTGAACCATTTAAGTCACGTCACCGCTTGTGACATGCCCGTATTTTACGGAACAAGAAAATCGATCTAGTTCTTTGGCCGATTATTTTTTGTTGTGAAAAGGTCCTTGTACCAGATCATATCTAGATGAGAAAGTAATTGGGTGTAAATGAGTTGGGTTGGATATTAGTCTCACTTTTATTAAAATCTTGAGTTTTTGGATCAAACTGGAAAGCATTTGACCTGATACACACGGCCCTTCTTCTTGATGACGCAATTACATGACCTTTATTTTTGTGTAATTACCTCTATGTCCCTATCAGATATATTATTGAAAAGACCAGAATATCCATCTTCCAAATTACATTTTACTATTCACCTTTCACTACCACGTTAAAACTACACCAGTCTGCTTTTTCCATCTCTTCAAATCTATTGGGTTCAATTCCAGGTTTCTTATTGCCTAACTTCTGTTCAAGATTCAAATTGAACGATATTATTTCCAATTTTTCATTTTTTCCCCTTTCAATACTTAGTACTGAATTAAGAGTTCGATGTATCAAGTTTAGAGTTCTACTAAGCCATCGCACCAAGAGCCTGATCTGATTTTGGGGCTTTTGATTGTATCACGGGGTTCCTTTTTCGGATAGCACTTCACTGATGTTATGTAAAAGGCGTCTATTAGGAGAAGCTATTATACATATTTCAGTTTTGTATTCCATTTAGGTATCTCGACTATGATTGAATGAAAGTATCATGTAAGATTATATGCTAGACTATATAATTGCATGCATGATTTGCATTTCTGATAACAATTTTTGTTTTTCAGAAAACTCACTTATACAAACTTCAAAATCCGTTTTATTTTAAAAAGAAAAGAAAGAAATAAAAAAAATCAATGAATTTAAAACTTATTTTTAAAAGCACTTGTCATTTCTTGGCTATTAGCGACATCCCTAGCTCGCAAATTAACCGACTCTGTGTAAAGGGGTTGAGTCCAACAAAAAAAATTGGATTTAAATAAAGAGATTCTTTTCTTTTCTTTTTCTCTATTTTATATAAACCTCCATGGTGAGGTTGGAAAGTGTTTAAATGGACAATATTTTCATTTGAGATAAATCTAGGCTAACCATTCATTTGTTTGGTAAATAATAATTCATGAATGGTAATTCTCTTGGAACGAAGTTGAATTTACGAAATGGGCCTTTCATTGCCATACAAATATAATTTTACGTTTAGTGATGTCCTAACCAAATGATAGAATAAAAGGACCCTATTATTTCATTCTCATTCTATTGCATTTCATTTCTTCTTATCAAACACAATATTATTGTCTTGATGTATGAGCTAAATTTTATTGTTTCCAAATTTCAATTCAAATACCATTTTTGTTTCTTTGTACTGTTGGGAAATACACAATTTTAAAATTTTAGAAGCGTGTAATTCACAGGTTATTTGTTTGCGTATAAAGACCTATCTAAAATCTTTTGAATATACATATAATATGTATATATATATGCCTAAAAGACTTTGAACAAAGATTTCCAACCACCGTCTTCAATAGGTTGAAGAAGAAGAATTTTGGTTTATACAATGTCCCCGTACTATCAACGTTGCCCTCTGGAATGTTCCCGTTCTATCAATGTTTCCCTCCGGAATCACCCATATGACCCGTGTAATTAACACTTAAGCTCTCTGTTTGTGGGATAGAGAAAATCAAAGAAATCACAATAGTATGATATTTGGTTATCGCTAACTCCACATGTATGATTATATGTATATATAGATATATTGCCTATATATGATATAACCGTATCATAGGTAATATCGCAGTTTCAAATTTTGAATTATGAATTCAAATTTTAATTGCCGATGTATATCTATATCATACTATATTCCTTTCAGTTTTAATTTAGCTTTTATAATCACTATTGGGCTAGGGGTGAGAATCCATTAAGCCCATATTTTTTTGGCTCCAATGTGTTAATAATTGACCCGGTCAATCTCTATTTGTCCAATTCAATTAACCCATTAACTATTTTTAATTCCACTAAATAAAAATAATTGAACTCCAATCCGAAAATGGTTAACCGCTAAGTCAATTTACGTAATAACCCCTCCATGCTTGATAAACTATCGGATAAATAAATGTCATCAATCCGATAACTTAATTAATACATTTATTTTGAATATTTGATTATCCTTTGATCACATAAATTATTTAGAAAATAATATATTTAATAAATAAATATATATAAATAATTTATCAGAAAAGATACGGAGGCCTCCAAATTTTTCTCGTAATCAAAATAATCAAATTAAAATAAATATTTTAGCATTGATGCAAATATTGAGAATATATTCTCAAACTATTAATTAATAATTACCCAAAGTATTGGGTATTAGACCCTAGGGTCTACCGAATAAATTAAAGTAACTATTAATTAATACAAGAGTTTATATCTCTCTCATGCATAAGAGTTATTGGACATGACATTGCTAAGGAGCAATTGTTTTGATGGCTTTCACAATAAGCTCGACTTAGCTATGATCTAGTTCATTTCTTCATTAATAAAGAGTCCATCCTTTATCACCATAAATGAATAATTTATAACAATGTAATACTTGATTTTGTATACTGCATACATGAACCCTCCATGTAAATACAAAATACATACATGGTCAAGTGGACAACCTTGATTCAAATGCCGAATCATCCAATACATAGAATTCACCAATTATAAATATAAAATATTTAATTTATTAAGCACATGAAATTAATAACTGTCAATTACAATCTCTAACATAAAATTGCTATGACGGAGGATACAAAATCATCAATCTCCTACTTTCCCCCATAACCAATTTGTTTCGTATCTAACTCCCATGTTATTCAAATGACGATCAAAAACCTCGATTGGCAGCACCTTTGTAAATGGACTTGCAAGATTGTTTTGCTGAAGCGATCTTGCCCATAAGTATATCACCGCATTGCACAAAACATCCCTAATTATATGAAACTTCCTCTCAATATTTTTACTACATTTAGGATTCTTGGGGTCCTTGGTTTAAGCAATTGTTACACTATTGTCACAATGAAGGACCATTGGTGAGCTTGCATGTTGTACCACTTCTAAATCAGTGAGAAATTTCTTCAACAATATAGCTTCCTTTACTGCCTCTGAAGCAACAATGTATTCAACCTCCATGGTTGAATCTGAAACACAAGTTTTCTTGACACTTCTTCAACTGGTTGCCCCACCATTAGGTGTGAACATATATCCTGAGGTAAATTTCCTAGAATCCACATCTGATTGAAAATTAGAATCCGTACACCCAACTAGAACAAGCTCATCACCTCTATAAATGAGCATGTAACCTTTGGTCCTTCTCAAATATTTGAGAATTCATTTCACTGCAGTCCAATACTCTTGACCTTGATTGAACTGAAGCCTGTTGACCATGCCTACTGCAAAATAGATATCCAGTCTAGTACACAACATGGCTTTATATGAGACTACCAACTGCTGAAGCATATGACACATGTTTCATCTGCTCTTTCTCTTCAGGTGTCTTTGGACACTGGTCACTGGAAAGAGTTAAACCATGTTTGAAAGGTAAGTGACCTCTCTTCGAATCTTGCATACCAAACCTTGTTAAAATCTTCTCAACATAAGAAGTTTGAGATAAGCATGATCATTCTCTTTTTCTGATCACGTAAAAGCTTGATCCCGAGAATGTAACTTGTTTCTCCTAAATCTTTCATGTAAAAATGACTAGGCAACCATATCTTTACAGATGATAAGTCTCATATGTCATTTCCAATCAGTAGAATATCATCAATATAAAATATGAGAAGAATCACAATAACACCCCGTGTCTTCTTATATACACATGGCTCATCAACGTTTTATTCAAAACCAAAAGATTTGATTGCTTGATCAAAACGAATGTTCGAACTCCGTAAATCTTGCTTGAGCCTACAAATGAACCTTTGTAGCTTAGATACAAGATGTTCCTGGACCTTAGCTATGAAACCGCCTGGTTGTTTCATGTAGATGGCCATTTAAGAATGTCGTCTTGACATCCATTTGCCATATCTCATAATCATTATGAGCACTAATCGCTAAAAGAGTCCGAATAGATTTTAGCGCGGCTACCGGTGAAAAGGTTTCCTCGTAGTCAATACCTTCACGTTGTGTGAAGCCTTTTGCCACCAACCTTGCTTTGAATATTTCCACATTCTCATCTATTCTTTTTGTAGACCCACTTATAACTAATTGGCTTAACCCCATTAGGAAGTTCAATGATGCGTACGTTAAGTGTATAAAAATATGTGGTTAAAAATAAAACCTTAACGACTCTAGATTTTACCCTACACAAGCGCACGTATCAATTATAGAATACCAAAACGGCTTGAGTAAGGGATATCGGTCCCACAGAGACTGAGATTGTTCACTTTAATAATTTAGAAACACTGAATTATATTTCTAAAAATTGTTTGCTTTGGGTGGTCAAAGACCAAATTATCTATTTTAACTAATAATTATCTAAAAAGCAAGTAAATTGGTTGTGAATAATCATAATTGTGCGAAATAATATATTTATTCCATCTAAGACAAGAATTTAGAACAAACGTAGAATTTTATATTACAAATCAGTACGGTCTTTTAACTACTATAATTATCACAGTATGGTCACAGTTTCCCCTCGTTTACAGTTAAAAACAATAAAAGAACTACATTATTTGGCTACGGTTTGCTAGAAAACCCTAGATACCAAGTTAGTTGGTCATGGTAGAAGGTGACTGCATCATTGATGTAGAACCATTCTCCATAGTATTTTTATTCGGATCTCTAGGTTTGAATATGGCTTTCAACAACAACAAATCTGAATGAATGAACAGCCTCCAAAAACTCACGTCTGAACTCTCCAACTCAATATACCTAACTTTGATGTACGGTTTTGTATATATAGGCACTGGTATAGAGAGACCCTTTTCAATCTTTTCACTCTCAAAACTCATTAAAATCCTAAATATAAGTGTATATACATGTATACAGAGGTCTAAAGTCGCGGGCACATCTTCTAAATAAGCCCGTGGTGAAACAGGAAAAATCACGCAAAAATCCTCAAAGTTGCTGCACTTACGCTTGGAGGCTACGCTTCAAGCGTAGTTGGCCTATGCGTCAAATGTAGGTCCCAAGCGTAGATTTTTCAATTCTAACCATGTTTTGGTACTGGAAGCATAGGCACAAGCGTAAGGTTTTATGGAAAACCACTTTTCTCTGTGAATGCGCCAAAATGTCCATCTCGAACCTACGATACTTTTTGCTGAAGATGACGGCTTCTGAAAATGTCATTTTCGCCCTCCGGGAGCCATTTTTGTCTCAGATTGCTTCTTTGACTCTCCTCTTGGATAGAAAGAAAACACTCTTCAGTTAATTTACCGAAGTTAGCTCCATTTCTTCATTAAACTCCTGAAACATTCTTTAACACTCAAAACAACATAAAAATACCAAATAATGGAATGAAAGAACGTAACAATAGTGAGTTAAGGGGTCAAAATGACTAATATTTGACACCTATCACACCCCCAAACTTATATATTGCTAGCCCCTTAGCAATAACCTCAGGAAACTTTTCTTGTGATGATCTTTTTACTCTAACTACTCTAACTTAATCTAACTACTCTAACCTAATCCCTTGCTTTCGTGAGGGTCGACGATTACACTTGCCACGTGTAACAAGCCTTTTAAACCCCTAGGTTACCCCTAGTGGACGAGTGAAGTCTCGTGAAGGTTTCCAATGATGGTACCTACAAACATCTCAATTCTCTATAGTCACGAATTCATGAATTCATACACAAATTTAATTAAGTCATGTTACAATGCAAAATACAGTATGGATGCAAATACTCCCAGTCACTACCGAACAACAATTATATTAAGCTTCGTTTCATGAATGGTTCCCACTAATAGTAAATGATTCCGCTACTTTCTACTTAAAATCCAGACAACCTTCCATGATTTTGTGAACATTCAACTACAATATTTAATTTTCTTTTCTCCTACTTCATTGATCAAACTTTGCCATTTTTCATCAAAACGTAACTTTTCAACTTTTCACTTTTCATCCCTTTTTGTCTTTCTAAGTCTCCGGACTTTTCAGGGAGGATTTTTAGTCCCAACCAATTGTGCCCGAGCTTCTTCCATGGGATTTATGCTCATCAGTCTTCTCCCCTTTAAACACGAACAGTGATATTGGTGATAGCAAGGCCCGGTTACTCAGATCAAAGAACTGCTTTTTGCATTTTATTTTCTCAAAAAAAAATTCAATCTTTTTCATTTCAACCAAAATATCTCCCCATCTCCCCTTTTATTACGGAAAAATTATTTTTCAACTACATAGTAAAAAATCAACCTATTTCTCATAGTGAATGTGTGTTTGTGCTTATAGGTCAAAGTCGTCTTTCTTAATTTCAATTTCACTTATTCACTCACCCATGTAAAACCACATCACTTCACTAACTTAATCTAATAATTACTCTCATGAATGGGAATATCATATCACATACTACTCATGCATTATAAACATAAACTTAATCAAATTGTAATGCAAAACATTCATGTGTGAAAACAAAAAAAAATGTTCCAAAAATTATTTTTTTCAAATTTTTTTTCTTCCTTGTAATATTATACCCTCACACCCAAACTTAAATCAGACCATGTCATCATGGTCTAAAATAAAATAGGAGAACAAATACAGTTACCCTTGAAGCTCAATTCTGGATTCCAAAGGAAGGCATGAATCCCCTCCCCCGAACTTGATTTGGATCACCTGTAGATATTATCACCAAAAAAAAAATACCCAATCATAACAAGGGAAAAGAAATTTCATCATAAATATCAAGAAATCGACACATGTTTTCAAGGAATCAAAGATTCTCTTTTCTTTTTTTTCAAAAATAATAAAAGAAAAAAATTTGATTTGGCCTTAAGGGTCTACAATCCTAAAATAAAATAAAATTAAAAGAAACAAAGATGTGGCCTTAAGGGTCTACTGTTCCTATAAATTAAATAACCTAAAAATTCTAAACCTAAATCCTAGTTTGCCTCTTCCTTCCCTTCTTCCAAAGAACGTGCCATTTTTCCCATTGCAATATGGCATAGCGACGTCTTTTCCAACCTATCAAAATCCTCCTTTGGATACTTCATGATAAACGTCCCACGCTCTTCATTCATCTCCTCTATACGATCCCCAAGCTACATCTCCATGATTTTGGATAATAAAAAGGGATATGGAAGATAATACTCCATCTCTCTCCACCCTTTTACTTTTCCGCTCACAATCTCCTGTATCCAAATCAAGACCTAAAATATTATCGCAGGGAATGACACCTAGTATCCCTTTAGCATACCAAATAGTATCTTAATCATCGACCTTCCTCGCTAACTTGTCTGATAATTCTGATGTGCTTGCGCAGCAATCACACTATCCAAGTAAAGCAAATCTGGTTTCAACCAAAAATTCTCCATACCCTTATATCCTTTATTTGGCACATGCACAACACATAATTCTTTAATCATCTGCTCATCCATGTATGGCCATTCTTTCAGTGGTAGCAAAAACTCTTCTTTCAAGTGATCCAGACATCTTAATGGGATGTTCCAAGCTTGTGCAATCAATTTCCTAGTCACCTTTATCGGCTCACTCTATTCTGACACTTTAGCCCATGCTACCTCATATCTTGGTGGTCCATCAACTGTCAATCTCTCATAAAATAGTTTAACCAACCTAGGATACACCTTTTGTCCAGCTAAGTACTGTAAACGACTCATGATCTCCCGCAAGAGAAATAGCCGATTGATTTTTATTCTCAATTAACTCTTCCGGATCAGAATAAGGATCATACTCATTCCCCTCATGATCTCCCGCAAGAGAAATAGAAGACAGAACAGAATATGATGATGAACTAGACATCTTTGTGGGTTTCTTACACAAACCCTAATTTGAAAGTTTTGAGAATTATGTGACTCAAGGGCTGTATTTATAAATTAATGTATTAGAATTAGAAGATAAAAACGATTTAAAACCCGTAACTGATTGGGAAAGGGAAAACAATAACTAATCCAACTCCAACTTATATTTTCATTCCGTCTCCTTGTTAGATTAGGATTACTTTAAAAATTCTATAAAAATTCTACACAAAATTCTAAAATTGACTTAAAAAAATCCTAATACAAGTACAAATATAGATCAGGCTAAAACACCCCAAAAACGGGTCAAAATTTTCAAAATTTCAAAATTCCTCGTTGAACCCTATGCTTGAAGCATAGGCTTAAGCCTGAAAATTAATTAATAATTTTTTTTTCAAATCACAGTTCTTCGATTAAACCACCGCATATACACCCCCAAACTTAAACGCACAAATGTTCGCATAGTGCGATAAAAGATTTTGAAAGAATTCAAGTTATCCGCAACATAGAATAAACGTAAAATTCCGGGAATACATCAAAAATTTCTATTGAATCATCAAAACTGTAATTTTGTAAACTATGAAAATATCAAAAATATTTAGAAGATAATCGTTCAAGCGGTCACATCAAGACTTATACGAAACTATCTGCTCGACAATTTATCTCTAATGCGTAAAAAATAAATGAAATAAAAATAAAAATATAACAAAAACCTAACTAAAAATAAGCTAAGACTCATCATCAGAAGGAAGTGGTGTAGGTGGAATCGGCACACCCACATGCTGACACATACAGTCAAATATATGAAATAACTGCCTCTGATCCCTCCGTCAGAATACTGTCTCCTGCTGTCGGGCCTGTCTCTCATCTGCCAAACTCTACTCTAGCCTTTGCATCTGTGTTATAATAGCGTCAAACTGAGCCTAGGACAGAGTAATTGTACCACCCGTAGGTGCCTCTGGCATCACAACCTCCTCAGCAGTAGCTGACATCTGTGGTATCTCAGCCTCGTGATCAATATTGACATCATCTTGGCCAACATCATCTGCCTGAGCCTGCGCCTGTATATCTGGTGTCGGTACTACATCGAACACTAGTCGGTGTCACATAATATCATCTGCATGCACCCTAGTCCAAACACTCGTCCACATCCCCTTGGCGTACGGAGTACCATCCCTATATCTATTGCGCTCAGCCGCATCTATCTCGATCTCGACATCCATCATAATCTTCATTACCAGGTACGGGAATCGAATCTGAAATCTACGCAGCTTAACCATAGACTCCTTGCGCAGATGAACGTAATGCGCGTATAGGCGTCCCCAGAAAATCTATAGAATATAAATCCACCTCTCGAACTCAAATGCATAGTGGAGAGACGGGAATGGCGCATTGCATATAGTAGTGTGGCTATGTGGTAGAATCTGAGATCGAATTATCATATCCCAGAATCATAACATAGGATGATAATCCATCTTCTTTGTGCAGTTCCGATGCTCATCGGCCCACTGCCCGACAGTCTGAAATGTAATGAGCTTAGAAATAGACGAAAGTGCTTCAGGCATAGGTGAGAACTCAGCAACCAAATTGGGCGGACACTTGTCTAGAATACCCCACGCCTCATCAATGGTCTTGGGGGTAATCTCTATCTCTGTACCTCAGACCACACTCAGTAGTCTCTTCGCCCTGCTGAATTGGCGCATATGCAGCCAAAACTCCCGAATCATATCCTCGTATATGTGTGGGGTAACTGGAGCTAGAATAGGCAAAAGATGTCGAGCCCTCAATCGGCCAATCGTCCAGGCTGACATTGGTTGTATATCCTCAAATATCCTCAACAGGTATGTCCTCTCCTACTCATAGCCCTTCCAAAGAGCCCGGTTTAATAAATGTTTAACTGAAGTTTTCCGGGGTACCGGCAAAAATGTGGTCAAAACTCCAGGATCACCCTCTACTGGTGGCTCCGGCACCCTCTCATAAGCCTTATCATCATCATCGCCCTCATATCCCCATCCATCTGCTCAGCCTGCTACTCTGGCATAGGTAGCAGTGATGGTGCCCATGGAATAACTAGCTCAACCACTAAGGGACCATGTGTTAATAAGATGTCGCGCCCCTGTGCTTTGAGCATGATCACCGTCTATATCCTCATCCATCTGCTCATTCTGCTACTCTGGAATAGGTGGCAGTGATGGTGCCCATGGAATAACTAGCTCAACCACTAAGGGACCATGTGTTAATAAGATGTTGCGCCCCTGTGTCGAGTTCTCTGGCTCCTCTACCTCAAATGACGAGGAAGAAGAGGATGCCGAATTGACATATTGTGGCCTCCTAGCGCACGTGTTACTACGGCAGATAGGTGACACTGTAGGTGATGATGACCTCGACCTCTGTCGAACTGGTGAATCAGCCGCAACGGCAGCCTGAGACACTCGTCTCGCCGAAATCTTGGTCTGTGCCATGTCTACAATAGGGAATTTTCAAAAAGTAAGCAATAACGAATCGGACTCCGAATCAAAATCAAACTATATCTAAATATATCCAATATGACGATTAAACAAGCCTTCATCCCAAAAGTTAAATATTAAATCTAATTCCGAAGTCGAAAAACTCAACTTTTAGAAAATAGATAAAAACACGATTTTAATCGGGATGATTTGTCAATATTAGTTTAGAATAGTTAAATAATTCATATGAAATCAAAATGATGGAACAAAACTCACCGAATCGAGAGAAATGATGGATTTCCAAAAATTGGTTTCGGTGACTTTTCGAGTTCTTCACGTGAATGCAGTCGAATCACCAACTAAATTTATGATCCGTTGGCAATGAATGATGAGGAATTGAATGGGTAAACAGTAGGATCAAACCTTTCAAAGAATGGTGGAGAATTGAGATAGAAATTAAAGTTTGAATGGAATGAAGGAGGGAACCTGTCGCCGCCTGTTTATAACAGGCTTGCGTAACTTGGCCTACGCTTGAAGCGTAGGTCCTTGGCCCAAATTTTGAAGTTCGCTCCTTTTGACATCAATTCGTCCCGCATGCAAATCCATCCTTCCTAAATGACTCCTCGGCTCCATGTACACTTTATACTTAAATGATGATGGCCTTACAACTCGATTTTATGGACTCGATCTTAAATGTAGAAATAAATAAATTACCATCTACGAATACAAACTAGGCGTCAAAGGTACTCTTCTCTACCTAGTACCAATGTTTAACGTCATTGGTACGACATTGCCGCTTCTTAGTACTCCGGATCATGCTTATCCAGCTCGGGTAGTGGTTTAGTCAAATCGATCATTTCTACCACACACTCAACTGGTCGAACCTCTATATAATGCTTCAATCTCTGCCCATTCACAACAAACATCTTTCCAGTGTTAGGATCATCAAGATCCACTACTCTATGGGGGAAAATCTTTATAATCTTATATGGCCCATCCTATCTTGACTGAAGCTTACCACGAAACAATTTGAGTCTCGAATTAAACAACCAAACCTTTTGGCCGGGCTCAAAATATTTCTTTCTGATGTGCTTATCATGGAATGCTTTTCTTCGAGCCTTATAAATCCGATAATTTTCATATGCACCATTTCTCAACTCTTCAAGCTCTTGTAGTTGGAGTTTCCGCTGCGCACCGACCTTTTTTATATCGAAATTCAATCTTCGAACAACCCAATATGCTTGATGTTCCATCTCTACAGGGAGATGACATGCTTTACCATACACAAGATGATATGGTGACATACCAATTGGTGTCTTAAACGCAGTTTTGTACACCCAAAGTACATCATTTAGCCTTCGCGGCCAATCCTTCAAATCTGGACGGACTGTTTTCTCCAAAATATTTTTAATCTCCCTATTAGAAACCTCCACTTGTCCTTCTGATTGGGGGTGATATGGTGTACCAATTCTATGAGTGACACCGTACTTCTTGCACAGAGCGGAAAGAAACTGGTTGTCAAAATGGCTATAAGAACACTTTTGTGTATTGTTTATTTATGGCATGTTCTAGAAAATAACCACGTTGAGTGTTAGATAGGTTGGTTTGGTTTCAATAACATCGATAAGCTTTCTAAAAGGCAGAATCAAGCATTGAAGTAATGAAGAATACAAGTGCAAGACGAAAGTGATCATATTGAGGTAAAATATTTCCTGGAGGGCGAAAATGATATTTTCTGAAGCCGTCACTTCAAGCAAAAAGTATCGTGGGTTTAAGAGGGTCATTTTGGTGTAGTTGCGGAGAAAATGGTTTTAACAAAAATGCCTACGCTTAAGCCTACACTTTTAGTTTCAAAAGATGGTTGGAAAACACATTTTTACACTTGGAGGTATGCTTGAAGCGTAGGCTCTGCTATGCTTGAAGTGTAGCTACGGCAAGTTTTTGCCAGATTTTGTCTGCGATGTCCAAATTGTTCGGGGATTGGTTTTATGATTTGTCCACGACTTATATACATCAAAGTGCGTTCTATATATAATATATTCATCAGAATATAGGGTTTGGATGTGAAATTCCGAGAAATGGAAAACTTAGGATTTGGATCATCATTGTCTATAAATACCCAAGTCTACAACAAGAGGAGACACGTCTTTAAGAATTCTCTGCAAGTTTACTACAACTTCATCTTCTTCTACAAAGATTTACATATGGTGAGAGAATATCATTGAGTGATTAGAGATACACAAGTTCTCTTTTGTTTCTGGACGTCTTCAATCGTGCTTCTACATAGATGATTTCTATACACGATTGACTGGTATAGTTGTTGAAAAATTCACACACCATCTATAGCAACGAGGTTGTGTCTATCCATTTTGAGAAACGAAGCCATCTGAGAGTGGAGATTGAAGCAGGAGGCTTCATGGTGATTTTGATTTATTGAGAAGTAGAGCCATCAAAGTACGGAGATCGAAGCAGGAGGCTTTGTGGTGATTTTGATATGTTGAGAAGTAGAGCCGTCAGAGTATGAAGATCGGAGCGAGAGCTTCGTGGAGCACGAGTGAATCTAGAATTTCAGACATCAAGTGAAGAACAGTAAATTACAACGGTTGTAATTTCTGTTTTCAGATAGTCTGTACAGATTCTCTAATTCATAGTACATCAATACCTGAGCGTATCCTTGGTTTTTACTTAGAGTCTTTCCAAGGTTTTCCACGTATAAATCTCTCTATCTTCTCATTATTTATTTTCTGCACTTATATTCATATTTGCTTGATCGATTTTTTTTTAAGAATTAAATTGAGAATTAGGGTTTCTGACTAATTAAAATTAAATTTTTGCTAAATAATTTTAATGGATCATAAAATTGACAAAAAGCCTATTCACCCCCCTCTAGGTTGTTTTCACCGTCGTTTAGGTTATTTCAACTGGTATTAGAGCGTAGTAGCCCCGATTTAAGTTAATTACCTAGGTTAGATTCTGAACTTAGACGATGGAGATGCCTCGTGAAAGAGGTTCCATATCTAGATCCCTTTTGTTTGATGGTTTGAATTATACATATTGGAAAGTGAGAATGAGAGCATTGTTAAAACCTTTAGAAGAAAGAGCGTGGAATACTGTTGAAGTGGGATATTCACCTCCTATTGTGAAAGATGACGTGACTAATGAATCAACACCAAAATCGTTAAGCGAGTGGATTGTTGCCGAGACAAATAACGCGAATTGGAACTCGAAGGATTTGAATGTGTTATACAATGCTGTAACTCCGAGTGAGTTCAAGAGGATTGCTACGTGCATAATTGCCAAGCAAGCTTGGGACATTCTCCAAGTCACTCATGAAGGAACGTCGAAGGTGAAACAATTAAAGCTTCAAATTTTGAATTCACAATTTGAACAACTGAAGATAGAAAAGGATAAAGTCTTTTCCGACTTTGAGACTAGATTAACTGATATTGTGAGAAGATGTCATAATCGAGGTGAGCCTATTCCCAATACTACCATAGTGATGAAAATTCTTAGGTTTCTACCTTAGCGTTTTAGGTCTAAGGTGACTGTAATATATGAGGTCATGAGTCTTAAAGAAATCAAAGTTGAAGAATTGGTTGGAAATTTAAAATCGTATGAGATGGAGATGTTCAAAAACCCTACTAAGAAAGCTAGTGGCACAAAAGATAGGAGCATAACTTTCAAAACCACTAGGGAAGATCATGTTGAACTTGATGAAGAAAGTGAGTTGAGTCTGAATGATATTGTCATGTTTGCAAAGAGGTTGAATAATTTTGTTAGGACTAAACAAAATGGCCAAGGACAAAAATTTGGGGATAAGTTCGGTGAGTCTAGAAGTAAAAATAAGACTCAAACTAGGAAGGACCAGTCTAATCCTAAAAAGAAGAAACTTAAATGTTTTGAACGTCAAGGATATAGTCACATAGCTCCAGAGTGTGCAAACACTTTGAAGAAATCCAAAGGATTAGCTGTCCGTTTGGATGATTACTCTGACAATGGATCAGCTAGTGATGCAACATAATCAGAAGTACGTGATGATTATGAGAATTTCACTGTCTTTGCTATACAGAGCAAGGAGGTTAAAGAAGTTGCTTCAAGTTTGGCGATGTTTGAAGAAGAAGGTTCTGAGAGTGATGAAGATTGTGATGAAACGCTTCAAGAGTCTTATAATAAGTTACTTGATAAATACCACACAACTTCACAAGAATCACATGAAACTGTTGACTAAAAGTCTTAACATGAACAAAGAATTGCATTCTTTAAAAGACGAATTAGCCAATAGTTCTCAAACTCTAAATCTTCTACAGACCCAAAAGGTCAAGTTAATTGAGGATTTGAATAAGTCTGAACTTGAAAAGACTGAGGCTTTGAAGTTAGTAGATGGTCTAAATAAGGATTTGGTTGAGAAATCTACTAAGATTGAAAACTTGGAAAAAAATCTAAAAGATGCTAACTCAACTATTTAGAAGTGGTCTAGTGAAACTCTTAAGCATAATCATATGTTGAGTGTAGGAAAGTCTGCAGGAAATACAAAGGGACTAGGTTTTGTTGGGGTATTACGAAATTCGAATGTTGTTGCAAAAACCACCTTTGTGAAAACCAGTCATGTAACATCTAGTTCTTCTTATGAAAATTCAAATTCGAATCCTAGGGCTTAATCCTACGTCAAAAGACCTATTGAAAACAAGTCCTTCCTTACCCCCTAGATATCCTAGGAGTTCAACTGATGGAGCTCGGAGGTTTGTTCCTATTTGTCCCCACTGTGGTGTCAGTGGTCACATTTGACCAAGGTGTTCAAAGTTAAGAGGGAAAACTCTGTAATCGGTGAAGGAACAAAGATTTCAACATGGAGATCATGTTGAAGATCAAATTCGAATGTTGAATGAAGAAATGAAGAATTTGTTAAGGTTAGCAAAAGGAACTCCGAAGATGAACAAGGTTTAGGTGAGAAAAAGTGAGTTACACTATCTTGTAGTTCATACTGCACTTAGAGCAAGAAATTTTAGTTCTTGGTATCTGGATAGTGGATGTTCGAGGTATATGACTAGAGATAAGTCACTGTTTGAATTTCTTGAGGAGTGTCATGGTGGAATAGTCACTTTTGGTGATGGAAAGAAGTTAGAGGTTATAGGAAAAGGTACGGTTGTGACTCCTGGTCTACCTAAACTAGAAGATGTGCTTTATGTAGAGGGTCTTAAAGCAAATTTGTTGAGCATAAGTCATATATGTGATAACATTCATAAAGTCACTTTTTCTCCTGATAAGTGTTCGATCATTGACTCTTCTGTGAATTGCGTGATAAAAGGTATGCGTTCAACTAATAATTTCTATTGCATTGTTCCTAGTTCTGAATTGTTATGCAATAGAGTTAAACTTGATGAAGTTGAAATATGGCATTAACGGATGAGACATGTTAATTTTCATGAATTAACAACAAATACTAAGAGTGAAATTGTTAAGGCAGTCCCTAAGCTTGGTTATGTAAAATGGATTGTGTGTGGATCATGTCAGAAGGGTAAACAAGTCAGATGTCAGCATAAAAAGACAAATGTCATTGGTACTTCTAGACCTTTAGAGCTATTGCATATTGATTTAATGGGTCCCACTAGGACCATGAGCAAAGGAGGAAAGAAGTATATTTTTGTCATGGTGGATGATTGCTCAAGGTTTGCATGGGTTAGATTTTTAAGTGAAAAGTCTGAAGCTCCTGAAAGTTTTAAGAGGATTTGTTTAAGAATTCAGACAGAGAAGAATTATTCAATTTCTAGAGTGAGGAGTGATCATGGAAGGGAGTTTAAAAATTTAGAAATTGAAGTGTTTTATGATGAGAGAAGAATAAAACATAAATTTTTCAGCACCTAAAACTCCTCAAAAAAATGGAGTAGTTGAGAGGAAGAATAGGGTTATTCAGGAAATGGCCAATGTTATGCTACAGGGTAGGAATGTTCCTAGGTATTTTTGGGCCGAGATGGTGAACACAGCGTGTTACACCTCAAACAAAGTTTATCTTAGGCCTAGCACCTTAAAAACTCCTTATGAACTATGGAATGGCAAGAAACCCAAAGTGAAATATTTCAAGGTTTTTAGAGCAAAATGTTATATTCTTAGAGATCATGAATCTATTGGGAAGTTTGAGTCCAAGAGTGATGAAGGAATATTTTTGGGTTATTCATTGACTAGTCGAGCATATAAGCTGTTTAACCTTATAACTCAAACCATGATGGAGTCTGCAAATGTAGTGGTTGATGACTCATCTGTTGATGAGTCTTCAATGTCCGCTGAGGAGGAAGATAGTGAGTTGTTCTTTATATTGGATAATGATTCTTCTGAGGGTGAGAAAGAGGAAAATGTGGTTAATGTTGATACTTCAAGTCTTGATGAATCACATGATCAAATTTGTGATGTTCAGCCTACTCCTTCTAAAGAACCATCTGCAAGGGTAAAGTTATACCATCCTTTGGATAATGTTATAGGATCTGTTGATCAAATGATGGTGACGCAGAGAAAGGCTAGGAATAAGGTTTTGTATCCATGCTACACATCTTCCTTAAAACCAAAAAATGTCAAAGAAGCTCTTCAAGATAGTGATTGGATTAACGCTATGCAAGAAGAACTTCAGAAGTTTATTAAGAATGATGTGTGGTATTTTGTGCCTAGACCAGATGAGGTAAATATGATTGGTACCAAATGGATATTCAAGAATAAGAAAGATGAACATGGTACAGTAGTTAGGAATAAGGCTAGGCTTATTGCTCAAGGATATACTCAGTTGGAGGGTATAGACTTTGATGAGACGTTTGCTCCAGTGGCGAGACTTGAATCTATTCGGATTTTGTTTGCTATCGCTTGTCATCTTGGATTTAAGTTGTATCAGATGGATGTAAAGAGTGCATTCTTTAAAGTCATTCTATAAAAGGAAGTATATGTGGAGCAGCCCAAAGGGTTTAAAGATCCTCATTGTTCGGATCATGTTTACAGGCTGAAAAAGGCTTTGTATGGGCTAAAGCAAGATCCTAAAGCTTGGCATGAAAGGTCGACTAATTACCTATTGGGAACAAGTTTTGTTCGAGGGGGAGTGGACAAAACACTATTTATTAAAAAAATTGAGAGTGATAGAGTTATTGCTCAAACCTATGTCGATGATATTGTGTTTAGTTCCACTTCTGATCAGCTTGCTCATTATTTTGGAGATCAAATGAAACATGAATTTGAGATGAACAGGATTGGTGAATTGAATTTCTTTATAAGGCTTCAAGTTAGGCAATTAAATGATGGGATTTTCGTTTCTCAAACTCGTTATGCATTAGAATTGGTGAAGAAGTTTAGGTTGGAAAAGGCTAAGGATTCTCGCACTCTTATGAGTACAAGTGTGAAGCTTAGCTTGGATACTAAAGGAAAAGATGTCGATCCTACACTTTATAGGTGTATGACTGGGAGTTTATTGTATTTGACTGCCAGGCGACCTGATATAGCTTTTAGTGTTGGTTTGTGTGCACGCTTCCAGGCAAGTCCTAAGGAGTCTCATATTACTGTTGTGAAAAGGATAATCAAGTATGTTAATGGGATAGTGAATTATGGATTGTGGTATCCATCAGGTACTAATACTGATATCGCATCCTTTTCTGATGCTGATTGGGCTGGTAATGTTGATGATAGAAAAAGTACCAATGGAGGATGTTTTTATGTTGGAAATTACCTTGTTGCTTGGCATAACGAGAATAAGAATTATGTTTCTCTTTCCACTGCTGAGGCTAAGTATATAGCAGTTGGTAGTTGTTATACTCAAGTTTTGTGGATGCGTCAGATGTTGCAGGATTATGGTTTTTCTCAACGTACAATGACAGTGTTCTGTGATAACACAAGTGCAATAAATATTTCTAAAACTCCTGTTCAACACTCAAGGACAAAGCATATAGATATTCGACATCATTTCATTCGTGATCTTGTTGAAGATGGTATAGTGTCTTTAGAGTTCATATCGACAGATTCTCAATTGACAGATATCTTTACAAAACCATTAGATTTTCAAAAACATGTTAGTCTTAGGAAATCTATTGGTATGCTTTCTTTAGAATAAATATCTTTTCATCTATCATTTTAGGAACACATTGCATTATTTTCCTATAATTGATAGTTAATCATGCATTTGTATTATATTTTTTCATGCATGCATTTTATTTTAGAAAATCATAAAATAAAATTTTTGAGACTGTTGAGCTTGGCTAGAGTACAAAAGTTGTCATATTTTACTCTATTTTCACATTTACTTGTCTCATTATGCCTATGTGAAGTAGATGTATCAGTCTGATCTAAGATTTTCGGATGATCACTTGGCATGATTATTTTATGTTACAAAACTTTAATCTTAGGTGCTAGTTGCTTCGGTGATGAGTATAATGCCTGCTAAATTTGTTAATTGTTTTATTTAACTCGAAGTGATATGAAGGTTCATGGGCTATGCTAGATTGGTCTATGCATGAAATATTTTTTGCATGTGTATGGATGTTGTGGTTATGCTGAAAAAATAAAAATAAAAAATGAGATGTTTAAAATATAAAAAGTAGTTCTTCAATCTGAGTAATCGGGCATCTTGCCTCAGTAAGCATTGAGTGTTCAGGTAAAAATGAGAGAAGACTAATAGGAATAAATCCCGTGGAATAAGCTCGGGCCCAGTTGGTTGGGACTAAAAATCCTCGCTGGAAAGTCCGGAGCTTAAAAAGACAAAAAGGGATATGGTGAAAAAGTTAAAAAGATGAAAAAGAGGAAATTTTGTGACAAAGAGAAAGTATTTTTTATTTTTGCCTTATAGTTTGGATCTTGGATTGAATTATCATCACGGTTGATATGGAGATTATCAGATTTAGTATGTATTATTTTCATCTTACCTTATTGCTTGCACATGAGAATTTTCATATATATATTTGTAAAACTTGACTTGTGCATTCTTAAGTCTATAAGGTATGTGTGTTGATTTTCTTCTATATTGTGTGTAAAATGGCTGAGATAGATCTGAGAATATGATGTATAAATGGTTTGCTTGTTGTCTCTACTGTCTTGCTCACAGATTTCTAAAAACAAAAATTATTTTATTTTATTTTTATTCATGACATTTTGCATTCATGCATTAGTATTAGGGTCATGCATAGTAGAGATTTTTGTTACTCTGAGAATTTGGATATGATCTGATAAGAATTTTGTATCTTGATGTTTTTTCCTTGAGTACTTCCTCGCATCTCTCTACATTGTTGCTATGACATATACTCCTTTTGCTTGACATTTTAGTGACAAAAAGGGGGAGAAGTATTAAGTAAGGGGGGAAAGATTTCTTGATTAAAAGGAATAAGTATTTAGCAAGGGGAGTTTATTCTCAGGGGAGAATGATGATCATTATGTGTGCATTGTTGTTATGATTTTCTGATGATCATTATGATTGATTTATATTTGTTTTTCAGACTTGCGTTTAATGGTTTTTTCAGTGTTGTGGTTACAAGATTGGTCGTCATGAAAGCAAGGTGACAGTTTATATCTATGTTTGTTGGTATGTGTTCATAGGTATAGATGTTATGTTGTTATTTGTGAGGCTATATTGTAAAACATGGTTTTGTCTCAGAAATGCCAAGGGGGAGATTGTAAGAACATTTATTCTATTATTTGTGTTTAGCATGTTCTAGACAATAATAATGTTGAGTGTTAGATAGGGTTGTTTGGTTTCAATAACATTGATAAGCTTTGTAAAAGGAAGAATCAAGCGTTGAAATAATGCAGAATACAAGTGAAACATGAAAGTGAGCATATTGAGGTAAAATGTCTCCTGAAGGGCGAAAATAACACTTTCCGAAGCCGTCACTTCAAGCAAAAAGTATCGCGGGTTCAAGAGGATCCTTTTGGGGCAGTTACGGAGAAAAGTGGTTCTGAGTGCGGAGATCGAAGTAGGAGGTTTCGTGGTGATTTTGATCTGTTGAAAAGTAGAGCCGTCAGAGTACGGAGATCGAAACAGGGGTCTTCGTGGTGATTTTGATCTGTTGAGAAGTATAGCCGTCAGAGTACAGAGATCAGAGCGAGAATTTTGTGGAGCGCAAGTGAATCTAGACTTTCAGACGTCGAGTGAAGAACAATAAATTACAGCTGTTGTAAGTTCTGTTTTCATAGTCTGTACAAATTCTCTGATTCATAGTGCACCGATACCCGAGCGTATCCATGGTTTTTACTTGGAGTCTTTCCAAGGTTTTCCACGTAAAAATATCTGTCTTCTCATTATTTATTTTTTGCACTTATATTCATATTTGCTTAATTGATTTTTTTTTTTATGAATTAAATTGAGAATTAGGGTTTGTGACTAATTAAAATTGAATTTTCGCTAAATAATTTTAATTGATCATAAAATCGACAAAAAGCCTATTCACCCCCCTCTAGATTGTTTTCACTATCATCTAGGTAATTTCAATGACTTCCACCATCACTGATCAGAACTCTCGGCATACCAAATCATGAGAAAATGTTTGATTTTACAAATTATTCCTCCACGTCTTGATCAACACATTTGGTGGCTATTTCTTCTACCCATTTCGAAACATAATCAATCCCCACAAGTATATACTCCTTCTTATCTACTTTTGGAAATGGTCCCATGAAATCAATACCCCACACATCAAACAATTCTACAATCAGAATTGGGGTTAAAGGCATAATGTCTCTTCGAGATATGGATCCAATCTTTTGACACCGCATACACGCTTTGAAAAATTCGACTGCATCCATGAATATGGACGGCCAGTAAAATCCACACTGCAACACCTTATGGACTGTCTTTTGAGCTCCAAAATACCCTCCACACTCCAGCGTGTGACAAAAGGTAAGTATGTTTTGCACCTCACTTTCTGGGACATATTTCCTAATAATCTGATCATATCAATACTTGTACAAACGCCGATTATCCCAGATATAAAATTTGACTTTGCTGAAGAATCGGTCTTTCTCATTCTTGGACCATCCTTTTGGGATTCGACCTGTGGCTTTATAATTGACAATGTCAGCATACCACAGTATTCGTTCCACCATAGCCACACTGAGCATATGTTCATCCAGGAAAGAATCCTTAAAAGGAGTAATTTCCTTTGTTGACTCAACAATAATCCTTGACAAATGATTCGCACCAACATTTTCTGAACCCTTTTTATCTTTGATTTCTAGGTCGAATTCTTGCAACAACAGAATCCACCGAATTAGTCGGGGCTTAGAATCTTTCTTTGTCAGCAAATGCCTCAGAGCGGCATTATCCAAGTAAACGACAACCTTGGTGCCTAATAAATATGATCATAATTTATCCAAGGTGAAGACAAATGCTAGTAACTCCTTCTTGGTAGTTGTGTACTTCATCCGAGCTTCATTCAGAGTCCTAATGGCATAGTAAATAGCATACGACACTTTTATTTTCTTTGACCCAACACAGCTCCTATGGCGTAATCAGATGCATCACACATGAGCCCAAATGGTAGAGACCAGTCTGGCGGATAAATAATCAGGGCTGATGATAGTTAAGCATGCAGCTCTTCAAAGGCATGAAGGCACTCTTCGTACAAAATGAAAGTAGCGTCCTGAGCCAATAGTTTGCATTGCGGCTGGGCGATTTTTCTGAAATCTTTGATAAACCTTCAATAAAACCCGGCATGGCCCAGAAAAGAGCGTAAGTTCTTAACAGATGTGGGAGGAGGCATTTTTAAAATCAACTCCACTTTTGCTTTATCGACCTCTATTCCTCGCTTCGACACAATATGGCCCAGTACTATCCCCTCTTGAACCATGAAATGACTATTTTCCCATCTTAGGATCAGATTCGTCTCCTTGCATCTCTTAAGTACCATTTCTAGATGTTTCAAATAATCTTCAAAGGTTTCCCCAAAAACTATAAAAATCATCCATGAATACTTCAAGAAATGTTTCTACCATGTCAAAGAATATAGACATCATACACCGTTGGAATGTTGTTGGTGCATTACATAAACCAAACGACATCCGTCTATAAGCAAACGTGCCAAACGGATAAGTAAATGTGGTTTTCTCCTGATCAACAGGGTCAATCGCCACCTGATTGTAGCCGGAATACCCATCTAGAAAGCAATAATTGCTCTGCCCAGCTAACCTCTCCAGGATTTGATCAATGAATAGTAATGGAAAATGATCTTTCCTGGTATTCAGATTGAGCTTTCTGTAATCAATACACACACGCCATCCCGTGGTCATGCTTTGTACCTATTGAGTTTGGCACCATTGTGATGCCCAACTTCTTTGGCACCACCTGAGTTGGACTTACCCATGTGCTATCAGAGATAGGATAAATGATACCCGCATATAGTAATTTTACCACTTCTTTCATCACCACCTCTTTCATATTGGGATTCAACATCCGTTGCATATCTCTTGATGGCTTTGCATCCTCCTCAAGATATATGTGATGCATGCAAATCGAGGGGTCTATGCCTTTCAAATCAATGACACTCTATCCTATTGCTTCTTTGTTCTCACTCAAAACCTTGACTAGACTCAATTCATGTTTCTCTGTCAATTTTGAAGATATAATTACTAGAAGAGTCTCATCGGATCCCAAGAAAACATACTTCAAGTTTTCAGGCAATTCCTTAAGTTCCAAAGCAAGAGTAGTAGTTAGAGATGGAATTGGTTGAATATTTGAAACTATTAGAAGTGGTTCAACCGGCTCCTGCCATAGTTGAATGTATAATATTGTCTCCATTGCATCCAGCTCTTCATTTTGTAGCTTCAAATATGTCTCCCAATTAGCAACTTCCTCATTTAGCCTTTCTTCAGTCATAAATGACTCCAGCTCGTCTCCCTCCAAGATTTGAGTTACAAAATTTGATATAATATCATCTAGTTCATCACATTCATTAATTTGAAAACATTCCCCAAATTCAGGCAAGTGGTGACTTCCTTCGAGCACATTCATCCTAACATTCATATTGCCAAATGTCAGATCCATGGCTCTGATTTTGCAATTGATGCATGCATTTTCTATAGCTAAGAATGGTCTTCCAAATATTACTTGAATGTGCATCTTCGCATCAGGGACAGGTTATGTATCTAGGACTACAAAGTTAATCGGAAAATAAATCTTGCCCACTTACACAATGACATCTTCAAGCACTCCTCTTGCCTATTTGACAGATCGATCGACGAATTGCAGTACAGCCGATGTGGGCCTAAGCTCACCCAACCCTAGCTGTTGGTAGACTGAATAAGGAGGTAAGTTAATACTTGCACCTAGATCAAGAAGAGCTTTATCAATTTCCTAGTCACCAATGACACATGGAATAGTGGCAGCACCGAGATCTTTCCTTTTAGGTGGAGTGTCGCTTAAAAGCAATGAACTCACTTGCTCAGTCAATAGTATTTTCATTGGATTCTTTCCTCTGCTTTTTCGCTTCTGAGTGCAAAGATCCTTGAAAAAATTAGTATAAGGAGGTATTTGGGTTATTACATCTAAGAGAGGTAAATTGATCTTGATTTGTCGAAATGTATCTAACATATCAGATTCTTTAATCTTTCCGTACTTTACCGGCTCTCTAAGACGTTGAGGAAATGGCGCTACCTCCTCATAATGCGCTCTTTCTGGCTCTTCAAGTAATGTCTCATCAACATTGTCCCCCACCGATGGTTGGTCTTTCTGCGTTCTTTTAGCCTCTTTCCTTGTAGCTTCCTTCCTCTGCTCTTCTTCAACTTCCTTCCTCTTCTCTTGTTCTACTTCCTTTCTTCTCTACTACCTTACTTCATGCTCTACCACAACTTGATTCTCCATTTCCTCCTCACTTCTCAGAGTTGTGATTTCTTGAATCGACTCATGAGGGTTATTAGCAAAAGATCCAAGCTCCAATGCTTGTTGTGGCTTAGGGTTGACTATTGGCTGACTTGGCAGTTTTCCTAGCTCTCTCACATTCCTCTAATTAGACATTTAGCCCATCTGCATGTGCAGTTATGCTAAAGATTGAGTACGAATGCCTAACTTGTTATGAATGTCCATTATGACTTGCTCTAGCCGACTAGTCTGGAAACCGGGTGGAGGAGTTTGGCTTCTTGGTGGCTGGGTTTGGTAGTTATAGGGTTGCATAAACTGATTGTTATTGAATGGCTGAAGCTCTTGGAGATTATTGAATGGTTGTAGAACTTGTTAATTGTTGGAAGGCTATAAGACTTAGTTGTTATTGAATGATTGGAGGGCTTGGGAATTATTAGATGTTCTTGGTTGGTAGTTGGACTAAGAATTTCTAGCCATGATTGACGGCTGAGAGTCAAATGATTGCTGACTCTGTTGAAACCTTGGTTGTTGGCTATATGATTGATGACTCTGTTGAACCCTTGGTTGTTGGCTATATGATTGTTGTCTTTCAGTATACCTCGGTTTTTGGTTGTATGACTACTGTCTTCCTATGAACCTTGGTTGTTGATTGTATGATTGCCCTTATTGTAATTTTGGTGGTGTATTTTTCACGTTGGTAGATTTGTAAGACAAGAATGGGTGATTTCTTGCATTGGAGGTGTATGAATTGGTGAAAGGAGCATTATCGGAATAGTTCCATGATGTGTTGGCATCAGTAGCCATTATCTCCTCACACTCAATTTGGGAATACTCAGCTTCGACTTCATATGTCTCTCTTAGAGGGGAATGATTTCGCTGAAGGTATTTATCAATTCTCTCCAATCTCTCTCCAAACAATGTCATGGTATCTCTCACATCATCATGATCCACAACATAAGATTTTTTGGATCACCTATCCTGTTGTCCACCTCTAAACCTCAACTCAGATTGATATTGAATTGTATTTTCACTAATATTATCGAATATCTCCAAGAGTTCTTTAGATGGCTTTAAGATAAACTAACATTGTGTGGCTGCATCTATCAAAGTCTTATGAGTTTCACCAAGTCCCGTGTAGAAATTTTTAGCAATATCTTGGTCGGAAAACCTATGATGGGGGCATTTGTACAAAATTTCATTATATCTTTCCCATGCATCATGAAAATGTTCGTCATGCAATTTCCTAAAGCTTTTGATTGCATATTGTGCTTTTGAGGTTTTTCCTATTGGATAGTGTTTTTCTATGAATTCTCTCTTAAGGGTTTCCAAATCAATTTTTATTTCTTTTGCTAATTTGATGTACCATCTCTTAGCTTTCTCTTTCAATGACCAAGGGAATTATCTCACTCGCAAGTCATTTTTAGGCAAATTATCAAACCTAACAGTAGAGGCTACCTCTAGAAAATCATTTATGTGCTGGTATAGGTCCTCTATCCTAAGGCCTAAAAATTTTGGAAGCATATTGATCATGTTTGTCTTGATCTTAAAGTGTTTTGCTCGTTCTTCCTCTGGAAAATCTGCATAGGAGTCATACGCATCAGGTGTGTAATATCCCTTCAATGATGTTTGTGGTGCCCTCGGCGGGGCGGGTCTATGGTCGCCCATTGATTCTTCTTGCTGACGATGATGCTCTTCAATAGATTGACGTAAACGACGGAGAGTATTTTCGATCTCAGGATCATACTCGACTAACGCAGTGCTTAAATTAGAACGGGTCGGTCTATCAGTCATACGCTACTCAAACAACTATATTTTTTTTATTTTTTTTTATTCTTCAAATTTTCTGAAATGAAATCTAATATAACTTAACTACTTCCAAATTACATAAATTAAAGCAAGAATTAATATGCAAAATTTAGGCAACTAAAAATCACAAAACTTTTAGGCGCAACTTTAGAAATTCCGATCTTCCCTTTCACACTTTTCAGAGTACCTATCAATCACACAAACATCTTACTTTAGCTATAGTTACAATAACGCAATGTAAACAAATTACTAAAGTTATTGAACAATGCTTAGTCCCGGCAACGTCGCCAAAAACTTGATGCGTATGACAGGTGTATATTAATATGTGGTTAAAAACAACAGTTTAACGACTATAGGTTATATAGAATAGCAAAGCAGCTTGAGTAAGGGATATCGATCCCACAGAGACTGAGATTGTTCACTTTAATAATTTAGAAACAATGAATTATATTTTTTAAAATTGTTTGCTTTGGGTGGTCAAAGACCAAATTATCTCTTTTAACTAATAATTATCTAAAAAGCAAGTAAATTGGTTGTGATTCATATGAGAGAGAAAACTGAGAAAACTAGGGTTTTCATCACTCCACCACTAACCGCATAATATAGTTCATTACTGTTTCAACTGTAAGAGGGCGATCCATAACTGTGAATTAGGTCATATCGTAGTTAGCTAATTACAACCCTAAAAAAGAGTACCATAAACCGGATCGCGACAACCCGTCTCATGATTGACCTAACTAGTACATGCCAATTATGCTACTCTAATATACTCCTAATGCATGAAAATATACTAAAGCATGTCTATATTAAATTGTCAAGGCACGACGTGTGTCAACCTAGGGTTTCAAGTTTCATTACCACCATTGTGTAGAAACCATGATTAAGCATCTGAGTTCCAGCCCATTTTAAATAATCATAATTGTGCAAAATAATATATTTATTCCATTTAAGATAAGAATTTAAAACAAACATAGAATTTTATATTGCAAATCAGTACGGTCTCTTAACTACTACAATCATCACAGTATGATCATAATTTCCCCTCGTTTACAGTTAAAAATAATAAAAGAACTACATTACTTGGCTAGGATTTTGCTATAAAATCCTAGATACCGAGTTAGTTTGCCATGGTAGAAGGTGACTGCATCGTTGATGTAAAACCGTTCTCCATAGTCTTCTTATTTGGATCTCTAGGTTTGAATATGGCTCTCAACAACAGCAAATCTGAATGAATGAACACCCTCCAAAAACTCACGTCTGAACTCTCCAACTCAACATACCTAACTTTGATGTATGGTCTTATATATATATGCAATGGCAGAGAGAGGCCCATTTCAGTCTTTTCACTCTCAAAACTCATTAAAATCCTAAATATAAGTGTATATACATGCATACAGAGGTCTGGAGTGGCGGTCACGTCTTCCAATTAATCCTGGGGTGAAACAAGAAAAATCACATAAAATCCTCAAAGTTTCTGTACTTATGCTTGTTGGTTACGCTTCAAGCGTAGCTGGCCTACGCTTCAAGTGTAGGTCCAAGCATAGGTTTTGAAATTCTAGCCACTTTTTGGTACTGGAAGCGTAGACAGAAGCGTAAGGTTTTTATGGCAAACCACTTTTCTCCGTGAATGCGCCAACACGTCCGTATTGAACCTACGATACTTTTTACTGAAGATGACGGCTTCTGAAAATGCCATTTTTGCCCTCCGGGAGCTATTTTTGTCTCAGACTGCCTCTTTGACTCTTCTTTTGGATAGAAAGAACACACTCTTCAGTTAATTCACCAAAGTTAGCTCCATTTATTCATTAAGCTCCTAAAACATGTTTTAACACGCAAACAACATAAAAATACCAAATAATGGAATGAAAGAACGTAACAATAATGAGTTAAGGGGTCAAAATGACTAATATTTGACACCTATCATTCTACAAGTTCCCAAACTTTGTTATAATACATGATTCTAACTCCGATTTCATTGCACTTTTCCACTGATCTCCATCCACATCAGTAAGTGCCACTGTGTAGTTCACTGGGTCCAACTCATGCTCATCCTAGGAAACCTCCTAAGATTCTCCTAAAAGCATGTACCTTTTGGGTGGTCGAATAACCTTCTTACCACGACGGACCACCGGTGTACTAGAATGTGAAGGTTTTATTTCTGTGATGTCTTGGAAAACATCATTCCCAGTCTCTATGATGGGTGTGTCCTCCTGTGCTACGACTTGAGTGTTGGTGATTTCTTCCAACACAATCCGGATCCTAGGCTTATGGTTCATAATATAATCATCTTCTAAGAATACAACATGAGTGCTGACAATAACCTTCTTGTCATTGGGATTGTAAAACAATCCACCCCTAGTCCCTTTTAGATGGCCAATAAACAAACCCAACTCCGATCTAGATTCCAACTTACCCATTTGTCTCTTTTGCACCTGTGCTGGACAACCCCTTATGTGGATATGCTTTAGACTAGGCTTATGCCCAATCCAAAGCTCATGAGGTGTTGTAAACATAGATTTAGAAGGAACATAGTTCAAGGTGTACATTGTTGTATCCAAGGCTAAACCCCAAAATGAAGGAGGCAATGTTGCAAAACTCATTATTGATCTAACCATGTCAAGTAAAGTCCTATTTCTCCTCTCTACTACATCATTATGTTGAGGATAACAGACAATTGGCACACAATTCCTTCAGAAGTCATGTGGCTTTTAAATTCTCCCAAGAAGTACTCACTCCCTCGATCAGATCGAAGTATTTTGATGAGTTTACCTAATTTTCGCTCCACTTCCGTCACATACTCTTGGAATTTTTCAAAAGCTTCAGACTTGTGATGCATTAAGTAAATATATCCAAAGCGTGAGTAAACATCAGTGAAGGTAATAAAATACTCATAACCTCCTCTTACTTGAACATTAAAAGGACCACAAACATCTGTGTGCACCAACTCCAATGGTTCTTTGGCTCTATTTCCTTTACCTATGAAAGGCCTCTTAGTCATTTTTCCTTTAATATAGGATTCATAAGTTGGCATAGGCTCCTCTGCCTCCACTGGTAATAAAAATTCTTTAACTAATCTGTGAATCCTATTTTGATTAATGTGACATAGTCTTAGATGCCAAAGATACATTGAGTTTGGGGAATCAACTTTTATTTTGACACTAATACTAGTAGATGCAACATTTAATTCTGAATCATGCATACCATAAGATGTAGGAGTTATTATATATAAACCATCCACTATGCACCTGAAGTAATTAAATCAACATTTAATCAAATAGAAACATTTTTATTGAAAGAACAATAATTGTTTTTATTAACAAGATAAGAAACTTAAATGAGATTCATCCTCACTTCTGGTGCATAAAGACAATCATATAAAACTGAACTCCTACCATTATTGAAATGTAAGATAACAACTCCTACTAAACAAGCAACAACTCTAGCTTGCGATCCGAGATGCAAATATATTTCCCTTTCACTGAGCCTTTTAGTTTCCTAGAACCCTTGCAATGAATTGCATACATGATTAGTGGTTCCCGAATCTATACACCAGGTTTCTGTAGATCCAACCACAGTACATGCCTCAATGACAAATATACATTTATCTTTGCCCTGCTCAAGCTTCTTTGGACAGCTCTTCTTCCAGTGTCCTAGTTTTCCACAAAGGAAGCATTTTCCCTTGGAACCTTCTGGAATAACCTTCTTTCCTTTGCATTTGATGACTCCCTTGTTTGGTCCAGGCACCTTGGATTCCTTCTTAACCTTCTTACACATCCTCTTGGGCCAAGAAGTAGAAAACTCATCCTGTGGGAGATTAACACTACTCTTTTCTTTGATTATGCCCTCATCTGCCTTTAACTCATTCATAAGCTGAGCCAGAGAGTACTCAATCTTGTTCATGTTATAATTCAACTTAAAAGTGTTGAATGAGTCAGGCAACGAAGTAATAATCATGTTCACTTGAGTCTCTCCATCTAAGTCAGCCCCAGAAACCTCCATTTCATTTAAATAACCAATCATTTTCAAAATGTGATCCCTAACTGGGGTTCCTTAGGCTATCTTAGTGGTCATCGAATTGTACATAGCATGTTGTCGAGCAGTCTTGCTAATTTCACCAAACATCTCATTGAGGTTAAGCATGATATTAGTTGCAGTGAGCTAATGAAGATGTTGGCTCTGGAGCACACTAGACATAGATGCCAAAATGTAGCACCCAACCATCTCATCAGCTTTAACCCACCGATTGAAATTTTCACGCACCTCATCTGAATCATCATCTCTTGGAATGGTAGCTCTTGAAGTATTGAGCACAAACTTGTACCCATCATAGATAAGCACAGTATCTAAGTTCCTTTTGCAGTCAATGTAATTAGGTCTAGTTAGCTTGTTCTCTTTTAGGATAAATGCTATTGGATTGAATGAGGTGGACATTTTCAATATGTAAAATAAATACATTTATATAAATAAGTCCTGGTGAATTAAATTTAAATCATGCGTGTAAATAATCAAAGCCACATTGCATGAGTAATCAAACAACTAACACGTTAATAACTCATTTTCGATGGGAGAAATCATTATTACTGATGTCCCATCGAGGTGGATAAAAATAGTGGTTAAAAACACACCCTTACGATGGTCTAGGTTTTACATATTCGCAAGTGCACGAGTTAATTGTACTATTGAACGACTTGTGATAGGTAATGTCGAACCCACAAGGACTTGATTATTCACTTAAGCAATTTAAAAATATTAAATTATGGTTTTGAAAAAGTGTTCGATTTGATTTTGAGAATTTAAAAACTAAATTAACTAAAACAAAATTTAAATGGTAGTTGTGATTCAAGAGAGAGAAAACTAGGGTTTTCATCGCTCCACCACTAATCTCATAATATAACTTTCAATTTGCTCAATTATATAAGGGTGATCTATTCCCATTAATCAGAATGTACCGTAAATAGTCGAATACATTCCCAAAAAGGATACCGTCGACCGGGTTCGCTACAACCCATCTCCGGACAGAGTGTATCCAGTACATGTTATTTATCCTACTTTAAACTACTCCAAAAACATGAAATTAAACTAAAACATGTTATGATACCTCGCCGAGGCATGGCCTGTGTAAACCTAGGGTCTCAAGTGTTAAGAACCATTATTGTAGAGAATCACAATTTGTTTAGAATAATCATGATTGTGTAAGCAAGTATACTCATTCAATCTAAGACAAGAATTCTGAATAAATATACAAACTTGTGTCAAGAACAAAACCGTTCACTCATCTACAATAATCATCATGGTATAGTCTCAGCTTCCCCTTCATTACAATTGAAAATAAATATTAAAAGCTCCATTACTTGGCTAGGGTTTTGCTAGAAAATCCTAGATACCAGTTTAGCGGCTCATGGTTGGAAGAGACTACACTATTGACGTAGAATTATCCACCATGGTTGTTTTCTCTGGATCTCTCGGTCGTTTATGACTTCTCCTCTTCAAAATATATATAACTCCATAGGCTGCCCTGGAATTTCAATGTATGAAAAAGATCTCCCCAACTGATGTGAAGTTCGGTATTTATAAGCAAAGGCCGAGGGAAACCCTAATGGTTGCCCTTTTTGGTAATTTTACACAAAAACTCATCAAAACCCTATATTCTGATATATATATATATATATATATATATATATATATATATATGTATTTCCACGTGTATTGAGGTATCAAGTCGTAGCCGCCATAAAGAGAACAAGTCTGGGATAAAATGGACTTTTCAGCATCTTAAAATTACTAGACAACTACGCGTGGCCAGTAGAGACCCTACGTGTGGCGCGTATGCAGGGACTACGCACGATGCGTAGCCTCTCCAACGGGAGGCGCGCAGATCCTTTTCCAAGGTCCGTAGGTTGTCCTTCAAAACAACCTTTTTCTAGACACTTTTAGCTACTGGGGCCGTAGGTGGTCTGTAGTATTTTTCATGATAACTATTTTTCTTGGTAGTTGCACTGTTTAAACCCCCTTGACTCCATTAGAATGATTCTTGAAGTTGTAGCTCAAAAAAATGATGTTTCCGCCCTCCAGAGTTAGCTCTTAAGCCTTCCTCTTGAATAGAAATGCGCACTTCTCTAGTTAATTCTCCAGAGTTAGCTCTTTTTCTTCATTAAGCTCCTAAAACATGCTTAAACACATAAACAACATACAAATATCAAATAACGGAATGAAAAGACTTAACAAATGCAAGATATGGGCTTAAAATGGACAATATTGAGCACCTATCACACCCCCAAACTAACATATAGCTAGTCCCTTAGAAATAAATTCAAGAAAACTGTCTAAACCTACCCTATGATGAGTTTTTTTTCCTAACTAACCTATACTAATCTACACTACTCTCTTGCTTTCGTGAGGGTCAACGATTACACTTAGCTCGTGTAATAAGCCTTTTAAACCCCTCGGTAACACCGAGTGGACGAGTGAAGTCTCATGAGGGTTAGATATATTACCCACAACTTCTTCATTCTTCGTAATCACTCAATCACGAGTTTAGACACGCATTAACTAAGTCATGATACAATGCATAAGACAATATAGATGCAAATATTCCCACTGACTACCGAACAATAACTATCTCGAGCTTCATGTCATGACTGGTTCCCACTTAAGTGAATGACTTCGTTACTTTCTACTTCTAATCTAGACAACCCTCCGTGTTTTGTGAACATTCTACCATGGTATTTCAATTCATCTTCTCCTATTTCATTAATCAAACTTTGCCATTTTCCTTAAAAATTATTCCTTCCCTCATTCCACTTTCCATCCCTTTTTGTCTTTCTAAGCTTCGGATTTTCCAGTAAAGATTTTTAGTCCTGACTAACTGGGCCCTAGCTTCTTTATTGGGATTTATGCTTATTAGTATTCTCCCATTTTTACGCGAACAATGATATTGGTGATACCAAGGCCCAGTTACTCAGATCAAAAAACTAATTTTTGCATTTTATTTTTCATAATATATTTTTAACTTTCTCCATTTCAACTATAACATCTCTATTTCTCCCCTTTTATTGGGCAAAATTATTTTTCAACTACATAATCAAAGATTAAATATTTTTCTCATAGTGAATGTGTACTTGTGCTTATAGGTCAAGGTCATCCTTTTCGGTTTCAATTTTACTATCCATTCACCTATGTAAAACCACATCATTTCACTCAGCTCAATCTAATCATCACTCTCATTAATGGGAATACCACAACATATACTACTCATGCATCATATACACAAACTTAGTCAACTTATAATGCAAAGCAATCATGCGTGAAAACAAAGAATTTCATTCTAAAATGTTTTAATTTTTTTTCAATTGTTTTTTCAAAATTTTCATTCCTAAACTATACCCTCTCCCCAAAACTTGAAATAAACCATGTTCCTATTGTTCATAAAATAAGAGAAAGAATACAGTTACCCTTGAAGTGCAGTTCCGGAATTACAAAGTGTAGCCCTCAATCTCCTCCCCCAAACTTGATTTGGATCGCTTGTAGATATGCTCAACAAACACACATGCCCAATATCACAGCAAGGGAAAATAAATTGCATCAAAAATATCCATAAATCATATTGCTCAAGGAATGAATGTTTTTATTAAAAATAAGATAACAAAGATTTAGCCTTAAGAGCCTACAATCTCTATGAATTAAAATTGCAAAGACGTGGCCTTACAGGACTACCATCTCTAAAAATTGAAATTGCAAAGGCTTGTCCTTAAGGGACTACAGCCTCTAGAAATTTGAATTACAACCTATCTACTAACACAAAATAAAATCCTAATCCTACAATCCTAATCCCAGTCTGGTTCATCCTCATAATCATCTTTCTTAGCACGCGGAATCCTTCCCAAATTCCTATGGATATTTGACGTCTTTTCTAATCGTTCAAAATCATCCCTGTCATGCTTCTTTGTAAACGTCCAACGCACCTCACCCCTCTCTTTCAATCTTTCCCTCACCTGCTTCTTCATGATCTTTGATAGCAAATACAGGTATGGAAGATAAAATTCCATCTCTTTCCACCCCTTTTGTTTCCCACTCACAATTTTATGAATCCGAATCATATTTTCCAATATTATAGTTTGAACCCAATATCCTTTCAGCATACAGAACAAAGTTTTAATCACGGATTGCCCTCTCCAACTTGTTCGATGATTCTGATGTACTTGAGCAGCAATTACTTTATCCAAATACAACAGTTATGGTTTCCAATAATACTTAGCACAACTCTTATCTCCTTCTCTTGGAACATGCACAACACATATTTCTTTAATCATCTCTGCATCCGTGAATGGCCACTTTGACAGGAATGCTTTAAAGTTCTCCTTTAAATAATCTGGACAAGTCAACGATAATTTCCATACCTTAGCAATCTCTCTTGCACTAACCACTATAAGGTTACCCCATTCCGAAACTCGAGCATGTACTACTTCGTATCCTGGCAGTCCATCAACTTCCATTATTGCATAAAACCTTTGAACCAGCCTTGGATACACCTTCCCTCTAGCACGGCGCTCTAAATTTCTCAATAGTCGTCGATGCAGAATTTCCTCTCTATATACTGTTACTGAGCTCTTCATTCTTTTCGGGCAGAACATTAATTCAAACTGGATTCTACAATGCATGAAAAAACTAGGTGTGGTTCGTTTCCTCTTTCGGCTAGTGGGCTCTCTATTCGTGCTCACCGCTACTATCTCGATCACTCTCCCTCTGCCATCCTCAATAACCGATGATTCATCATATTTAATTAACTCTTATGGATCTAACTATATCTCATATTCGCTCTCTATATGCTCACCGATAGAATGATAAGAAGAAGAGAAGAACTAGACATCTTTTTATGAATTAGAGTACAAACCATTTCTGTGAATTATGAAAATTATGTAACTCAGAGGTTGTATCTATAGATGAATAATTCAAACTTATGGAGGAAAAGGATTTGGAATCCTCGTTTGAATTGGACAGTGAAAACACTTAAAGTCCATATTTAACTTGTCTTTAAATTTCACTTCCTACTCAGACTAGGATTACTATACAAACCTTTAACTAAATTTAAACAATTCCTAAAAATACCCTACAATAAATCCTAACAGGCAATATTTTCAATTTTCTGAATAACCCTACGCCTGGCCCTACGCATGGCACGTAGGAGAGCTACGTGTGACGCATAGCTCCAAGCGTAGACTTGGCTTGAAATTTCAAGTTTTTTTTCTAACCCGACATACCTACGCTATAACATCATTCTCCATTAACAAATTGCACTCCCCCAAACATAAACGCACACATGTCCTCATTATATGATTCCATCGAGAAAAACTCTAAGAATCATGTAATTCTCTGAATACATCATCATAGTCTCGGGAAATGAACAATATAAACAATAATTTTGCACATATATGAAATGTAACACCCCGCTCCAACACTTGGTATAATATTGTCCGCTCTGGGCCCGACCTGCACTATTTTGTTCTTGGGCTCCTCCCAAAAGGCCTCATACCAATTGGGATATGTACATCCTTTTATATACCCATGATCCTTCCCAGTTTTTAACCCAGGTGGGACTTTGGTCGCATACTTAACAATCCTCCCCTCAAAAAAGGACCACATCTCATGGTCCGAGCCTCCCTTCAAACGATAATCCATCCGTCCATCTTGAGTTAATCCGAGGGCTCACCTTCCATTAAATATTTCGAGGATTCTCCACATGGTTACCAGTCCACTCCCGCTAGTTGATACAACGCCACCACATACAACTTGATCATCACCGGCCGCCGCCACACATACGACTTGGCTAATCCCGGCCTCCGCCGCCACCGCTGGTCGATACAACGCTAGCCTACTCCAACTGGTTAACACCACGAATCGCAACTTGGGCTCTAATACCAATTGTTGGGCATTACGGGCCCCACATATCTCAACAATGGTGTGATATTATCCGCTCTGGGCCCAGCCCGCACGGTTTTGCTCTTGGGCTCCTCCCAAAAGACCTCATACCAATTGAAGACAACACTGCACATATAAGTACATCCCCAGACCTCTACCCGGGCGATGTAGGACATCACAATCACCCCCCTTGGGACCCAGCGTCCTCGCTGGTGACCCAAGGGTGATGTGATGTCCCACATCGCCCGGGTAGAGGTCTGGGATGTACTTATATGTGCAGTGTTGTCTCCAATTGGTATGAGGCCTTTTGGGAGGAGCCCAAGAGCAAAACCGTGCGGGCTGGGCCCAGAGCGGAAAATATAATACCAAGTGTTGGAGCAGGGTGTTACAATTGGTATCAGAGCCAGAGCCTGGCTGGAATTAAGTGTGGGAGCATGCACATCACCCGTGGGTCGCCAGCGAGGACGCTGGCTCCCAAGGGGGGGTGATTGTGATGTCCCACATCGTCCGGGTAGAGGTCTGGGGATGTACTTATATGTGCAGTGTTGTCTCCAATTGGTATGAGGCCTTTTGGGAGGAGCCTAAGAGCAAAACCGTGCGGGCTGGGCCCAGAGTGGACAATATTATACCAAGTGTTGGAGCGGGGTGTTACATGAAATGTTTTAATTTTATAAATATCAAAAATACAAAAACCACACTTAGAAGGCAATCATTTCAGTGGTAACATGAAACACCTATCACTAACTATCCACTGAACAATTTAACTCTAGTCCAAAACCCCAAACTACCAAAAACTCTAACTAAGCTAAACTACAACTCATCCTTATCATCCTCATCCTCATTGGATGATGTACATGGCGTGACTAGTGTAGGTAAACCCATATGATAAAAGCGATCCTCAACCATGCCACGCACTCGCCTCAAGCCATGTTGAAAACGGGTCGCCTCACTATGACGCAACTGCATATCTGATATCGTGATCCTTCGATCGGCCTCCAACTCAGTGCGTAAGGTCTGGATCTCATCTCTCAACTTTCGGTTATCCTCTTTACCCTGCCATACCTCGGCCATAAATGTTGTCTGCCCAGCTATCAGCTCATTAAACCGTACACGAGTCATAGTGATTGGTGCATCAATAGGCACCTGAAGCATCTCAACATGTACCCCCTGCTCTGCATGAGGTGGTACAGTATTATCATGCACAACCTCGGCATCCACAGGCTCCTTAAGAGGTATAACTGGAGGGACACCCAGACCAGGGACCATCAGTCTCCTATGTAACACTGTATCTCCATACAATCACCTCCAAGTCTTGGTCCACATACTCGAGATGTACGTACCTCTCTCAAACATGTTCCGGTCCGTCTCTTCATCCAGCTCAATCCCAGCATCAGCCATAAGGCGCATGGTCAGTGTCGGGAATCTAATCCGAAATGTACGCCGCCCACCACTGTTCTTCGTCCGTAAGTCCGTATAATGCTGGTATAAGCCCTACCTTAGAATCTGGGGAATCGATACCCATCGGCGGAACTCAAAAGCATAATGTAACATAAAAAAGAACCGCTATCTCGGAGTCTTGTGCCCCTGAGGATGCACCTGGGACTTGAATATCTTGTCCAAGAACCACAACTTAGGATGATAATCACTCTTCTGTGTGCAATTGTTCCGGTGATCATCAAACCTACCCTCGGTCTGCATCTAGACTATATCGGTTATGCCAGGAAATGGCTCTAGTAGATACTAGTAATCTCCTTCCAACTCAGGTGGGCATGTACCTGGTATACCCCACGCCTCTGTAATAGTCTAGGGCGTAATCTTGAATCTCATCCCCCTAATCTCTGTCTCAAATTGCATCCCCCTACTATAATGCTGCATGTACAACCAAAACTCCTCAATCATATCCGCATAGACAAATGTAGAGGGAGGGGTAAGGATCGGTAAGAATCGTCAGTCCCGTAAATCACGGATAGTCCAAGCTGGCATCGGCTGCAGCCTCTCTAAAGATTCCTCATAATATATCCGTTCCTGCTGGAATCCCTTCTTTAATACTTTCTTTAAGATCGCAGCCACATCTACCGTGGGTGGCACAGGTACCTGAGAAACCAACAGTGTCGACTCATCCTGTAAATCGGGTGCCACTAGTGGTATAATAGGTGAAGATGTGGGCAGAGAAGCAATCGGTGAATCAACTCTGTCGGGGGATGGAGAAGGTGATCTGTGGGCTTGCAATAAATGTCTCATCCTCCTCCATGGAGGCGAAGGAGTGGGCAACCTCGTGCGTGAAGAACTCTCTCCTCTCCGTGTCCGTGGCTTCATGCCTACATTCGGGATTTTAAAAAAATAATTGGCGGATCATTCCGGTTACTGAATCAAACTAAAAATCATTACTAAATGGACCCAATATCACGATTAAACAAACCCTCAAATAAAAAACATGCGAAAATTCGAAATTCAATCTGTTCTCTAAGCCAAAACTTTCAACTTTTGATAAATGAATCAAAACATGTTTTCAACTGGATTCGTTCGTCGATATCAGTTTAGAATGATTAGAAAAGTAATTACAAACACAAAGATCAAAGAAAAACTCACTGAATTGAAAGATTGGTTGATCTCTCCAAAACTTTGTTTCCGAAACTCTTTGAGTTCTTCAAGAGAATCCGGATGATCTACGCAAAGATCTGATGTAAAAATCACCGGGTATGATTCGAAAATGGAGTAGTAATGGATAAGGAGTGATTTTGGACTTTTTGGTGGGGAAATGAGAGAGTGACAGAAATTTGAAGCTTGGTTCGGGCTTTATTGCCGCGAACACTATTCTTACAACTATGGGCGGCGCGTAGCTTAGCGGCGCGTAGGTCCCTCTGTGGGATTTTTGCTTCAGCTTTGATGCTCTGTCATTTTTCGTACTCCCTTCATCGTACTTACTCTCCACACTCTACATATACCCCCAATGAATGATTTACCATACTAATCGGGACGAGAACGATGCTACGACTCAACATAACAGAAACGAAACTCAACTATATTCTACAACTACAAACTAGGATAAAAATCTATTCTTAATCACCTAGTACCAATGTTTGACGTCAATGGCACGACATTTCCACTTTTCAGTATTCAGGCTTAATCTCTTCCAACTCATGTGTCGGATTAGTCAAATCCATCGCCTCCACAACACAGTCAACTAGCTGGACCTCAACGTAATGCTTCAATATCTAGCCATTCACAACGAACTTATTTCCGGTTTCTGGATCATCAAACTCTACTGCTCCATGGGGGAAAACCTTCATAATCGTGTACGGTCCATCCCATACTGACTGAAGCATACTAGGCAACAACTTAGGCTCGAATTAAACAGCCATACTTTCAGCCCTTGCTCAAAGACTTTCTTTCGAATGTGTTTATCATGTAACGCTTTTGCCCGAGCCTTATAAATCCGAGAATTCTCGTAAGCATTATTTCTCAATTCCTTAAGCTCTTGAAGTTGGAGTTTTTGCTGAGCACCGGACTTCTTTATATCAAAATTCAATAGCCGAACTGTCCAGTATGCACGATGCTCTAGCTCAACAAGGAGATGACATACCTTACCATAAACAAGACGGTACGGTGTCATACCAATTGGCATCTGATACGATATCATATAAGCCCACAGTGCATCTTTTAACCTTTGAGTCCAATCTTTTAGATCAACTTGCACTATCTTCTCCGAGATATTTTTTACTTCCCTATTCGAAACCTCCACTTGTCCTTGTGACTGGGGGTGATATGGTGTACCAATTCTATGATTGACGTCATACTTCTGACATGGACCACTGAGAAAATGATTATCAAAGTATTTTCCGCCGTCACTGATTATCACCCGTGGTATACCAAATCTCGAAAACATATTAGACTGCATAAATTTCAACAATGTCTCATGATCAACATTCTTGGTAGTTATAGCCTCTACCCATTTTGACACATAATCAACCCCCACAAGTATATAGTCTTTCTTATCTGCTTTCGAAAATTGTCCCATGAAGTCTATCCCATATACATCAAACAATTCGACAACTAAATTCGGGGTTAGAGGCATCATATCACGTCGAGTTATAGATCCCAACTTTTGGCATCATAAACACGCTTTGCAATATTCAAAATGCATATTTGAATATGGACGGCCAATAGAACCCACTTTGCAGCACCTTGCGGCCTATCTTTTGAGCTCCAAAAAGCCCGCCACATTCTAGCGTGTGGCAAAACTTTAAAATACTTTGCACCTCACTTTCAGGAATACACTTTCTGATTATCTGATCAGAGCAATACTTGTATAATTGCGGATTATCCCATATATAAAATTTTACCTGGCTGAAGAATCAATCTTTTTCATTCTTAGACTAACCTTTTGGAATCTGACCCGTAGCATTATAGTTTACAATATTAGCATATCACGGTGTCTGCTCCACGACAACCACACTGAACAGATGTTCATCCGGGAAAGAATCCTTAAGAGGAATAGTTTTCTTTGAAGACTCAACAACGATCCTCGACAAATGGTCAGCAACAACATTTTCCGAATCCTTCTTATCTTTAATCTCCAAGTCAAATTCTTACAATAACAAAATGCATCTAATCAGCCTGCGTTTGGAATCTTTCTTCATCAGCAAATGCCTTAAAGTCGTATGATCCGAATAAACTACTACCTTGGTACCCAATAAGTATGATCAAAATTTATCCAAGGCGAACACAACCGCTAGCAACTCCTTCTCTATGGTTGCATAATTGATATGTGTATCATTCAGAGTCTTGCTGGCATAGTATACCGCATATGGCAGCTTCTCCTTTCTCTGACCTAATACCGCTCCTACGGCATAGTCCAAAGCATCACACATTAGCTCAAATGGCAGAGACCATTCCGGTGGACGAATGATTTGGGTTGTTGAGAGTTGAGTACGCAGCTCATCAAAAGCATGAAGGCAATCTTCGCTAAAGAAAAAGGTTGCATCTTTAGCCAATAAGTTGCACAGTGGTCGGGCGATTTTACTAAAATCTTTAATAAATCGTCTATAAAAACCGGCATGGCCCAGAAAAGATCGTATCTGTTTAACAGACGTGGGAGGAGGCAATTTTAAAATGAATTCAACTTTCGCCTTGTCAACCTCAATCCCTTTTTTTGATATAATCTGGCCAATTACTATCCCCTCTTGAACCATGAAATGGCTATTTTCCCAGCTTTATCTCTGAAGCACAAGTACTAGATGTTTAAACAGTCTTCAAAGGTTGCCCCAAAAACTTAAAAATCATCCACGAACACTTCCAAAAACTTCTCCACCATATCAGAGAATATAGACATCATACACCTCTAGAATGTAGCTGACGCATTACACAAACCAAAAGGAATCCGTCTATATGCATATGTGCCATATGAGAACGTGAAAGTGGTTTTCTCCTGATCAACAGGATCAATCGCCACTTGATTGTAGCCAAAGTATCCATCCAGAAAACAATAATAACTCTGTCCGACAAACCATTCCAGTATTTGATCAATAAATGGCAATGGAAAATGATCTTTCCTCGTATGGGAATTGAGCTTTCTATAATCAATACACACACATTATCCAGTGGTCATGCACTGTGGAATCAACTCTCCTTTTGAGTTCTGTACAACTGGAATGCCTGATTTATTTAGTACCACCTGAGTAGGACTTAACCATGTACTATCGGATATGGGGTAAATAATACCCACATCTAACAGCTTTACCACCTCCTTCATCACCACCTCCTTCATATTCAGATTTAATCTCCGTTACATCTCTCTATATGGTTTTGCATCCTCCTCTAAATGTATGTGATGCATGCAAATCGAGGGGTCTATTCCTTTCAAATCAGCAATGCTCCATCATATTTCCTCTTTATTGTCACTCAAGACCTTAACCAGACTCAATTCCTATTCTTTTTGTCAGCTTTGATGATATGATTATAGGAAGAGCCTTATCGGGTCCTAGGAAGACATATTTAAGCTTCTCAGGCAATTCCTTCAGCTCTAAAGTAGGAGGAATTATCAAAGACGAAATTGGTGGTGTATTCGAGATTGTTGGAAGCAGCTCAATCGACACTTTCCATGGTTTTCCATACAATGCAGTCTCCAATGCATCAATGCATGCATAATTCTCACTTACATGTTCATTCCAATCCTTCAGTTAATCCTCTAATCTTATTCCAGTGAGAAGAGACTCTATCTCATCTTTTTCCAAGATTCTTGGTACAAATTCTTCTACAATCTCCTCAATCTCATCAACCTCGTGAATTCAAAGACAGTCAAATGACTCTGGAATTTGGTGATTGGTGTCAAATACATTCATCCGCATCTTCATATTTTTGAATGAGAGCTCCATAGCCCATGTTTTGTAGTTAATGCATGCATTGGTCGTGGCCAAGAATGGTCTTCCTAAAATCACAGGGATGTGCTTCTTGGAATCATGGACAGGCTCTGTATTAAGAATTATAAAGTCCATTGGAAAGTAGAACTTGTCCACTTGAACAATGACGTCCTTCAGAATCCCTCTTGCTTGTTTGATTTATAGATCAGCAAGTTGGAGCACTACTGAGCTGGGATGGAGCTCTCCCAACCCTAGCTATTGGTAAACTGAATAAGGAAGCAAGTTAACCCTCACACCTAGATCAAGAAGAGCTCTACCGATTTCCTGATTGCCAATGATGCAAGGAATAGTGGGAGCACCGGGATCTTTTCTCTTCGGTGGTGTGTTGATTAACAGCAATGAACTTACTTGATCCGGTAGCAAGATTTTCTTCAGGACCTTCTCTCTGCTTTTCCACTTTTAGGTATAGACGTCCTTTAAGAATTTAGCATAGGGTGGAATTTGGGTAATTATGTCCAAGAGAGGCAAATTGATTCTGACTTGCCGAAAAGTTTTCAACATGTCAGATGCTTTCTACTTACCATATTTGGTTGGATCTCTCAAACGTTGAGGAAATGGCATTATTTCCTCGTAACTCGCCATTTCTGGCTCTTTTAGTAATGTCTAATCCATATCCTCCTCCACTTGAGGCTGGTCTTTCTGAATCTTCTCAGCCGCCTTTTCCACTGCCTTTCTCTTACTTACCCTCTCTTCATGTTGCTTCTCAACCCTGTTTTCTACCTCCTTCCCACTTCTCAAAGTCATGATAGCTTGGACCGTCTCATGCGAATTTTGAGCAAAATATCTGAGCTTCAACGCTTGTCACGGCCTTGGGTTGACTATCGGCTTGCTGGGCAATCTCCCTTCATCTCGCTTGTTCATCGACTTGCTTACTTGACCCATCTGCACCTCCAGCTTCACGATCGTTTTAGTATTAGCGCCTAACTGGTTCTAAATGGCTAGCAAAGTTTTGTCCAGGTTAGTAAAATCATAAGCCAGTGGTTGTGGTGGTGGTGGAGTCTGACTCTTTTGAGGTTGGGGTTGGAAATTTAGTTGGGATTGGAAATTGAAAGGTCGATTGCCTTCAGAATTAGACTGAAAATTTTGAGTCATGAATTGTGGTTGAGAATAGAATGATTGTTGACTCAGAAGAAATTATGTTGTAGGGTTTTTTCCATTCTGAGAATGGTGTGAGAGATGTGGATGATTTCGCTAATTCAAATTGTAAGTATTGGAAAAATGAGTATTATTTGAACTGGTTCATGTTGCATTAGCATCAGCGGTAACAAACTCACTACCCTGACACTCATTTTGGTGAAAATCTGGTCCTACTACTTAGACCTCTCTTGGGGCTAACTGTGTAAGATTAATGAACTTATCAAGCTTCTCCCTTAAGACCGTCACTGATTTTCTGACATCATTGTGGTTATCGCTTTTATCAATGACAAATGTTTTGTCAAATCTTCTTTCACGTCCATTCCGCGCACACATCTTAGATTCATATTGAATCGAATTATCACTAAGACTATCAAACGTATCCAAAAGTTCTTTCGTCAGCGTCAGTGCGAACTTACCTCCTACTGCTGCATCAACCAAGTTTTTATGATCGGATCCCAGTCCAAGATAAAAGTTTCGCACGATGTCTTGCTCCACGAACTTGTGATGGGGGCACTTTTGTAAAATTTCATTGAATCTATCCCACGCGTCATGGAATTCCTTATCGGGGAATTCTCAGAAATGGGTAATCGCTTCCTGTGCTTTATGGGTCCTACCTATGAGAAAATATTTTTCTAGAAATTCAGGTTTTAAAGTTTCCCATTCTCTTTTAATATCATTATCTAAAATGACATACCATCGTTTTGCTTTCTCTTTTAAATAAAAAGGAAATAAACACACACATAAAACATTCACACTCATATTCTCCATTCTAACTGTAGAGGCCATTTCTAAGAAATCATTGATATGCTAATATGGTTCCTCTATCCTAAGTCCAAAATACTTCGGGAGCATAATAATGATGTTATTTTTTATCTCGAAATGTTTGACTCCATCCTCTTCTGGAAATTCAACATACGACTCATATGCGGATAATGCATAATATACCTTCAAAGATGTGGCTGGTGCCCTTCACGTATTGGTATTCTGATCGACCATCTCTTCTTCCCTTCCTCAATGATTTTGGTAAAATTTCATTTGATTTCAGAATCGGGTCAAAAAGGGATCTCCTATCGGTCATGCACTAACCAAAAAAGTTTTTTTTAAAAAATAGAATTAACTACTTCTAAATTACTCTAAATAATAATAGCCAGTAAAGCTAAAATTATGAGCAAAATTAAGTTACACTAAAACTCACAAAAGGTCCAACGACATAACTTCACGCTACTCCGTTATCTCCCCTTATGCTCTTCAGAGTACCTGTCAATCACACAAAAATTTCAACTTTAAATACACTACAATAACGCAGTATCACTAAACTACTAAAGCAATGAATAATGCCAAGTCCCCGGCAACGACTCCAAAAAGGATACCATCGACCGAGTTCGCTACAACCCATCTCTGGACAGAGTGTATCTAGTACATGTTATTTATGCTACTTTAAACTACTCCTAAAACATGAAATTAAACTAAAGCATGTTATGATACATCGCCGAGGCATGACCTGTGTAAACCTAGGGTCTCAAGTGTTAAGAACCATTATTGTATAAAAAATAATTTGTTTAGAATAATCATGATTGTGTAAACAAGTATACTCATTCAATCTAAGACAAGAATTCTAAATAAATATACAAACTTGTGTTAAGAATAAAACCGTTCACTCATCTACAATAATCATCATGGTATAGTCTCAGCTTCCCCTTCATTACAATTGAAAACAAATATTAAAAGCTACATTACTTGGCTAGGGTTTTGCTAGAAAACCCTAGATACCGGTTTAGCCGCTCATGGTTGGAAGAGACAGCACTGTTGATGTAGAATCAGCCACCATGGTTGTCTTCTCCGGATCTCTCGGTTGTCTATGGTTTCTTCTCTTCAAAATATATATAACTCCAGGGGTTGCTCTGGAATTTTGACGTATGAAAAAGCTCTCCTCAACTGATGTGAAGTTTGGTATTTATAAGCAAAGACCGAGGGAAACCCTAATGGTTGCCCTTTTAGGGAATTTCACAGAAAAACTCATCAAAACCCTATATTCTAATATATATATATATATATATATATATATATGTATTTTCACGTGTATTAAGCACCTATCAATTACCATTAGCGGGAAAATCCCATTATTTATATTCCCTTAGACAACCTCGTGCCTAAATACATATAATTTTTTTATTATATTTAGCCTTTCTAAAATCATAATATTACCTTTCCGACGGGAAAAAATATTATTGATTTTATATAAAGTGTAAAAACCATTATCAAATCTCAAATGCTAACAAAAATTAATATTTTCTTTCCGACGGGGAAAATATTAATATTTTATTTTAATGAGAAAATCAAGACCGTAAATCCATATTTTAAACTAACATGACAGAAGTTGTTTTAAAATAAACGTGATGGTGTTGTATTGTAAACCCCGCTCTCACTCAATTTATAAATCATACACATTTAGGGTTTTGCATTAAACCATACATCTATAATGCATGCTTATGTTTTGATTTAATCTCATTAAATTTTGGAATATTTTGAATCCCATGGCTTTCTAATTCACAATTAGATATATACATTCTTTTTTAAAGATTTTTTTATATTTATTTTCAGTCTAAAAAAAGTATCTAATTAAACTAGAAGGCCAAGATTCAATTTTCTCATAATTTAATTACTTAAATAAATGCATCATTTTATTCATGGATCTAATGCATGAAACAAATAAATATCCATACAATCACATGAAAATAAACAAAACCATATAAAACCATGGATGAGCCTTTAACAAATTCTAGAAAAATAAACTTCTTGTCGTGAGATTTCACATCCATGACGTCCTCCAATTTGAAGCCGAATGATTGCCGGGAAGAAGAGGAAAATGGAGAATTGTTTCTTTCTTTCTTTTTTCTAAAAAACAAATTGGATATATATATATTATAAAAACACCTCATTCACAGTAAGCATTCCAACGTGAAAACCTAATGAACTCCCCACGCTGGGAGATTGCTACCATGTTGTATTGTATACACATTATTCTAAAATCCCACTATATATATTTATATATAGAACAGTGGTATTACCTACAGATTAATAAAAAGGCGTAGGTTCAAATCCTCATTATATATATATATATATATTCCTCCATTTTTTCCTTCTTTCACTTACCAGTAAGAAACCTAGAAAGACTTCATCCTCCGATGGAATTTTTTTTGTGTTGCACAACTCTTATGTCTAGGCTCATGAGAAGGATCACTTGATTACAAGAGTTTTAATACAAAATATTATACAAAACAAATAGGAATATGCCTTTATAAACCAAAAGTCGAAGGTCTCATCCATGGAGTTCCCAAAACATTCACCAAATACATCAATCATAATTCATATACCATTACATACAATATCATGCATACAATAACAATAATAGTGAATTTAACTCCATGAATGTTTGTGATAAATTCTTTATACAAAAACAATAACCTGCTCTGATACCACTGTTAGGAAATATATAGTTTTAAAATTTCAGAAGCGTGTAATCCACATGTTATATGCTTGCGCAAATGTACATATAATATATATATATATATATATATATATATATACTTTGAATAAAGATCTCAAACCACCGTCTTCAATAGGTTGAAGAAGAGGAAGAATTCTAGTTTCCACAATATTCTCGTACTATCAACGTTGCCCTCTAGAATGTTCCTATTCTATCAATTCTGCCCTCTGGAATCACCCCAATGACCCATGTGATTAACATTCAAGCTCTCTATTTGTGGGAATAGAGAAAACCAAAGAAATCACAATAGTATGATATTTGGTTATCGCTAATGAAATTACCTAAACGATAGTGAAAACGGCCTAGGGGGGTGAATAGGTTTTTTGTTGATTTTATGCTCAATTAAAATTATTTAGAGAAAATTCAATTTTAATTAGTCACAAACCTTAATTCTCAATTCAATTCTCAAAACAGATCAATCAAGCAAATATGAATATAAATCCAGAAAATTAAATCATGAGAAGACACAGAGATTTTTATGTGGAAAACCTTGGAAAGACTCCAAGTAAAAATCACGGATACGCTCGAGTCTCGATACACTATGAAACAGAGAATTTATACAGACCCTATGAAAACATAACTTACAACTGCTGTAATTTGTTATTTTTCACTCGACGTCTTAAAGTCTAGATTCACTCGCGCTCCACGAAGCTCTCGCTCCGATCTCCGTACTCTGACGGCTCTGCTTCTCAACATATCAAAATCACCACGAAGCCTCCTGCTTCGATCTCCGCACACAGACAGCTCAATTATTCAACGGATCAACGCAATCTCATTGTTATAAATGGTGTATGAATTTTTCAGCAACTAAACCATTCAATTATGCATAGAAATCGTCGATGTAGAAGCACGATTGAAGACGACCAAAAACAATAGAGAACTTGTGTATCTCTAATCACTCAATAATATTCTCTCATCATATATATATCTCTGTAGAAGAAGAAGAAGTTGTAGAAAACTTGCAGAGAATTCTTCAAGACGTGCCTCCTCTTGTTGTAGACTTGGGTATTTATAAACAAAGATGATCCAAATCCTAAGTTAACCCTTTCTCATAATTTCACATGCAAACCCTATATTCTGGTGAATATATTGTATATAGAATGCACTTTGATGTATATAAGTCGTGGTCATATCATAAAACCAACCCCCGAACAATTTGGACATCGAAGGCAAAATTTGGCAAAAACTTTCCGCGACTATGCTTCAAGTCTAGGGGGGCTACGCTTCAAGCGTAGGTCCAAGCGTACATCCAAGCGTAAAAATGTGTTTTCCAGCCACTTTTTGAAACTGAAAGCGTAGGCTTAAGTGTAGGCATTTTTGTTAAAATCACTTTTCTTCACAACTACACCAAAATGACCCTCTTGAACCCACGATACCTTTTGTTTGAAGTGACGGCTTCGAAAAATATCATTTTCACCCTCCAGGAGACATTTTACCTCAATATGTTCACTTTCATGCTTCACTTGTATTCTTCATTAGTTCAATACTTAATTCTGCCTTTGACGAAGCTTATCTATGTCATTGAAACAAAACCATCCTATCTAACACTCAACATGGTTATTATCTAGAACATGCCTTACATAAACAATTACAATAAATGTTCTTACAAACAAAAGTGTTCTTACAATCACCCCCTTGGCTTTTCTGAAACAAAACCATGTTTTACAATATAGCCTCACAAATAAAAACATAACATCTATACCTATGAACACACACCAACAAACATAGATATAAACTGTCACCTTGCTTTCATGATGAACTACCAAACCTGTAACCACAATACTGAACAACCCATTAAACGCACGTGTGGAAAACATATATCAACCAACATAATAATCATCAAAACATCATAACAACAATGCACACACTTTCTCCCCCTTAAATCATTACTCCCCCTTACTCAAAACTTATCTCCCTAAAACCATTACTCCCCCTTACTCAATATTTCTCCCCCTTTTTGTCACTGAAATGACAAGGAACAACAAAAACAATCAAAGCACATGAGAGAAACAAGGAAAAACCTCAAGAAGAAAACATAGGGAAATGATTACAAAGGATACTCAAGAGAATCTAAGTCAAGCACTAAATACTAAGATAAAGTATTTTATTAGAATATATCCGGATTCTCAAGTAACATAAATCTCTACATTGCACGAACTTAAGACTAATGCATGAATGTAAAATGCAAAACAACCAAAAAATATTTTTGTTCTTAGAATCATGTGAGCAGGGCAGTAGAGACAATGAGTTAGTCATTAACACATCATATACGCATATTTGACTTAGCTATTATACACATGATAGTGAAGAAAATCAGCACACATACTTTGTAGATATATGCAGTCACAAGGCAAGCTTTATATAACATTTGCATATATGAAAAATATTCAGGTGCAAATAAACACCTAAGATGAAAGCAAGACGTACAAATTATGATAATCTCCTCACTAATCATGATTATATTTCAATTCAAAAACTAAACTAGAAATCAAAACTTCAACTCGGACCTTATTGCTAAATAAAGTAACCACAATTTAATCTTTTCAACTTTTTCACCATATCATTTTTTATCTTTCTAAGCTCCGGACTTTCCAGCGAGGATTTTTAGTCCCGACCAACTGGGCCCAAGATTCTTCCATGGGATTTATGCTCATTAGTCTTCTCCCCTTTCTACGCGAACACTCAATGCTTACTGAGGCAAGAGGCCCGGTTACTCAGATCGAAGAACTACTTTTTGCATTTCTATATTTTAAATCTCTCTTTTTTTTCCTCTGTTCAACATCACCACAACATTTATAAGCATGAAAAAGGTATTTAAAAGCATATCTAGCATAACTCATGAGCCTACATATCACTTTGGATTAAATGAGAAGGACTTAAAGTTTCAACAACTATTACAGTCATCTCCGAAGTAAAACAAGCACCCAAAGTTTAATGAGTTCTAAAAATAATACTTAAGCATGTCAAGTGAACAAATCATAACCTCAGGTCAGACTAATGACTTCAATTCTCATAAGCATAATAAAAAAGTTAATATGAGAATAGAGTGAAATATGACAACCATTTATACCCATAGCCAAGCTCAACATGGTAATAATATTTCTATTTAAGTTTTTTTTTTTGTCATAATGATGCATGCATGTATAACCCTAACAGTAACAAAACATGATGCATGCATAATAAAATAAAATAAACATGCAAATAATACAAAATGCATGATAATGTATCATTTCTAGGATAAAAGATAATGCAAAATATTCCTATAATGATACATATGAAGACATCTATCCTAATGATAATATGCCACCAGATTTTCTAAAATGCATACGATTTTGAAAATCTAATGGTTTTGTAGAGATGTCTGTTGACTGAGAATCTATGGATATATACTCGAGACCTTTCTCAGAATTAGAGTCACGTGCTAGACATGCAGTATGAGCAACCAAACAATACAATTCCTCTTTTCTAATCCACATTTGTTTAATTTTCGGTGTTCTATTTACTATCCTAGTCAACCTCTTCACCTCTTCACTCAACATCCGAATTTAACTTTCAACATTGGGTCTTTTCTGAATTCTATGCTTCCGCTCAGATTTTAAAGTTTCTCCTATTAACTTTGAACATACGGGTCTAATGCGACCTTTCACTCAACAATGATGACAGACTGGAATAATCCTTTGAAAAACATTATTTGAACCCTTATTGAATCTAGAGGTAAAGGGAGGCTTACTCTCAACAGGTTTTCTGACATAAGATCGAGCATTAAGATTCCTATCAGACTTACCTTGAGAAGAACTAGATGCTACTTGGGAAGCCTTAACAAAGGTTGTTTTGGAAACAATGTCAAGATCACTCATTCCTTTGAACCCCAACCCCTTAGTATTTCCTGCTGACATTCCTACACTCAACATGTGATCAAGCTTATTAGTTCCACTAGACCATCTATGAATAGTTGAGTTAACATCCTTCAATTTCTTATCCAAACTCTTAATCCTTGTAGATTTCTCACTCACTTTCAATCTTACAGTTTCTAATTCCTCATTGAGACCATCTACCCTCTTCGAATCCTGAGACCTTTCTTGTTCAGACTTATTCAATTCTTCTCTTAAGGACTGTCTCTCCTTATCAACATTGTTGAATTGAACAAAAAATTCGAGTACACTCTGTTAACCTGCACGGACTTTTCATACAATTTATTGTATGCATCTTCATATGAATCCCCACAATCTTCATTATCCTCAGAATCATCATCCTCAGACATTGCCCAACTTGCAACAACTTTACCGACCTCCTTACTTTATGCAACAAACATGGTGAAATTCTCAATCTCATCTCCTACCTCTGAATTTGTCAAATCACTAACTAATCCATCATTCCAAGTAATAGCCAAACTTTTTTTTCTTTTTTGACTTATTAGCACACTCAGAAGCTATGTGACCGAACCCTTGACACTCAAAACATTGAGGTTTCTTCTTTTTATGAACAAACTTATCATTCCTATTTTGAATTTTTCTATTTTAGAATCATGTGATTTATCTCCAAAATTTTGTTCTTTAATCAATTCTTGACCACAAGAAGATTTTAAAAACTTCTAAAACTGTTTCATGATTATGTCAAACTGACTTGGTTTACTCTTAGCCTCTTCATCCGACTCACTAGAACCCTCCTTAGTGATTTTCAAAGCTATGTCCTTCGCTTTTGTGCAGCTTGACTTTTTAGAGGATTGAGCACACATCTACATCTCATATGATTTCAAATTACCAACCAACTCTTCAAGTTTAATTTCCTTGAAACTCATGATTTTAGATATGATGGTAACCTTAGACCAAAAATGTTCAGGCAAAGACCTAAGGATTTTCTACGCAATGGTCATCTCGGAAATATGCTCTCCTAGATTGGGACAACTAGTTACTATGTCAGTTAACCTAGCCTCAAAGTCACCAAAAACTTCATCATCCTCCATCCTAAGTTGTTCAAATTTTGAATTTTGAATTTGGAGTTTAGATTGTTTAACTTTTGAAATTCCCTCATGAGTTACTTGGAGTATGTCTCAAGCTTCTTTAGCAATCTCACATGTGGCTATTCTCTTAAACTCACTCTTAGTCACCGCATTATACAACACATTCAAAGTTTTTGAATTCCAACTAGAACTATTTGTTTCAGCAGTAGTCCACTCACTTGATGGTTTTACCCTAGATTCATTAGTAACAACATCTTTCATAGTGGACGGTTAATATCTTACCTCTACAGCCAATCAAGCTCTCTCATCTAGCGATTTTAAAAATGCTCTCATTCTCGTTTTCCAATACGTGTAGTTCGAGAGATCAAACAAAGGGGATCTAGATATGGAACCTCCTTCACAAGGCATCTCCATCGTCTAAGTTCAGAATCTAACCCTAGGTAATTAACCTAAATCGGGGCAACCACACTCTGATACCAATTGAAATTACATAGACAATAGTGAAAATAACCTAGATGGGGGGTGAATAGGCTTTTTGTCGATTTTATGATCAATTAAAACTATTTAGCAGAAATTCAATTTTAATCAGTCACAAACCCTAATTCTCAATTTAATTCTCAAAACAAATCAATCAAGCAAAAACAAGAGAGAACTTGTGTATCTCTAATCACTCAATAATATTCTCTCACCATATATATATCTCTGTAAAATAAGAATAAGCAGTAGAAAACTTGCAGAGAATTCTTCAAGACGTGTCTCCTCTTGTTGTAGACTTAGGTATTTATAGACAAAGATGATCCAAGCCCTAAGTTTTCCCTTTCTTATAATTTCACATCCAAACCCTATAATCTGGTGAATATATTGTATATAGAACGCACTTTGATGTATATAAGTCGTGGTCATATCATAAAACCAACCCCCGAACAATTTGGACATCGAAGGCAAAATCTGGCAAAAACTTGCCGCAGCGACGCTTCAAGCGTAGTAGGGCCTACGCTTCAAGCATAGGTCTAAGCGTACCTCCAAGCGTAGAAATGTATTTTTCAACCATTTTTTGAAATTTAAAGCGTAGGCTTAGGCGTAAGCATTTTTGTTAAAACCATTTTTCTTCACAACTGCGCTAAAATGACCCTCTTGAACCCACGATACTTTTTGCTTGAAGTCACGGCTTCGGAAAATTTCATTTTCGCCCTCCAGGAGACATTTTACCTCAATATGTTTACTTTCATGCTTCACTTATATTCTTCATTAATTCAATGCTTGATTCTGCCTTTCACGAAGCTTATCTATGTCATTGAAACCAAACCATCCTATCTAATACTCAACATGGTTATTGTCTAGAACATGCCATACATAAACAATTACAATAAATGTTCTTACAAACAAAAGTTTTATTACAGCTAACTCCACATACGTGATTGTATGTATATATAGATATATTATCTATATCTGATATAATCGTATAATAGGTAATATCACAGTTTCAAAATTTGAATCATGAGTTCAAATTTTAACTACCGATGTATATCTATATCATACTATATTCCTTTCAGTTTTAATTTAGCTTTTATAATCACTATTGGGCTTGGTGTGAGGATTTATTGGGCCCATATTCGTTTTGGCTCCAATGGGTTAATAATTTACCCGGTCAATCTCTATTGGCCCAATTCAATTAACCCATTAACTATTTTTAATTCGACTAAATAAAAATAGTTGGAATCCAATCCGAAAATGGTTAACCATTAAGTCAATTTACGTAATAACCCCTCCATGCTTAATAAACTATTGGATAAATAAATGCCTTCAATCCGATCGCTTAATTAATACATTTATTTTGAATCTTTGATTATCCTTTGATCACATAAATCATTTAAAAAATAATATATTTAATATATAAATATATATAAAAATAATTTTATCAGAAAAGATACGGAGGCCTCCGAATTTTTCTCCTGATCAAAATAATCAAATCAAAATAAATGTTTCAGTATTGATGCAACTATTGAGAATATATTCTCAAGCTATTAATTAATAATTACCCAAAGTACTAGGTATTAGACCCTAGGGTCTACCAAATAAATCAATGTAACTATTAATTAATACAAGAGTTTATATCTCTCTCATGCTTAAGAGTTATTCGACATGAAAATAACAAGGAGCAATTGTTTTGATGGCTTTCACAATAAGCTCGACTTATCCATGATCCAGTTCATTTATTCATTAATAAAGGGTCCATCCTTTATCACTGTAAATGAACAATTTATGACAATGTAATACTTGATTTTGTATACTCCATACATAAACCCTCCATGTAAATAAAAAAATACATACATAGTCAAGTGGACAACCTTGATTCAAATGTACCATAAGGCTCCAAAAGTGTTCAAGTTTTATAGGTTTTAGTCATGCTTCTAGCAAGTTCCCTAAGGCTCCAAAAGATGTTCCATTTGTTCTGGGGAAAACTACTAATAAAGAGTGGAGAGTTGTTGAGAAGAAGGACAAAAAGGTAGTGGATGTTTCTCAAGGTATTGGTAATTCTAATAGGTCTGAGGTTCAAGCAGAGGTTATATTGACAAGTGATATACCTGCTACAAACTCTGTTATTGCATTTGTTCATGCTGGTTCGAATCAATTTGATGTGCTTGCTGACATGGATGTTGATGGTTCTGAGCAGGGTAATGTTGCGGTTATTTCTGAGGATGTAATTACTGGTCTTCATGACATGAGTACTGAGGAGGTTGCTAGGGCTCAGGCTCTGGTGGGTGATGGCATGGTTGAAGGTATTGAGGATATGGTTGATGAGTCTGGAGTTCCTAATAGTGTGGCTGCAGTGTTGAGGCTTCACTGCGTGAGGGTGTTGTGGTTGAGGGGGGTCACTTTTTTACCCAACAAGGTGGATGATGAGGCATCTAAAATTATTGATGAGGAGCCTGGTGATTTAAAGACAGGTGTTAGGAAGGAGAAGACTGTTAAAGGGAAATGTGGTAATAAGCTTGTGCTAAGATCTAGAAGAGGTGCTGGTAATTCTCTATCCAAGGTGGTTAAATGAATTTGGCAGTATAGAATATTAAGGGTTTGCATCAACCCCTGAAACTAAATGAGGTGAAGAGGGTTATTGGTGTGTATAATCTATCTATGATTTGTCTTATTGAAACTAAAGTTAAATCTGGGAATGTTGCTAGAATCTCTAATAATTTTGCTAGAGGATGACAGTGAGTTAATAATGATTAATGGTCTCAAGGTAGTAGAGTGTGGATGTGTTGGGACCCTTCTAAGCTTCATGTTGTGTTAGAAAGTGGTTCTGATCAATTTGTGATTTATTTAGTTACTGATTTAGCTCAAAATCATGTGTTTAAAGTGTGTGTTATCTATGCTCATAATGATGGGGTCCCTAGGAGGAAAATTTATATAGATTTGAAGTTGCGGGCTGACTATTATAAAGAGAAGCCTTTGCTAGTGATGGGGAATTTCAATGCTATCAGATATAGTCATGAGAGATTTTAGTGCTCTATGGTTTGGGATTCTGCTATGAGGGAGTTTAGGGTTTGTCTAGAAGAAGCTTCTTTGTTTTATCTAAGGCATTCTGGATTGTAGTTTACATGGACTAATAGAACTTATTTCAAGAATTTGGATAGGGTGTTGGTGAATGGTAGGTAGAATGATGTGTTTGGATCTTCTAAGGCTATTTTTGAGCCTTTTGGAGTTTGTGACCACTCTTTGTGTATTGTTAAAGTTTCAACTACTATGGTGACGCATCAATCTTTTATGGATGTGATTCAGAGACAATGGAATGTTAGTGTGTCTAGTACTCTCATGTACCAACTTTTTAAAAGGCTCAAGTTGGTGAAGGTTGAGTTGAAGGTGTTTAAATAAAGGAGCTACTATGATCTTTCTAATCAAGTCAATAAGTGTAGGGAATGTTTGTTCAATTATCAGAGAATCCTGGTTAGTGACCATTCTAATAATTATGTTAAGCAGCTTGAAAAGGGTTGTTTGGAACATTTTTTAAATTTGTCAGCTGATGAGGAATCTATGTTTAAGCAGCAATCAAGGGTGAGGTGGTTGCAGTTGAGTGATAAAAATACTTCTTTCTTTCATAGAGTGGTTGTTCCAAGGAATATAAGGAATGTTATTCATTCTTTGGTTACTACAGAGGGTGTTAGGGTTTATGAAGCTGATTTGGTGGCTAAGGAGGTTGTGGCCAACTACTCTGAGCTATTTCAAGCTAGACCTAACGAGGTTATTCCTGATCTTGGTCAATTTATCCAGAAGCCAGTTTCTAATGAGGATGTTTTGTTCATGGTGAGGCATGTTTCTGTAGTAGAGGTGAGGAAGACTTTTTGGTCTTTGAAATATGATAAGGCTCCAGGTAGTGATGGGTTTAATGTTTGCTTTTTCAAGCATGCTTGGAGTGTGGTGGGGCAGGATGTGGTTGAGGTTGTGATGGATTTCTTCCAAAAGGATAGGCTGTTGAAGGAGATTAATTCCACTATTATTTTCAATCTATATCCCTATTGGTGTTGCTGATTTCAGGCCTATTTCAGTGTGTACTACTCTCTACAAGTGCATAGCAAAAATTATTGCTAATAGATTGAAAAGTGTCATGCCTGATTGCATTAGTGACAATCAAAGAGCTTTTGTGGCTGGTTGGGATATAACTGATAATGTGTTGCTAGATCAGGAGTTATTCAGAGAGTATCACAATAATAAATACCCAACTAGGGTGGATTTGAAGGTCAACTTGAGGAAGGCTTATGATACAGTGTCTTGGGACTTCATGCAAGCTACATTAAGAGCTTTTAATATTCATCCGAGGATGGTAGATTGGGTGATGACTTGTGTATCTTCTGCTAGATTTTCTATTAATATCAATAGGTGTTTGCATGGTTTCTTTCAAAGTGGGAGAGGGTTGAGGCAAGGAGATCATATGTCTCCCTATTTATTTGTGATGGGGTTGGAGATGCTTACTGGTATGGTGCAGAGGAGAATTGATAATGGGAATTTTGCTTACCATTGGAGGTGTAAGGAGCAGAAGGTGGCAACTTTAATGTTTGCTGATGACCTATTAATGTTTTCTGCAGGGAAAATGAGGGTTGTGAAGTGCTTGAAGGAAGCTTTGGATGAGTTTAGTAGTGTATCTGGATTGTGTCCTAATTCTTCCAAGAGCATGATTTTTATGGCTGGTGTTATAGTGCCTCATGCTTCTTCTATTATGGAGTTCCTTCAATTTCACAATGGGTTGTTTCCTGTGAAATACCTTAGTGTTCCATTATTCTCTTATGGATTGAAAAGGCATAATTGCTCTGTGCTTTTGGACAAAATGGCTTCTAGAATTAAAAGTTGGTATTCTAAATTGTTATCCTTTGTTGGTATGATGCAATTGATTAAGTCAATGATGTTTTCAGTTCAAGTGTATTGGGCTTCTATCTTTACACTTCCTTAATCTGTGTTGCATGACCTTAATGCTTTAATGAGGAAGTTTTTATGGACAGGAACTAAGATGGGTAATGGGGGTTGTTAGTCACTAATTAACCCAAGAAGGGGGGTGAATAGGGTGTTCAAAAATATTTTTAACTATTTTCGAAATTGGAACACGCTATAACCAAAAATCAATTTCTTAATAAACAAATGGATTATTCAATTTAAACTTCTCTAACAATTAATTGCAAGATAAATTAGCATATAAGATATTCAAGCAATTATAACATGCAAATTAATCAAGTAAAGAGAAAGAGATAGAGAGATTGACACCGTGATTTTTTCGAGATTCGGTAACTCCTACTCCTCGGCTCAAGAACCCCTTCTTGAGACTTTTCCCGATGCTTTCACTATGGCCCTTCCTTAACAGGTGGAATGGAAAACCTTTACAACATAAGCCTCTCGAGCTTGTCTCTCAATCAAGAGAACAACCCTCTCTTGAACAATCGGTGGACTTCACTTGTCCGAGATTACAAATTCGTATGTAATCAATAAAATCACTCAAGAACAAAAACACTCAAAACCCAAAGAGTTTTATAGAAGATAAATCAATATAAGCTCAAGTGTTTTTGGTGATTTTACAATAGCTCTAGAAATGTATTCTCAAATGATATGATCAATGAATGATATTTGGAGAATAAGAACATATACTAGAGGTTTTGATTTTCAAAGAAACTTGAAGAAAATCAGATTTTCAAAGCTTGGTTTCAATGGCTTTTTGTAGAGAAAATTTCTGCAAAATTTTTGAGAGCTTTCCTTTCTCTTTGTATTTCAATCTCTTAGCTTTCAATATACACATCTCATTCTATATATAGCATTGCATTAGGGTTAAGAGAATGAGTATTGAATTATTTGAGTCAAGAGCCGTTTGAAAACCATTAAGCACAATCCACAAAACATGATAAATGTTTTTTGTTGAAACTGCAGGATTTAAGGTGCAACTAGTCGACTACTTCATTTCTTTAGTCGACTACTTTGGACCATCTAGTCCACTAGATTAAGTTCTAGTCGACTACATGATGTAGTCTAGTCGACTCAAACTCCTTTTAGTCGACTACTTTGATGTGGATGAAAAACATGTAGCTTCTGATTGTTTTAGTCTACTACTAGAAAATACAAAGGGTTATTCTAGTCGACTATAGCTTGAAAAACATTTAATAAAAATATTTTTCTTTCCGTTTAAGTTCGGTAAAGCGTTTTTCATTCCATTTGAGTTCGGTTCATTTTATACTTGAGCTTATACGATAAAATCGACGCATAAAATTACATTGTTACAATGATCGCTCCCCGACCTATCTACCCCAAGTCTTGAGTCTTCGACTTTCGCCTTTGCCGTTGAATTATTTGATTTTCCATTTGCGCTTCAATTTATTTCACGGCTTTTCGCTTTAATTCAAGCTTTCTTTTCGAGTCGTTTCCTTTCCGAGTTTGTTTTCCGAGTCGTTCTCTGTTTTTTGCTGAAATCATAAACTCGATAATTCATTAGTATCAAACACTCTTCAATGGTTTGTTATCATCAATTTTGGAATTGTTTGCCGAAAGTAAATTTCAAAGCCAACAATCTCCCCCTTGATGATGACAAAATTTTTTGTGTTTGCTTGGCATTTGGTGAAACATCAAGTGATGCTCCCCCTCAACATGTGCATAATATTTTGTTCAAATACTCCCCATTAGTAAATGAAATTTACAGTTTAATGGGCATTTTGATACAATACATATATAGGCGCACATTTGAGATAACTAATAAACAGCATGTCATAGATATTTCAATTTAATACAAGCCATTTATACTAATAAAAACATGGAAATAACAAACAAGTCGCAAATAACCATAACAAGCCACACAAAAACAGAAATTGCTAATGTTGGATAATGAAATACATGACAGTACAATAGCATAATTTCTCCCCCTTTTTGTCAGCGTCGAGGGGCGCGTGAGCGAGGGTTCTTGAGTCCAAGAGTGAGGTCATCAAGTGACCCGGCCAGATATGTAATACGGGTAGACATTTCCTCATCAAAAATAATATGGCGCTCATTGATTAATCGAATGGGTTCTGTATTCTGGTTCACTATCGTATCAAGGCGTTGAAGCACTTGTTCCTGCTGCCGATGTACCTCCAAATTGCTCTTAACAACCCCAAGAATTTGGTTGAGAATAGCAGCCTGAGAAGCCGAAGTACTGTCAAACGGAGGAACCGAGGAAGAGTCTTCCTGGCGCGGTGCAGAACTGCTAGGAGCTGGATGTGAACGAGTAGTAGGCGCACTCTCAGAAATGAATTTTCCTTCGGCATCCGAAGAAATATGCATATGTTTGATATGAGTGGTGTCAAGAAAAATAAGATAATGCTCGGACACTTCATTTGGAAATGAAAAACCTTTTCGCTGCAGTAGATATGTGATATGTGTAGGAAAGAAAAGCGTGTCGGATGGCTTGCACTGACATGTAAGGATGACGGAACGGAAAATATAAGCTAAATCAACGCGTGTTCCTGTCATGACGCAGTAAACTAAAATGCCTCCATACGAGACACACTACTACGACTACCAGTTTTAGGCAAAATAGAATAAGTAATGACATTGTGAATTAATCTTGCCTCGGGTAGTAGCATAGAAAAGAGAAGACCGGTGTTCTACAAAATTTCCTTGTCGACGTATATAGCCCGAACAACCTCAATACAATTGAACCCATCAGCCATGTACCAATCCTTGGAAAAGTGACGGATACCGTCATTCGGAAGTGAAAAAATGCGATTGATTTCGCGGTCGTCAACAGTCACTTCTTCATCACACAAATTAAACAGAAGATGAGGGAGGAATTTCTCTTTGTGATTCGCAAGAGAAGCGTAGAAAGCTTTGACAATTCGCGGAAGTACCGGAATGTCAAGAGAGATGAAAAAATCCCAACCAATTGCTTGAAACAAAGTGAAAGTTCGAGTCCCAATTTCAGTGCATAAAGCTTGTGTGACAATACGGCATGGTATAGGAGAACGATGATCAAAAACAGTGATGAATTGATTTCTATCATCATCATCAAGAAGAAGCACTTCAAGGAGCAGAGGTTCATTTGAATCATCTTCCTCTACCGTAGGAAAACTTGGATTGGTAGAGCTTTGGCCTCCATCAATGCGAGAACGTTTCCAGTGTAGACCGCGAGTCTTCGGTGGCATTGTAGAGAGTGATACGAAAATATATAGATATATATAAATATATAATGGTGTAAATATATATGAGAGAAGGTGAATGAAAATAAAGAAATTGGGTGAAGGAAATGGGTGGAGGATGATGGAAATGTGAAATTAATGAGAGATGTGTGATGGTGTGAAGGTGGAGATGGTAGTGTGAGAGATATTTAGAGGAAAAGAAATGGAGTTGGGTGAAGGATGAGGGAGGCGGATGAAGAAGATGAAAAGGGGTTTAGGTTTTATAGTGGGTTGAGTCGACTAGGTCTAGGTGAGTCGGTTAGAGGCAAGGTTTGAGTCGACTAGGAGCTAAGGTGTAGTCGGTTGAATGGGGATTTAGTCGAATAGAACTTGTGGTTGAGTCGACTAGAAGGGTGGTTTTAGTCAACTAGAAGGGAATGTAGTCGACTAGGCAAGAAAATGCTTAAAACTAGTGAACACTGGTTGATGTAGTCGACTAGAAGGGTTAACACTACATATGATATAGTCGACTAAAGCAAAGAAAATGTGAAAAATTTATAAAAATATATGAGAAATTAAGAAATAAATACAAAAATAGCAAAAATAAATATTATGAAAGAATTTAAGATAAAACATCAAAATCCATGGTCATTCCGATTTCTCGACGAATTTTAGAAAATGATTCGTTTGCAAGTGGTTTTGTAAAAATATCCGCCAATTGATTTTTAGTGTCGATAAAAACCAATTCAACGTCACCCTTAGCAATATGATCACGTAAAAAATGATGCCTAATCTCTATATGCTTGGTAATGAATAGGATTCTTTGAAATACAAATAGCACTCGTATTATCGCATTTTATAGGCACACGTGTGAAAATAAGACCGAAATCAAGTAGTTGTTGCTTAATGTAAAGAGTTTGAGCGCAACTACTACCGGCTGCCACGTATTCGGCTTCGGCCGTAGATAATGCAACGGAATTTTGCTTTTTACTTGACCAAGATACTAGTGAGTGTCCTAGAAAATGACAAGTGCCGCTTGTGCTTTTTTGATCAATTCTACATCCCGCAAAATCGGCATCTGAATAACTAATAAGATCAATTGAAGTTCCACGTGGATACCAAAGCCCTAAGTTAATTGTACCACTTAGGTAGCGAAAGATACGTTTTACCGCAAGTAAATGAGATTCCTTAGGACATGATTGAAACCGGGCACATAAGCATATGCTAAACATTATATCCGGTCTACTAGCGGTTAAATAAAGCAAACTACCGATCATGCCTCTATAATTAGTAATATCAACACATTTACCATTTTCATCTTTATCAAGCTTAATAGAGGAACTCATAGGAGTTATGACATGTTTGGTAGCCTCCATACCAAATCACTTTAGCAAATCTTTAGTGTACTTGGATTGGCTAATGAATAAGCCATCCGAGCTTTGCTTGATTTGCAACCCTAAGAAGAAATTCAACTCACCCATCATGCTCATGTCAAATTCGTTTTGCATACTTGTAGCAAATTCCCTACATAAAGAATTATTTGTTGAGCCGAATATAATGTCGTCAACATAAATTTTGACAATCAACAAATTATTCTTAATAGTTTTTGTAAAGAGTGTGTTGTCAATTTTCCCTCTTGTAAAACCATTCTGAGTTAAAAACCCGCTAAGTCTCTCATACCAAGCTCGAGGAGCTTGCTTTAAACCATATAGAGCTTTAGCCAATTTGAAAACATGATTTGGAAAAAGATTATTTTCAAAACTGGGTGGTTGCTTCACAAAAACTTCTTCTTCTATGACACCATTTAAGAAAGAACTTTTGACATCCATTTGATAAAGAGTGAAGTTTCTATATGATGCAAATGCAAGAAGCATTCTAATTGCTTCTAATCTAGCTACCGGTGCAAAGGTCTCATCGTAGTCGATGTCTTCCTCTTGATTATATCCTTGAGCTACCAGTCTTGCTTTATTTCGAATAATTACTCCATTCTCATCCTTTTTGTTTCGAAAAACCCATTTTGTGCCAATTATAGTTTGATTTTTGGGTCTAGGAACTAAACGTCAAACTTGATTGCATTCAAATTGATTTAGTTCATCTTGCATTGCTATGATCCAAGAATCATCACATTGAGCTTCGTGGAAGTTCTTTGGTTCGATTTGCGATACAAAAGCCATGTGGTTGCAAAAATCTTTAAGTTGAGATCTAGTATTAACCCCTTTTGATGGATTACCTATGACTTGATCAAGATGATGATTGTGAACAATCCTCCATACTTTAGGTATTGAGTTGGTCAAGTCATCATTGGATTGATGCTCAACTTCCCTCATTACCATTTGGCTACTTGATGAGTTGGAGATATTGAGAGTATTTAAATTATCCTCAATCCCAACAACCTCATCTTCTTCTAGGTCAATTCTAGGTGATGGTGATGAGGGTGATTCATCAAAGACAACATGAATAGATTCAACCATAGTTAGAGTCCGTTTATTAAAAACACGAAAGGCTTTACTCCTTGTAGAATATCCTAGAAAAATTGCTTCATCCGATTTGGAGTCGAACTTTCCAAGATTATCTTTATCATTTAACACAAAATATTTACACCCGAAAACTTTGAAATACCCAATATTGGGCTTTCGACCACTCCACAACTCATAAGGTGTTTTCCCCAACTTCATTCGAATAATGACAGGATTAATTATATGGCAAGCGGTGTTTACCGCTTCCGCCCAAAGGCTTCAGGGAAGGTTGTGCTCATTTAACATGGTTCTAGCCATTTCTTGTAGAGATCGATTCTTTCTTTCAACAATACCGTTTTGTTGAGGGGTTCTAGGGGCCGAGAGATCATGAGATACACCGAGGTCATCACATAATTTCTCTAAGTCATGATTTTCAAATTTTCTACCTTTATCACTTCTAATTTTCTTGATTTTCAAATCCTTTTCATTTTGAATAACTCTATAAAATTTATCAAGAATGGAGTGAGTTTCATTTTTATGAGCAAGAAAGTGAACCTAAGTATATCTAGAGTAGTCATCAACTATAACAAGTACATAGAGTTTTCCGGCTAGGCTAGCCGTTCTCTCCGGATCAAAAAGATCCATGTGAAGAAGCTTTAATGGTCTAGAAGTGGTAATATCTTTATTTCTCTTGAAAGAGTACTTTACTTGCTTGCCTACTTGACATGCGCTACATATTTTATCTTTCAAAAATTTAGTCTTTGGGAAGCCTTTGACTAAATCATTTTTGGATAAACGATGAATGAGGTTCATACTAGCATGTCCTAGACGTCTATGCCATAACCAACTATTTTCGCTAGATGTGACAAAACATTTAACATATTGTTCATGCAATTCACATAGCAACAAAGTATACAAATTTCCATTTCGTTTGGCATTGAACATTTGCTTCCCATCTTTCTCGATTATGCATGCATTTGTCCTAAAGATAACATCATAGCCCTTGTCACATAGTTAACTAATACTGAACAAATTATGCTTCAAACCATCAACTAAAAGCACATCATCTATAAAGAGAGAAGAGGAAATACCGATTGAGCCAATTCCTATAATTTTTTCTTTAGAGTTGTCTCCAAAAGTTACGTTTCCTCCTTCGTATGATTTTAGAGAAATAAAATTTTATTTATCTCCCGTCATATGCCTTGAGCATCCGCTATCAAGAAACCATTTTTATTTTGAAGCGGACTTCAAGCCTACCTACAAAACAAGTTCAAGTAACTTTTATTAGTACCCAATCTGTTTTGGGTCCATTTTGGTTAGATAGTGATGCAATGGTTCCTTTTGGAACCCAAGTTTGTTTCGTTCCAACATTCTATTTTCTGTGTGAGCATGCAATAGTCCCTTTCAGAACCCAAACCATTTTTGACATAATTTTCTTCTTTCTATGAAAGCATACATTTGTTTTGTGTCCTTTTCTATTGCAATAGTAGCAAGTAATATGTTTATAATCATTTGAAGATGCATGAGATTATTATCTAGTAAATGTAGAGCTAAGTGATTTTTTGTTTTTCAAAATGAGAGCATCTTTGTCAAAGGCATCATACCCTAAACCACATTTATCAAGTGATCTTATTTGTCTTCCTAACATAATACTAAGGTTCTCTTTTCCTTTTGTAAATTTAGCTAAGACATTTATTTAATCATCTATAGTATTTTTCAACCGATTATTTTCCTTTTCTAGCTCAATGCTTTTGTCATTGCAAGAAACTTCTAAGTGTGAACTAGTGAAGTTACATGGAGTTTTAGTTTTCTTAAGAAGAATGTATTTTCTAGCTAATTTCTCAAATTCATCATGTAATTCTTCAAACATATCTTGCAATTCATTATAATCAAGGAGAAGTTCATCATATGATTTGTCTACAACATATGAATTTAGATGTACCTCTTCTTCATTTGCCATGAGGAAAATGTTTGTCGTTTCCTCACCAATTTGATCCTCATCCGAGTCGCATGAGTCATAGTCATCCCATGTGACATTCATTGCCATCTTGCTTTGTCTTTTCTCGTTTTCATTTTTGAGCTTGAAGCAATCACTTTTTTAGTGTCCCGACTTTCCACAATTGAAACATGTTGGGGGTTCTCTTTTGCTAGGCTCGCCTTTTGGTTCGATTCTTTTCATGAATCTTCCACCATTGGCTTTCTTCCTTTGAAGGTATCTCTTGAATTTTGGGGTGAACAAGGCAATGTCCTCATCCTCTTCTTCTTCACTCGGCTCATTGATTTCATTTTTGGTGGAGGCTTGCAAAGTTATTCCCTTTCTTGGCTTGATGTCATCTTCACGCTATTTCAATGTGATTTCTCAAGTGAGTAGAGAGTCGAAAATCTCATCGAGACTCATGGTGTTGAGATCATGAGCTTTTTTTATTGCCGTTACTTTTGCATCCCATTTGGCCTGAAGACTTCTAAGCACCTTGCGTGACGCATCGGATCTAGGAACAATTCTACCAAGATGTTTTAGTCCATTCAAAATATTTATAAAACGAGACATCATAGAATTCACATTTTTATCATCTTTCATAGCAAATAATTCAAATTCATGCATGAGTATGTCAATTGTTTATTCTCGTACTTGAGATGTACCTTCATAAGTTACCTTAAGTTTATCCCACATTTCTTTTGCCGTAGAACATGCATGTAGATACACGATTAAATTCATTTGGACTCAATGCACAATTCAAATTTACTTTGGCTTTAGCATTGTAGGACATAAGCTTACGGTCATCATTATCCCATTCATTTGGTAATTTGGGGACAGTTTTTCCATCAACGATTTTGGTCAATACAAATGGTCCTTCAAGAACAACTTGTCATATTTGGTAGTCAATAGCTTGAAGAAAATCTATCATATTAGTTTTCCAATAGCTATAGTTTGATCCATCAAACCATGGGGGCCTATTATTTGATTGTCCTTTAACGTGAGTGACTAAATTTGATGCCATGATCGTTCTCTAATACGGTTAAGTAAAACAAATAGAGATTAGGCTCTGATACCAATTGTTAGTCACTAATTAACCCTATAAGGTGGGTGAATAGGGTGTTCAAAAATATTTCTAACTATTTTCAAAATTGGAACACGCTATAACCAAAAATCAATTTATCAATAAACAAGTGGATTATTCAATTTAAACTTCTCTAACAATTAATTGCAACACAAATTAGCATACAAGATATTCAAGCAATTATAACATGCAAGTTAATCAAGTAAAGAGAAAGAGATAGAGAGATTGACACCGTGGTTTTTTCGAGGTTCGGTAACTCCTACTCCTCGGCTCAAGAACCCCTTCTTGAGACTTTTCCCGATCCTTTCACTAAGGCCCTTCCTTAACATAAGGAATGGAAAACCTTTACAACACAAGCCTCTCGAGCTTGTCTCTCAATCAAGAGAACAACCCTCTCTTGAACAATCGGTGAACTTCACTTGTCCGAGATTACAAATTCGTATGTAATCAATAAAATCACTCAAGAACAAAAACACTCAAAACCCAAAGGTTTTTATGGAAGATAAATCAATATAAGCTCAAGTGTTTTTGGTGATTTTACAATAACTCTAGAAATGTATTCTCAAAGGATATGATCAATGAATGATATTTAGAGAATAAGAACAGATACTAGAGGTTTTGATTTTCAAAGAAACTTGAAGAAAATCAAATTTTCAAAGCTTGGTTTCAATGGCTTTTTGCAGAGAAAATTTCTGCAAATTTTTTGAGAGCTTTCATTTCTCTTTGTATTTCAATCTCTTAGCTTTCAATATACACATCTCATTCTATATATAGCATTGCATTAGGGTTAAGAGAATGAGAATTGAATTATTTGAGTCAATAGCCGTTTGAAAACCATTAAGCACAATCCACAAAACATGGAAAATGTTTTTTCTTGAAACTGCGGGATTTAAGGTGCAACTAGTCGACTACTTCATTTCTTTAGTCGACTACTTTGGACCATCTAGTCGACTAGATTGAGTTCTAGTCGACTACATGATGTAGTCTAGTCGACTCAAACTCCTTTTAGTCGACTACTTTGATGTGGATGAAAAACATGTAGTTTCTGATTGTTTTAGTCGACTACTAGAAAATACAAAGGGTTATTCTAGTCGACTATAGCTTGAAAAATATTTAATAAAAATATTTTTCTTTCCGTTTAAGTTCGGTAAAGCGTTTTTCATTCCATTTGAGTTCGGTTCATTTTATACTTGAGCTTATACGATAAAATCGACGCATAAAATTACATTGTTACAATGATCGCTCCCCGACCTATCTACCCCAAGTCTTGAGTCTTCGACTTTCGCCTTTGCTGTTTAATTATTTGATTTTCCATTTGCGCTTCAATTTATTTCACGGCTTTTCGCTTTAATTCAAGCTTTCTTTCCGAGCTTGCTTTTCAAGTCGTTTCCTTTCCGAGTTTGTTTTCCGAGTCGTTCATCTGTCTTTTGCTGAAAACATAAACTCGATAATTCATTAGTATCAAACACTCTTCAATGGTTTGTTATCATCAATTGTGGAATTGTTTGCCGAAAGTAAATTTCAAAGCCAACAGGGGTACTAAAGTTGCTTGGAGTGATGTTTGTACTCCTATTGTGGAAGGGTGTTTGGGGATTAAGGATGTGGTGGCTTGGAATGAAGCAACTATGTTTAAGCATTTTTGGAAGTTATGTCAGCCAAATGCATCTTCTATGTGGGTGAAGTGGATTCAGATTCATGTGTTAAGAGGGTCCAGTATTTGGAATGTTAAATTGCCCCAAAAGTCTTCTTGGAATTGTAGGAAGTTGATGCTCATGAGGGAGAAGATTAGGCCTTATATTAAGCATGTGGTGGGTAATGGGAAAAATACTTATCTTTGGTTTTATAGTTGGTTGCCATCAGGGCCTCTTTCGAATGTTGTTTCTATTGAAATGATGGATTCTGTTGAGTTGCCTAGAGAAGCTAGAGTAGATGCTATTATTGATGAGGGGTTTTGGTAGGTGTCTGAGTCTATGCATTGGTTGCAGGCTAGTATTCCTTTTGGGTTTTATCCTAGGCGGCCTTCTGAAGATAGGATCATTTGGGTCCCTTCTAAGGTGCAATTCTCTATTAAATTTGCTTGGAATGAGCTCAGAACAAGAAGAGGAAATGTGAGGTGGGAGGGTGTTGTATGGTTTAAGCATGTTGTGCCAAAGCATTCCTTTCTTCTTTGGTTGGTGGTGCTTGATAGACTGAGGACTATGAGTTTCTTGATGAGAATAGGTATGGTTGATCAAGCTTGTTGTTGTTTTTGTCATGTTATGATTGAAGATAGGGATCACCTTTTCTTCAATTGTAGTTTTGTGAAGCAAATTTGGCAAGATTTGAAGGTGAAGGGTAAAAGGAGTTGGCCTAATGGTGATTGGAGTGAATTATTCATGTGGGTGAATAGTAGCTTGAAGGATACATCTCTCTCTTCTTTGATTAATAAGCTAATGTTTGCAGCTACTAAATATTTTGTTTGGTCGGAGAGGAACAAAAGAATATTTCAGAATGATTTTGCTTTTGTTGAGGAGGTTAAAAGCAAGGTGGTTTCTAGTGTTAGGTATTCTGTTTTTCCTCTTTCTGGGTTTGAAGCTTCTACATTGAATCAGGAGTTAGTTCATGAGTGGTGCTTTCCTTCATCTATTCTGCTATTCTGCTAGTTTTCTGCTGGTGTGTGGAGGTGTGTTTGGCTGCTGGGGGTTGGCTTGCTTCTGGTATGGTGCATGGGCTTCTTAAGGTGGAAGCGGTCCCATGTCAAACTGCGTACTGGTCTTGGCTTCAGTGTGTGTTGCTGGCTCCTGTGCTTAACATTGATGAGGTGCCTTTGGGGAGTAGCTATGTTTGTTGGTGCGTGTGGAGGTTTTGGGTCGCTGTGTCTGCTGGTTTTATGGCTTGCAATTTTTCTGCAGATTGCTGGTGCATGTGGATGACTATGGTTGTTGCTGGTGCTTCTATGTTTCAGTTTGCTTGGGGTAGGAGAATGAGTATTGTGATGGAGATTTGTTGCTCTAGATGGAGTCTTGTGGGTGTTGGTTCCAAGTGTGTGGTGTGTCTTAGCTTAGGCTGATGCCTTAATTCTTTGGTTATTCATGCTTTAAGCTTTAGTTTTTGTATAGGGTGGTGTTTCTTGTTTCTATGTTGGATCTTTGGATTCCACATAGCTTGTTCTTGTGCACTAGGGTATGCCCTTGTAAGGCCGTTGGCCTCTTTATTTATTATTTACTAAAAGCCGATCTTTTCAAAAAAAAAAAAAAAACCTTGATTCAAATTCCGAATCATCCAATACATAGAATTCACCAATTATAAATATTAAACATTTAATTTATTAAGAACATGAAACGAATGACTGTCAATTACAATCTCTAACATAAAATTGCTATGACAGGGCATACAAAACCATCACGTACATCATCCCAAAGCGTTTTGTTTTCAAATTTCAACTCGGTATAAATTTGTGCAACATCCATACCAAGAAAAATGCTTGAAAATTTATTTGGTAAGCTACAATCACAATCTGAAACTTTTCATTCTGTGTGGCTCAAGCACTACAGATAGCTACAATTCCCAAGCTTTTTGGCACTCCGGGACATGGGTCCCCAAGCTTCTCTGTAGAGACAGGGATTGAACAATGTTGCTGACCAAGGCAAGCCTGCAGTGCCATTTACATATGTCAATTAGTCCTAATACATCAACAAATTGACAAGAAATTGAAAGGAAAAAAGGTCTCCGATATTTAAAAACTGAAAAGGAAAAAAAGGAAACATTTGGGCAAAGCATGATTACATTTTAGCCCAATTTTTGTACTCGATCATGGTCTCAATGGCAATAATGGTATAACGGACTCGGACGATATTGATGTTAAATGTGCGAACGGATATGGGTACTATGTAAAGGTATTGACACTTTTTAGATGTGTTAGGAACCTTGCGATACATCGTGTATAGGCTGATACGACAAACCTTGTGCCTGCCTAACACAGACATCTAAAGTGCAGGCTGTGCAACATATTCTTACTTGCCAATGGGGGGAAAAATGGGTTTACTTCGAGGGGGTAAAATGCTACTTTCTCCAACTGAATTCTAAAAAGGTATACAACATGTCTGCCATAAGATTTCCTGTCTAAATTCCACAAACATAAACAAGGCCTAAGTTTCAGACAGCAGTTCAGAACAGAAGCATTTATTATCACTAATAGTGTACATGAGATAAGGCAGATGTATTACGACTAAGGGTGCTCATAATGGAGTGCAACCAGAATATACACTACATATATGGGGAGTAAGGACTAAGGAGCCAGTTGCCCCCCTAGTCCTTAACTGGCTCCGCCCTGGGTTATGGACAACACCCAAATAAAATGAAGTATAAAGAAGTCATCAATAAAATTAATACGTAGACACGAGTTTTAATTGAGATGCCCATAATGTAAGTGGGCTCCTTGTTGGCATCAATACCAAGCTGAACAGTGAACAGCATCACACTGTACCTAAAACCACGAAGACCCTAATCACATTGACCACGGTGTCGAATGTATAATTTTTATCTCTTCAAAGCAAAAATGCGCTTCAGATGTTATATATCAGTATATTAGCAAATGCAGAGCTAAAGGAGGTAAAACTAATAGACTTAGTAGAACGGTTGGGCTAAAATGATCGCAGTGATTGTAACCACTTCTCTAGTTCTCCATTTCACAATTCTACCTTTGCCTATGCCAGCCTGATGGCAATGAAGATGAGAATTTGGAATGAACATCATTTGGAACAGTAAAAAAGAATACACAACAGTTCAATCAAGTGGCTGGGGAAAAGATTCTGGCACCAACCTCAAATTGAGGCCAAGGACCCATAACTCAAAACATAAGAATGTAGGAACATGGCTATGACATTCAACACAACAATTGAATTTTATGGAAGAGTTTCCAAGCCAATAGGGTGCAAAAGCAATGATTGTCAAGCAAATAAGGTGCAAAGATGTTGATTTTTTTATTGGTAGGAGGGTTGAAAGCAAGAACAATGTGCTGTTTCTGGTTATCTGACAAGCCGAGGCTAAGCTCGGACCCAAAGTACAAACCTGGTTTAAGCTAAGAAATAGGGTCCGAATCAGCTTGTTACACCCTGTATAGGAGAGAAACATTGCTAGTTTTGTACTAAATATAATCAAGGAAAAGATCTCCATCACCTGTTCAACAATAGGTAACACACTGGTGTGACAACTCCCTGGCCTGAATGTGCCACAATCACCTTCAGGTGTTCCAAAGCTAGCAAAGTTAATTGAAGTGATGTACCACCCTTGTTCGCAGGTAATTCGAATATCTGGGCTTTGTACCATGAAATCCATGTTTGATTTCCAAGATTCAGCTGGGGGAGGATCAGCTTCCAGCACATGTGCACATACCTCTTGCCCAGTTCGTGTTGACACAGAAATTTTTGAAGGGTCACCGCCTATTTCTTCATGGAGAACCAGTAGGTTCTCACCAGAAATTACCCAAGTGCGTGGAATGTGATACCTGATCATGAATTATCTCTTCATTTAGTTATAAAATATGTAAACAATTAGGTGAGGCAGAAACAAAATGACATACATAGAAAAGAAAACAATCTTAATTTCAATTTGAATATTCTTTTTGCTGGTACTATGATGGGTTAAAATAGGGCTTTGCTTTCCTAGACGAAAATCATTCAAGATTTTATTGCTTATGGCACGGCTTTTCCTCTCTCTTTTATAATGGTTAACTTTGTTCTTAGAGTTTGTTATTTTACTTTATTCATTAAGGGTACTCTTGTAATTTTATCTACATAATAATAATAATAAATAGGTGAGGTGTGGGATAACCCTAAGTATCCAAGTTTCACTTTTCACTCACGTTCTCTTTCTTCTTCTTCTACAACAAATCCTAGATTCTACAACTTCAACTTGATATCAGAGCCAAATCAAAACCAATATTTATTCAAGTCCAATTGCCTATAAACAGAGGAAGATGCAGTCAGAAACCTAATGTTGATGTCAGTCTGATGTCATTTCTGACACGTCAGATTCTGGTCCAGAATCGTCGCAGCATGCTCGCCTTATTTTTCTGCTAATTATGACGGGTACTATGATGTGTTTTGATGCTATTTGAATGGTGTTTTTGTTTTCTTAAAAGAATTTTGAATCTCAGCCCCATAACCAAACGTTTTAGCTGCTGTTGCTGTTTTTTCGTTGTTATCAGCCCAATACCTGGTGTTTTGTTGCTGCTGTTTGGGAACTTTTTTTCATTGTTATCAACCCAGTACTTGGTGTTTTTTGCTGCTGTTCGGCTACCTTTTCTATGCTGTTTGGGAAACTGTTTGGTGGTGTTTGCGAATTTCTTTGATTGCTGATGGTTTTTTTGTGGAAATCTATTTTAAAGGTTGTCGTTTGAACCTTAGAAAAGAAGCTTGGGTGTTTGTGAGTTGATTGCAGATCTATAATCAGTTTGTTTTTTTTTTGTTTGACTTGTTAAAGTACTCATGGCTGAGGATAAGCCACAACCTACTAAGGATGATGACATGCCTAAGTCAATTACCTCACAAAAATTGAATGGGATTAATTATCTTGCTTGGGTTCATGCCGTTCAAGTGTTTCTACGTGGACGAAGAAAATTAAAGTACTTGACTAAAAATCATCCTTCCGATGAGAAAAAATCCGAAGATTGGGCTTGTGAGGATAGTATTGTTGGCATAGTATGGAACCCGAGATTGCTAATACTGTTGCTTTTTGTGATTCCTCTAAGAAGATTAGGGACTCGATTGCTGAGTCATTTTCGCACCAGAGTAATATTTCCTGAGTTTATGAGTTGTATGAGAAGATTTTCGCTACCAAGCAGTCTGGAAAATCATTGTCAGAATACTATAGAACTCTGAAAATTTTGTGGGATCAGTTACTTCAACATCGACCATTTACTACAAATTTAGAGCAACAAAAGCGGTATAAGGAAGAGTTTATGATTACTTCATTACTACCCGGTTTAAACACATATCTTCGTGGCTTCAAAGATTAAATTCTTGCTAGTGAAAAGTTACCTACAGCTGCTAATGCTTATTCTCGACTCTTGAGATCATCCTTGGGACAAAGCTCCACTGTACCTCCTGTAGAGTCTTCTGCTTTGGTCTCTAGCACTGGAGGTCATGGTAGTTTTCGTGGTGGTGTTCGTGGTACCCGTGGTGGTCGTGGTTTCCGTGGTAGTGGACGTTCTAATGGACTTGGTGATAGAAAGTGTGATCATTGTGGTGGTACAAATCACATTGAGCCTTATTGTTGGGTGAAATATGGCAAGCTAGAGCATACACATCAGGTTATAGTTGGTAATAACCCACAACTGCCATAGTCCCATACTACAACTAGACATGTGACTTATGATTCTGGTTCACGTGATACACTCACTACTCAGCTTAGCGAGCTCCTTCAGACATTGCAATATACTCTTCCATCCAAATCAACTGCAACCTTGGCCAATCCAGGTAATATTGCTTGTGTGGCCCAATCTTCTCCATCTTGGATCATTGATTCTGGAGCTAGTTACCATATGTCTGGTATATCATCTATCTTTTCTGATCTCCAATCTATTAAACATCATATAGTTTTAGCTGATGGTTCTTCACGTCCTGTTTGTGGGAAAGGTGTCATTCACCCTACCAACTCGTTATTATTACTTTCTAACCTTTATGTTCCAGATTTTCCTTTCAATCTACTTTCTGTGAGCCAACTGACAAAGGCGTTGAATTGTTGTATAACTTTTTCTCCTAATTCTTATGTTATACAGGACCTTAGGACGAAGAAGATGATTGATTCAGGGCATGAGAAGGATGGGTTGTATTACTTGGATCCTGGTGAACCTCGTTATACCTCGTCATCAACTTTGAGTGCAATGGTCTCTCCGCTTCAATGGCATTTCCGTTTGGGTCATCCATCTTTGTCAAAGTTACAATTAGCTATTCCTTCATTGAGTCATGTGTCGGTATTAGAATGCGAGGCATGTCAATTTAGCAAGCATCACCGTAGTTCTTTTCCTAGTCGTAGTCATCATCGTGAAACCGAATCTTTTGATATAGTCCATACAGACATATGGGGTCCTTCTCGAGCGCTAGTTTGAATGGATTTCATTATTTTATTATATTTGTTGATGACTATTCTCGAATGACATGGTTATTTTTAATGAAAGAAAGATATGAATTGCCTCGTATTATGACTAAATTCTATAATGAAATTTTTACTCAATTTGGGAAAAGGATGAAAATTCTTCGATCGGATAATGCCTTGGAATATACACAGTCTATTATGAATTCTTTTTATGCCCATCATGGTATCATTCATCAAACTAATTGTGCTCACACTTCTCAATAAAATGGTGTTGTTGAACGAAAGCACTGTCATCTGTTGGATATTACGCGTACTTAATTATTTAATATGCATGTACCGAAACATTTTTGGGCTTATGCAGTTCTAACCACTTGTTATCTCATTAACCACATGCCTTCTGTGGTTTTGAGCAACAAGCCTCCTATCTCTCTTTTATATTCTGATCGGTCTCCTTTTCATCTTACTCCTCGTGTTTTTGGTTGTGTAGCATTTATTCACATTTTAAAGCTTGGTCATGACAAACTATCCCCACGTGATCGCAAATGTATTTTTCTTGGCTACTCCAACACTAAAAAGGGGTATCGTTGTTACAGTTCTGAGTCTCGACATTACTTTGTGAGTGCCGACGTCACATTTTTTGAGGCCACTTCTTATTTTTCATCTTCAGGCCAGAATTTGTCCGCTGATCTGATTTCTTGTCGTGAGGAGGAGTCTTCTTTGTCTTTACCTACGCTTCCGATGCCATTAACTCCACATTCTAGTCATTCTCTATCATAAAATCATCCATTGCAGGTTTACCAGCGAAGAAAACCTCGGCATGTCGTTTCTCATGGTCCGGACACAACATCTTCTAGACCAGAGGTTCTAGTTCCTCCATCCACTTCTACTGATGATTTACCAATTGCTTTCCGTCGAGGTAAACATACTTGTACTCAACATCGCATTGTTAATTTTGTTTCTTATAATCGTATTTCCCCCTCTTTGCAATCTTTGCTTTTACCTTGTCTTCTGTCTCTACTCCTTCATCTTATCAGTAGGCTTTCTCAATGTCTGGATGGAAACAAGCTATGGATGAGGAAATGAGTGCCCTTCACAAGAATCAAACTTGGGAGCTTACCGTTCTTCCTTCTGGGAAACGAACTGTAGGTTGTCATTGGGTTTACACTGTTAAATACCTTCCTGATGGTACTGTTGAACGTCTTAACGCAGGTTTGGTTGCCAAAGGGTACACACAAACATATGGAGTTGACTACTTAGAGACTTTTTCTCCTGTTGCCCGCCTTAACTGTGTTCGCATTCTTTTATCAGTAGCAGTTTGTTGTTCTTGGCCTTTATATCAGCTTGATATAAAGAATGCATTTCTTCATGGAGACTTACAAGAGGAAGTTTATATGGATCAACCACCAGGTTATGTTGTTGTTGGTAGTGAACACCCTGTGTGTCGCTTGCAAAAGACTTATATAGTCTGAAACAGTCTCCTCGTGCTTGGTTTGATAGGTTCAGTACTGTGGTTATTGAGTTCGGTTTTCAGCGCTCTACTTCTAATCATTCTGTCTTTGTTCGTCACTCTTTTGTTGGCATAATTATCTTGATTATGTATGTTGATGATATTATCATATCTGGGAGTGATTCAGTAGGCATTGCCAAGTTGAAACACCATTTGAGTAAGCATTTTCACACTAAAGACTTGGGTGTTCTTCGCTATTTTCTTGGGATTGAAGTTGCTCGTTCTCATCAGGGCATCTCACTGTCTCAACGGAAATATGTTCTTGATCTTCTTTCTGAGACCGGTTTTTTGGGTGTTAAACCTATTGATACTCTTATGGATTCAACAGTAAAACTGGATGGGGAGCAAGGGGAGTTGTTTGCTGATGTTGGCCGGTATCGACGACTGCTTGGGAAGCTAATATATTTTACTGTCACTCGTCCTGATATTACTTATGCGGTTGGTGTTATCAGTCAGTATATGCATGCTCCTCGTCAACCTCACTTTGATGTTATTTGTCGTATTTTGCGTTATCTAAAGGGTGCGCCTGGGAATGGTTTATTGTATACACCATCTTCTTCCTTCTCGGTAGTTGGATTTAGTGATGCTGATTGGGCTGGTAGTTGTTCTGATAGGCGATCTACATCGGGTTATTGCACATTTGTTGGCGGCAATCTTGTTACTTGGCGCAGTAAAAAGCAAACAGTCATTGCTCATTCTAGTGCTGAGGCTGAGTATCGTGATATGACACACACTACTTATGAGATGTTATGGGTTCGCTCTCTTCTTCAAGAGATGGGTTTTAATATTCCTACTCCTATGTAAATGCACTGTGATAATCAGGTCGCTATCTTTATTGCTAACAATCCGGTTTTCCATGAGCGTACCAAGCATATAGAGGTGGATTGTCATTTTATTCGGGATTTACTGATGAAAAAACAGATTGATACTCCTTATATTTGCTCTAGCGATCAACTGGGTGATATTCTCACGAAGCCGCTTGTTCGTCCCACTTTCCAACACATATTTTCCAAGCTGGGCATGTTTGATTTGTATGCTCCAGCTTGAGGAGGAGTGTTAGAGTTTGTTATTTTACTTTATTCATTAAGGGTACTCTTGTAATTGTATCTACATAATAATAATAAATAGGTGAGGTGTGGGATAACCCTAAGTATCCAACTCTCACTTTTCTCTCTCTCTCTCATTTCCAAAGAGTCGCCATTAATTGACATGTTCTATCCCTCTTTCATTTCCAGGTAGTTGCCCTTATTGACATGTTCTATTCCACATCGCGATCCTACTCAATAGATCATATGTCCAAACTATCATATTTTGGGTTTTGAGATTCATGAGTGTATGTTATAGCATCTTTAATCATAACACGTTCGCATTGCATGTGATAAAGTTAACTTTAATATACTGAAAGTTATACGTACATTGATTCAAGTCCATTTATAAATCCAGAAAAGGAAAAAGACTAGACATTTATACATTGATTTAGTTGTTACAATAAATAATGTAGATAAGCCACTGAATTGATACACTAAAATTTTCCTCACTTTGACTTTAATTATTCTGTTGCCTATATTTTTGTTCTATATACAATAGAACTATAACGGGCATCAATTTGCTTATGCTCACTTATGCTCACACCTTATATCATGCTTTGCAGAGGGACTAGGAGCCCTTGGTGCCTTGCACTTTGAATCACAATAGTGCGAGTGACGTGGAATAGAAAATAGAATAAATGATGTGATGTGCTGTGGAAGAAATTAATAAGAAAAGAAACAAGTACAATATTCAAGTAGTTGAATGATAAAGAAAATTAGTGTCGAAGAACAATAACTATTGAGAAAAATGAGTCATAAGAAACTTCCAGAAAACGAAAAAGAACTGGTGTTTTTACACTTACAATGTCTGAGCAGGTTGACCACAGTTTTTCAGACACTTAAATGGACCATATGTGCCTCGGTAATCACAATTCTCAGAGCAACCTGTTGATGGTGAGAGATAGGCAGGCCAATATCGCCCTATACTCTGCCCATTAACCCATGCTTGCCCCTTCCCCATGCTAGAAAGATTTAGCGACAAGGGACCGTTCCCTTCAGGAGCAAGGAATGTACCCTGAGCATGAAAAATAGAATATCAACCCAAGAATACTTAAGAGGTAACTACTTAGTATGCTTTATTCTCCTTCTTTTGATTCCTCTGTATAGCTACTAGGAAAAAAGGTCCAAACTATAACAAAGTGAAACAAAAATAGGTTGGAAATCTCTGATGCACATTCACGTCAAACAAAATCCAGTACTTGAAAGTCTGGGAGCATGGGCTTCCTTACGTAGCAGAGCAGAGAACTGAAATTTGAAAAAATTATTACAACCTTAAAAGACCAAGATGGGACTTTAAACTTTCAGGTTTCAGGTTAGATAGAAGAGTGGCAGTCCCACCAGGAATTGCTTTGGTTGCTAGCAGAACTTCTCTCTAATTATTTAAAGATTATATTCAATGTCTAATTTTTAGTTACTAAGAGAATAAGAGGTATAAAGCACTACAATCCTTTAAATGAGCTACAATTCAACTGCTATGTTAGCACCTACTTTACTTCTTCACAAGGTAAATTTTTTCAAGTGGAGACATGAAAAAGGCATGCAAGTATGTCTTCTAGCCATATTGAGAAACATGCTAAACTAATTTTATTCCATAGAAGTAGCAGGAGCAGTTTTGCTACTTGTCTAGTTGGATATCTTAAAAAGAGTGGAAACAAGCAAGTAACCTTTTACAGCAAGTTTTCTATATCGAAGTCCAAAGGTTGTCAAAGCATGAGTAAAGAAAAAAAATAAAGATATGTGGATCACCCAAGGTTTGTATTTTGAAAATAGAAGGTTAAAACTACAACTGGGTCCAACGTGTAACGGTTTCAACTTTTTCAACCGCTCCAATTTGTACCATAACAAAACAGAGGTGTGGATGTGTTTTGGTGACAGGCACCAGCTATGTATGCTAGGTCAGTGGTATACAGCAAGATTATAGAATGAGCTTTGTACTTTGAACTTCATTTCCTAGTACACAACCAACTCCACATACCTTGTACCATATCAAAGTCTGATTAACTGGTATGGTGCTCCCCTGCGTCCATAGAGAACTATTTGCTTGACTAATTTTATCAAGTTCAAGGAATTCCCCTTCGAGTCCCACCTGGAAAAAGTAAATAGCCTAAGCCACAATATCATGTTGAAATTGTAATGGAGAACATAAGAAACATATTCCAGCTCGCTCTTCCACCACTCCCATCAATAAGGAAACAACAAAAAAGAATAAAGAAAAACTAAAAATTCTACTTTGTCATCACCATGCAGTCCAGATGAATGCTCTCTTTCAGTAGTGTAACGTCCGGCTTTTCTTTCCGATTTGTTTTATCACATGACATCACTATTTTTATTATTTTATTATTATTATTAGGGTACTAGTGGGGTCGCGGTTGGTGTTTTCGGGTTTGTCCCTTTAATTTGGGAACTTTTCATTTTCGGGCTTTAGGTGGGCTTGTGGATCGTTCGGTGGGCCCGGTGTTCGGGTTTCGTACCCGGTATTGTATATGTTTAGGGCATATGAGTGAGAGGGGTTTGATAAAATTAAGCAAACGAGGTTTGCTTTGTGGACAAAAGACAGGGAGGCTGAACTTTTACGAATATTGCGTTTTTGGCAAGTAGAAAAGACTCAAGTTCAGCATAACTGATCACAGAACCAAGCGCACTATGGATTACATCCATTCAGATGTTTTGGGTCCCGCAAAGGTTCTCTCTCTTGGTGGTTCACGGTATATTCTAACTTTCATTGATGACTTTTCAAGGAAAGTATGGATGAATACCTTGAAGCACAAAAGCGAAGTGTTTCTTAAATTTAAACAATGAAAATTTTTGATTGAGAAGCAAACAGAAAAGAAGATCAAATGTGGCAGACCGATAGCGGTTTAGAGTTTTGTTCAGGGGAATTTGATGAGTTATGCAAAAATCAAGGTATTGTCAGGCACCGCACAGTGAGGATGACTCCATAGTAAAACGATGTTGCGGAAATCATGAACATGACTCTTTTGGAAAGGGCGCGTTGTATGCTTTTCAATGTTGGTCTGTCTAAAGGATATTGGGCTAAAGCAGTCACTACCGCTTCCTATTTGGTGAACATGTCACCATCAACTGCTATTGAGTGCAAAACACCAGAAAAGGTATGGTCTGGTAATCATGTCGATTACTCTAATTTAAGAGTTTTTGGATGTATTGTTTATGCTCATGTTAATGAAGGAATGCTTGAGCCTAGAACCAAGAAATGTGTTTTTCTTGGATATGCATCTGGGTGAAGGGATACAGGTTGTGGTGTCTAGATCCCAAGTCACCCAAGTTTATCATTGAAAGCTTCCCAATGGTTCTTTTGCATACTTGTTATTATATGTTGATGACATGCTTATTGTTGCAAAAGACATGAATTTGAGATGAAAGATCTTAGTGCAGCTAAGAAAATTTTGGGCATGGAGATTCACAAAGATCGTCGAGCTGGCAAGTTAAGCTTGTCACAAAAAGGTTATTTTGAAAAAAGTGCTCGAGCGATTTGGCAGGCAGAATTCTAAGCCCGTGAGTACACCAGTTGCTGCAAATTTCCGTCTTTCTGCAGATTCATCACCGCAGACCGAGGAGAAGGAGCACATGTTACGTGTTCCATATACTAGTGCAGTTGGTAGCATTATGTATGCTAACTAGTCCAGATATTTCACATGTTGTTAGTGTTGTCAGCAAAATATATGGATAATCCAGGTAAGGAGCATTGACAAGCTGTGAAATGGATCATTCGGTATTTGAGAGGTACTGCAGATGTTGGCTTAGTCTATGAGAGGAGCATGGATAATAGTGGCAATGTTGTCGGTTTTGTGGACTCCGACTACGCTGGAGATTTAGACCGAAGAAGATCTCTGACAGGTACATCTTCACTCTATCAAGTGGTGCAGTGAGCTGGAAGACAACTTTACAAGCTACAGTTGCTCTTTCCACTACAGAAGCAGAGTATATGGCGGTCACTGAAGCAGTGAAGGAAGCTATTTAGTTACGAGGTTTGGTTTGTGATCTGGGTTTGCAACAAAGTACAATTGTTGTTTATTGTGGCAGCCAAAGGGCTATACATTTGACCAAAAATCAAATGTGTCATGAAAGAACCAAACACATCGATGTCAGATATCATATCTCAAGGGATATTACACTGAAGAGCACATAATCAAGCAGATATGATGACAAAGTCCATTTCGATTCTCAACTTGGTTGGTATTCTCAGATGTTGAGAACTGCCCTAAGGTTGGAGAAGACAGATTGAATGGGCAGATATTTCGCCAAGGTGGAGATTTGTGAGAATGGTGGCTCAATGATTCAACGACTGGTTGTTCAACTACCAGCACCAACCACCAAATTCAGGCCACACAGATACATGCATTGTTGGCTCAATATATGCTCCAAATCTGGTCTCCACAGAGCCCATAAATAGGCAGCTCATTGTACATCCCAAAAACAAAGCAACAAGCTTACCAGTTAACAGAACAATTTAACTGTAATACAATACATTGGATCAGTTCCAACAATTTGAGGATTATATTTATATTTAGAATATATATGATTGCAAATAAATTTGATCAGAGTATAGCCTAAAACCTGATAGGTCCATTCTGGAGAAGAAAGATTCTTGGCATTCTTCAGATCACTAAGAATCACAGAAAAAATTCCTGCCCCTGTGATATCGAACCATGGGCCATAATTCTGGAGAAATACAAATTAGACGTAAGATGCATATAATTGCCAATGATACAAGATAAATCCTTCAACAGAAATCTGAGTTGCATACTGAACATAATTACTCCATTTTTTAACGTCATTTAGCTTAAAGGGCAGAGATAATAAGATTCTTTATTGGGAAGAAAAAATCTTCAAAAGTAGGCATCTGAAATATTAGAATTTTAAATTTCTTGGCTATAATTAACATTTAACCCGACGACCCCCCCTTCAAATCAAAACAGAAACTAAAATGTATGTATAATGTGACCTTTTGAAGTATATAATCGATCAGTTACAAACCTACCATGATCTATTTTCTCAATTAATTAGTTTTAATTTACACCTCTCAGTCTTAGCAATTCCAGTTTGCATAAGAGCACAACTCAAATATGATACGTTCAAACAATTTACTTAAACATAAGGAGTACACTCATAAAAAGTGCAGGTCTATCCATGTTATTTTCATTGATACTAGTG